>CM048840.1:55113474-55671267 GCA_026545765.1 Plantago major | reverse complement strand
TTGTTGTTTCTGCTTTATTGCTTGATTCAGATACTTAGGTGTAAAAATTCATATGGTGTTACTGCTCTTTATAGTTTACTAATTAAGTGTAAAGGCTTGATCGCTATTGTACTATGTGTACTAGTGTTGGAGCTTACTAAGTATAGTTTTATTCATCTGGTTGGTATTTGAGTACTACTTTAGTTAAACTGTTATTATTGGATAAATGCATGTTTTGTGGTGTTTGAATGGTGGACATCGATATGCTAATTGATATAGGCGTGAAAGTTCTGGTTCTGAAGTGCAGCTGAACCGTTATATGTTTGTCTTCTTCAAGTGTTCTGTTAGTAATCCAATTTGTATCACTATCTGATGTTATTGCATAAATTGCCGCCTTTGTTGCTCATATTGTATTTTTGTGTTCAGACTTGTGAAGCATACCATGTTATATTTAAATAATTGTGTGTTCTTGTCCGGTTAGTCAGATTATATGCATAATTATGTGCTTAGTGATAAATATACGTTACTGCTTATCTTTATAATTGTTAGCGACAAATTGTTAAATTATATGTAAGTATATTCTACTTGTTTATGCTAGTTTGTGGGGGTTAAAGGGTATCGTCAAGTTATTTTTGCGTAAGTATTAAGTGGTGTTACTTTTACTGTGATTTGATTCTTAGTTTATTTATAGGTCATCTAAGGTGTTCTACAAAAGTATATGTATAGTTTGCGAAACTACAAGAAGCTATTTTATATATATATATAAGTATTGCATCTCAAACATCTAAATTCATGAAATCAAAGTTCTGAAAATCTGCATCAAATTCTTTTCTCATGCTTCCGTTATCTAAAAAGATATATATAATTCATGATGATCTTCGTTTGATTCGATTGACTGATTCGCTTCGACCGATATGTGCGCAATTGTGGTGGGGGTTTCTGAGTGGGCATACTTGGGCAGTTGTGTCTGTCGAGTTGTTCATGAAGTACCTCTGCTTACTATCCCGTGACGCGAGGCAGAAGTCGCCGAGGTCTTTGGGAGTAGTAGTGTTCCACCCCTGTACCATGGCAGGGTATTCGTCTTCGTCTTCGTTTGACAGTGGTAGCACCCTGTCTGGAGTGATAAGGGCTTGGATTGGGGTTATAAGGAGCGGCATCAACAGTTTATTCGATTCGCTATGTTCTTCGATTAATTTCTATATTGATTCGTTTGATTTTGAAAATCATACTTCGTTATTACATAATTCGTTATTCACTTAGCACAGAACCTCACTGAGTTTTATCTCACACTTGATTTGTTACCTTCTTGTAGATTTCGGAGTCTAGTGGAGGACCGAGTCGGGTAGGCGTTCAGCAACTTGAGTGAAAGTGGGTTATAAATGGGATTTTGTAACTCTTAGCTTGCAAAAAGTTGTACTTTTATCCGCTGCTTGTAAAAATAGTGTTTTCGCAAGTCAACTGTTCAAATTTCAGCTTCTCAAAGCTTTTAGATTGTCTTCCTGTTATTAGTTTAACGCCCTTGTCTTTTAAAAAATTAGTGTAAATTTTTTCAAGTTCTGCTTGTATCGAGCTTGAGTTTTACTGAAAGTGCACTGGATATGATTTTCGGACCTTGGTTGTAAAGTGAGGTGTCTAAGTTGCTGAACATAGGTTGTGTCTTCCGTGTTAACTGATTCTCGAGTTGTCGTCTTGTTAATAAGATATGAAAGTGACTGACGTATGAGTGATCAGTTTTAATTGCTTGACATATGTGATTCTAATTTTCTCGTATCATATGATCAAAATGTTATATGCTTGTGTTGTGTAGCCTATTTTTGCATGTTATGTGTTATCATTTGGTGGCCCAATATTTTACTAGAGTTCGTATAAATCACATGTAGGCGGCCGACTACATAATGATTCGTACTAACTAGAGTTAATAGAGGATCACTATTTGATTATCTCCATAGATACTTGCGCATTTCACTTAATTCGAGTTTCGTAGCTGATCATTGCATGTACTGAAAATGGATTTCTGGTGGTTTATGTGGCTAAATTTTCTTCCTCCCTGTTGTGTGATTTTAATTTCTGTACATCTTCTGATCAAATGTTACTTGCCTGTGTTTTTTTTTTTTTTTTTTGAATGTCTAGCTTATGTTACTTGAATGAGTTTTGATAATAAAATAATTGGTTGATTGTGGCTCTTAGTACTGCTCTTTTTTCTGTTAGTCCTACTACTGGAGTTTTAGATTTTAGTAAATTGCACATTTTGGTATTTGAGGTTAATTGAGCTAATTAATTTGACTAAGTTGATATGAACGTTTGGGTTTGAAAAATCAAATTCCTCATTTTGTTTCATGATAGTAAGTTTGATCTGATGATTTCCAGGTATATACCATGCTTGTTATTCTTCGTGAACCTATTTGAAAAGTGATCATGTTATGTAAATTTGATATTTATGCACATCTTTCTTTCCATGTATCTTGGTAGTCTGTGTTTACTTCTGCTAGTCACTTATTTGCGGGATTTATGTGGTAGTTTTTAATTTCTCGTTCGATAAAACCCATCTTGTTAACCTTCAACCTTTCATCAACCTTTTACTCTTTCTTCTCTAGTCGAATTTAGTAACTCACGTTATAACTTCTTCCAGAAAATGCAAAGTTCCAGACTCTTTAGCAAACCTTCACAGTTCTTTCAAATTCATCGTTGTAATCCCCTTGATCTTGATTACTTAACCAGATTCTCAATCTCACCAAACCTCTCTCGTTAAGTTTCTTGGCCTCTTATTCGTCACTCGAGAAACCCTCTTGATTTTACTCCCTGCTTAGAAATTTAAAGAGGCCTACCTTGTCTATTACGGTGTGTTCACTTGTTAACTAGCCTTCAAGTATGTTAATGGTAAGTTCTGAATCTACATTTTATACGAAGTTAGTTTGCCGAGCTCTTCATTTCTTAAGGTGAGAATTTGGGGACCAAATTCCTTTAAGGAAGGGAGAATGTAAAACCCCGTTTTATTTTCGTCTTTATTATTATTATTAAAAAAAAAAAAACTTTATTTTTTATTTTTGTTATAGCTAATAATGTTCCTAGTGCTAAATTAGTGTTTACTTTTTTTTATAGCTTAATGAGAGTCCAATTTGATTTTAGGACTAAATTTGTATATATAGCCCATTATACCCCTCACCCTATTCAACTACTTCCAGTTCAATCAAACTCCTCATTCCTCACGATTCTTTCTTCTTCAGTTTCTTCTTCTTTTTCTTCTCCTTCAGTTCCTTCTTCAAATTGACTTCTTCGTTCCCTTTTCGCCTCGATCTCTTCTTCTTCCAAATCGGCGTTATTCACGCTACTAACCGCCGCCAACGACATTTATCTCAAGCCATAGTCGTCTCACTGACGGTAGATTTGAACTCAATTCGATCTCCTTATTCCAAATTCGCAGCTCTAACTCAACAACGTGATTCTTGGCTTCTTCGTAGTACCGATTACAAGGTTTTAAAGCTTTGATTCGCCTTCGCTCGTGTTCTAGCTCGGGTTCTATTCGCTTTTGATGCGTTTCTTCTTTCTATTTCGGTTGGGATGGTGTTTGTATGATTGAATCGCTCGTGTTTGATTTCAAATTGAATTCCTCTTTACTGTTGATTTTCATATGTTTGTTCCATTGCTGAATGAATGGCTGTTGTTGTTTCTCGCTTTGTTGACTGTGTTTGAGTGGCTCACACCTATTTAGGATCGAATCCTTCCTCTTGCCTGCTTTCGTGCTTCACCTGCTTACCAGGTGTCTGCTTGTGACCGTGGTTGCTGGGTTCAATTGTTTTGCCGGGTTTTCGACTTACCCCTGTTGTGGTTTCGTGTTGCTGTTTTCCCGCTAAAGCACGTCCCCGCTTCATCAGACGAGTTTGGCAGGCTATTTCTTTGTTTCCTGTACTGTTCAGTTTGTGGTTACTATTCAGTTTGTGCTTTTTACAATCATTGTTGGATTACCCGACGTGTTTGAGTTCGACCTAGTGTGTTTTAGTCTGGGTTCATTTTCCCTTCTTTTGTCGTATGCGATAATCGATTTGATCTAGTGATTCGTGTAAAATTAATTAATTACATGACTGCTTGTCAAAGTGTTAGTGTTGTAAGTTTCCGATCAGGTTACGTGTTTGTGTGGATCGTCTTGTTTGTGTTTAAGTTGAATCGAATCCCCTTTTCTTCTTTTGAATTCGTTGAACTTTGTTTTTTTTTAACTTTTTGTACGGAAAATCGCGACCTGCTCGATTTTCTTTCTTTGTTTTCTGTGGCGAGTTCGACCTTGCTCTGTTTTTGGTTCACACGCCTTACCTGTTCAGTTGTGTGTTGTGTTCGAATTGCAATTTGCTGTGTGTTTGTAGTCAAAATGTGGATCCTGTTCTCTAGGTTGGCAAACGAGTTTGTAGTTCTTTCTGTGTTGTTTCCTTTACCGAGTCGAATTGCTCTCTTCGTCTGCTTAGTACGTCAGTCGAGTTGCTTATTGTTGCTACTGCCTTTGCTTCGTTGGCTGAGTAATTGCTGTGTTCGATTGGTAATATGATTAGTTGATTGCGTTAATTGTTAGGATAATGACGACTACGTGTTGGCCGATTGACTGTGAATTTGCCTACGAAATTCTGTTGTTTAATTTGTTGCTGGTGACTGAGCTAGCTGTTAGCTATTTTGAATCTGTATATGTCTTTTCATTTGAGGATGTATGTTCGATTCGATCGTCTGATGGTTTTATATGCCTGCCTTGTTGTTTCTGTTTCGATTGCTTGATTCAGATACTTAGGTGTAAAAATTCATATGGTGTTACTGCTCTTTATAGTTTACTAATTAAGTGTAAAGGCTTGATCGCTATTGTACTATGTGTACTAGTGTTTGAGCTTACTAAGTATAGTTTTATTCATCTGGTTGGTATTTGAGTACTACTTTAGTTAAACTGTTATTATTGGATAAATGCGCATGTTTTGTGGTGTTTGAAGGGTGGACATCGATATGCTAATTGATATAGGCGTGAAAGTTCTGGTTCTGAAGTGCAGCTGAACCGTTATATGTTTGTCTTCTTTAAGTGTTCTGTTAGTAATCCAATTTGTATCACTATCTGATGTTATTGCATAAATTGCCAGTCTTGTTGCTCTGTTATTGTATTTTTGTGTTCAGACTTGTGAAGCATACCATGTTATATTTAAATAATTGTGTGTTCTTGTCCGGTTAGTCAGATTATATGCATAATTATGTGCTTAGTGATAAATATACGTTACTGCTTATCTTTATAATTGTTAGCGACAAATTGTTAAATTATATGTAAGTATATTCTACTTGTTTATGCTAGTTTGTGGGGGTTAAAGGGTATCGTCAAGTTATTTTTGCGTAAGTATTAAGTGGTGTTACCTTTTACCAGGATTTGCGGATTGCTTAGTTTACGAGGTCATCTAAGGTGAGTGTTCTACCCAAAAAGTATATGTATAGTTTGCGAAACTACAAGAAGCTATTTTAATATTATATATATATAAGTATTGCATCTCAAACATTGCGAAATTCATGAAATCAAAGTTCTGAAAATCTGCATCAAATTCTTTTCTCATGCTTCCGCTATCTAAAAAGATATATATAATTCATGATGATCTTCGTTTGATTCGATTGACTGATTCGCTTCGACCGATATGTGCGCAATTGTGGTGGGGGTTTCTGAGTGGGCATACTTGGGCAGTTGTGTCTGTCGAGTTGTTCATGAAGTACCTCTGCTGACTATCCCGTGACGCGAGGCAGAAGTCGCCGAGGTCTTTGGGAGTAGTAGTGTTCCACCCCTGTACCATGGCAGGGTATTCGTCTTCGTCTTCGTTTGACAGTGGTAGCACCCTGTCTGGAGTGATAAGGGCTTGGATTGGGGTTATAAGGAGCGGCATCAACAGTTTATTCGATTCGCTATGTTCTTCGATTAATTTCTATATTGATTCGTTTGATTTTGAAAATCATACTTCGTTATTACATAATTCGTTATTCACTTAGCACAGAACCTCACTGAGTTTTATCTCACACTTGATTTGTTACCTTCTTGTAGATTTCGGAGTCTAGTGGAGGACCGAGTCGGGTAGGCGTTCAGAAACTTGAGTGAAAGTGGGTTATAAATGGGATTTTGTAACTCTTAGCTTGCAAAAAGTTGTACTTTTATCCGCTGCTTGTAAAAATAGTGTTTTCGCAAGTCAACTGTTCAAATTTTAGCTTCTCAAAGCTTTTAGATTGTCTTCCTGTTATTAGTTTAACGCCCTTGTCTTTTAAAAAATTAGTGTAAATTTTTTCGGGGCGTTACACTTAATCCTTCTGTGTATTGTTTAAATTTCGAATAGACTTCTTCCTTGACATTATCCCACTCCTTTAGTGTGTTGTTTCTCTCTCGAGTACAGTTATTCATTTTTTCTTCTTCCCTCTCCAAAGTGTGTCCTTTATATCTCTCAAGTAGAGTTGTTCGTTTGTTGTTTATTCAACACCTTTTGTGTTTTGTTTAACTCTCAAGTAGAGTTCTTCGTTCGTTATTTTATTACTCCTCCTGTGAGTTGTTTAAATCTCAAATTGACTTCTCCGTCTGTATTTATCTCTCTCCCATTATTGTTTTATTTAACCCCCGAGTAGAATTTTAATTTGTTGTTGATCCCAATCCATATGTGTGTTGATTAATTCTCAAGTGGTGGTCTTCGTTTGTGATACTCTTACTCCTTCTGTGTATTGTTTAAATTTCGAATAGACTTCCTCGTTGACATTATCCCACTCCTTTAGTGTGTTGTTTATCTCTCGAGTACAGTTATTCGTTTTTTGTTCTGCCCTCTCCAAAATGTGTCCTTTATATCTCTCAAGTAGAGTTGTTCGTTTGTTGTTTATTCAACACCTTTTGTGTTTTGTTTAACTCTCAAGTAGAGTTCTTCGTTCGTTATTTTATTACTCCTCCTGTGTGTTGTTTAAATCTCAAATTGACTTCTCCGTTTGTAATTATCTCTCTCCCATTATTGTTTTATTTAACCCACGAGTAGAATTTTACATTTGTTGTTTATACCAATTCATATGTGTGTTTAGTAATTCTCAAGTAATGTTCTTCGTTTGTGATACTCTTACGCCTTCTGTGTATTGTTTAAATTTCGAATAGACTTCTTCCTTGGCATTATCCCACTTCTTTAGTGTGTTGTTTATCTCTCGAGTACAGTTATTCGTTTTTTGTTCTTCCCTCTCCAAAACGGGTCATTTATATCTCTCAA
This sequence comes from Plantago major, assembly GCA_026545765.1. NCBI lineage: Eukaryota > Viridiplantae > Streptophyta > Magnoliopsida > Lamiales > Plantaginaceae > Plantago > Plantago major. Next base: position 55,664,062 of record CM048840.1, on the reverse strand, counting down.
GTAGAGTTGTTCGTTTGTTGTTTATTCAACACCTTTTGTGTTTTGTTTAACTCTCAAGTAGAGTTCTTCGTTCGTTATTTTATTACTCCTCTTGTGTTTTGTTTAAATCACAAATTGACTTCTCCGTGTGTATTTATCTCTCTCCCATTATTGTTTTATTTAACCCCCGAGTAGAATTTTAATTTGTTGTTGATCCCAATCCATATGTGTGTTGATTAATTCTCAAGTAGTGTTCTTCGTTTGTGATACTCTTACTCCTTCTGTGTATTGTTTAAATTTCGAATAGACTTCTTCCTTGACATTATCCCACTCCTTTAGTGTGTTGTTTATCTCTCGAGTAGAGTTATTCGTTTTTTGTTCTTCCCTCTCCAAAGTGTGTCCTTTATATCTCTCAAGTAGAGTTGTTCGTTTGTTGTTTATTCAACACCTTTTGTGTTTTGTTTAACTCTCAAGTAGAGTTCTTCGTTCGTTATTTTATTACTCCTCCTGTGTGTTGTTTAAATCTCAAATTGACTTCTCCGTTTGTAATTATCTCTCTCCCATTATTGTTTTATTTAACCCACGAGTAGAATTTTACATTTGTTGTTTATACCAATTCATATGTGTGTTTATTAATTCTCAAGTAGTGTTCTTCGTTTGTGATACTCTTAATCCTTCTGTGTATTGTTTAAATTTCGAATAGACTTCTTCCTTGACATTATCCCACTCCTTTAGTGTGTTGTTTATCTCTCGAGTAGAGTTATTCGTTTTTTGTTCTTCCCTCTCCAAAGTGTGTCCTTTATATCTCTCAAGTAGAGTTGTTCGTTTGTTGTTTATTCAACACCTTTTGTGATTTGTCTAACTCTCAAGTAGAGTTCTTCGTTCGTTATTTTATTACTCCTCTTGTGTGTTGTTTAAATCACAAATTGACTTCTCCGTTTGTATTTATCTCTCTCCCATTAATGTTTTATTTAACCCCCGAGTAGAATTTTAATTTGTTGTTGATCCCAATCCATATGTGTGTTGATTAATTCTCAAGTAGTGTTCTTCGTTTGTAATACTCTTACTCCTTCTGTGTATTGTTTAAATTTCGAATAGACTTCTTCCTTGACATTATCCCACTCCTTTAGTGTGTTGTTTACCTCTCAAGTAGAGTTATTCGTTTTTTGTTCTTCCCTCTCCAAAGTGTGTCCTTTATATCTCTCAAGTAGAGTTGTTCGTTTGTTGTTTATTCAACACCTTTTGTGTTTTGTTTAACTCTCAAGTAGAGTTCTTCGTTCGTTATTTTATTACTCCTCCTGTGTGTTGTTTAAATCTCAAATTGACTTCTCCGTTTGTAATTATCTCTCTCCCATTATTGTTTTATTTAACCCACGAGTAGAATTTTACATTTGTTGTTTATCCCAATCCATATGTGTGTTTATTAATTCTCAAGTAGTGTTCTTCGTTTGTGATACTCTTACTCCTTCTGTGTATTGTTTAAATTTCGAATAGACTTCTTCCTTGACATTATCCCACTCCTTTAGTTTGTTGTTTATCTCTCCAGTACAGTTATTCGTTTTTTGTTCTTCCCTCTCCAAAGTGTGTCCTTTATATCTGTCAAGTAGAGTTGTTCGTTTGTTGTTTATTCAACACCTTTTGTGTTTTGTTTAACTCTCAAGTAGGGTTCTTCGTTCGTTATTTTATTACTCCTCCTGTGTGTAGTTTAAATCTCGAATTGACTTCTCCGTAAGTAATTATCTCTCTTCCAATATTGTTTTATTTAACCCACGAGTAGAATTTTACATTTGTTGTTTATCCCAATCCATATGTGTGTTTATTAATTCTCAAGCAGTGTTCTTCGTTGGTGATACTCCTACTCCTTCTGTGTATTGTTTAAATTTCGAGTAGACTTCTTCCTTGACATTATCCCACTCCTTTAGTGTGTTGTTTATCTCTCGAGTACAATTATTCGTTTTTTGTTCTTCCCTCTCCAAAGTGGGTCCTTTATATCACTCAAGTAGAGTTGTTCGTTTGTTGTTTATTCAACACCTTTTGTGATTTGTTTAACTCTCAAGTAGAGTTCTTCGTTTGTTATTTTATTACTCCTCCTGTGTGTTGTTTAAATCTCAAATTGACTTCTCCGTTTGTAATTATCTCTCTCCCATTATTGTTTTATTTAACCCACGAGTAGAATTTTACATTTGTTGTTTATACCAATTCATATGTGTGTTTATTAATTCTCAAGTAGTGTTCTTCGTTTGTGATACTCTTAATCCTTCTGTGTATTGTTTAAATTTCGAATAGACTTCTTCCTTGACATTATCCCACTCCTTTAGTGTGTTGTTTATCTCTCGAGTACAGTTATTCGTTTTTTGTTCTTCCCTCTCCAAAGTGGGTCCTTTATATCTCTCAAGTAGAGTTGTTCGTTTGTTGTTTATTCAACACCTTTTGTGTTTTGTTTAACTCTCAAGTAGAGTTCTTCGTTCGTTATTTTATTACTCCTCCTGTGTGTTGTTTAAATCTCAAATTGACTTCTCCGTTTGTAATTATCTCTCTCCCATTATTGTTTTATTTAACCCACGAGTAGAATTTTACATTTGTTGTTTATCCCAATCCATATGTGTGTTTATTAATTCTCAAGTAGTGTTCTTCGTTTGTGATACTCTTACTCCTTCTGTGTATTGTTTAAATTTCGAATAGACTTCTTCCTTGACATTATCCCACTCCTTTAGTTTGTTGTTTATCTCTCCAGTACAGTTATTCGTTTTTTGTTCTTCCCTCTCCAAAGTGTGTCCTTTATATCTGTCAAGTAGAGTTGTTCGTTTGTTGTTTATTCAACACCTTTTGTGTTTTGTTTAACTCTCAAGTAGGGTTCTTCGTTCGTTATTTTATTACTCCTCCTGTGTGTAGTTTAAATCTCGAATTGACTTCTCCGTAAGTAATTATCTCTCTTCCAATATTGTTTTATTTAACCCACGAGTAGAATTTTACATTTGTTGTTTATCCCAATCCATATGTGTGTTTATTAATTCTCAAGCAGTGTTCTTCGTTGGTGATACTCTTACTCCTTCTGTGTATTGTTTAAATTTCGAATAGACTTCTTCCTTGACATTATCCCACTCCTTTAGTGTGTTGTTTATCTCTCGAGTACAGTTATTCGTTTTTTGTTCTTCCCTCTCCAAAGTGGGTCCTTTATATCACTCAAGTAGAGTTGTTCGTTTGTTGTTCATTCAACACCTTTTGTGTTTTGTTTAACTCTCAAGTAGAGTTCTTCGTTCGTTATTTTATTACTCCTCCTGTGTGTTGTTTAAATCTCAAATTGACTTCTCCGTTTGTAATTATCTCTCTCCCATTATTGTTTTATTTAACCCACGAGTAGAATTTTACATTTGTTGTTTATACCAATTCATATGTGTGTTTATTAATTCTCAAGTAGTGTTCTTCGTTTGTGATACTCTTAATCCTTCTGTGTATTGTTTAAATTTCGAATAGACTTCTTCCTTGACATTATCCCACTCCTTTAGTGTGTTGTTTATCTCTCGAGTACAGTTATTCGTTTTTTGTTCTTCCCTCTCCAAAGTGGGTCCTTTATATCTCTCAAGTAGAGTTGTTCGTTTGTTGTTTATTCAACACCTTTTGTGATTTGTCTAACTCTCAAGTAGAGTTCTTCGTTCGTTATTTTATTACTCCTCTTGTGTGTTGTTTAAATCACAAATTGACTTCTCCGTTTGTATTTATCTCTCTCCCATTATTGTTTTATTTAACCCCCGAGTAGAATTTTAATTTGTTGTTGATCCCAATCCATATGTGTGTTGATTAATTCTCAAGTAGTGTTCTTCGTTTGTGATACTCTTACTCCTTCTGTGTATTGTTTAAATTTCGAATAGACTTCTTCCTTGACATTATCCCACTCCTTTAGTGTGTTGTTTACCTCTCAAGTAGAGTTATTCGTTTTTTGTTCTTCCCTCTCCAAAGTGTGTCCTTTATATCTCTCAAGTAGAGTTGTTCGTTTGTTGTTTATTCAACACCTTTTGTGTTTTGTTTAACTCTCAAGTAGAGTTCTTCGTTCGTTATTTTATTACTCCTCCTGTGTGTTGTTTAAATCTCAAATTGACTTCTCCGTTTGTAATTATCTCTCTCCCATTATTGTTTTATTTAACCCACGAGTAGAATTTTACATTTGTTGTTTATCCCAATCCATATGTGTGTTTATTAATTCTCAAGTAGTGTTCTTCGTTTGTGATACTCTTACTCCTTCTGTGTATTGTTTAAATTTCGAATAGACTTCTTCCTTGACATTATCCCACTCCTTTAGTGTGTTGTTTATCTCTCGAGTACAGTTATTCGTTTTTTGTTCTTCCCTCTCCAAAGTGTGTCCTTTATATCTCTCAAGTAGAGTTGTTCGTTTGTTGTTTATTCAATACCTTTTGTGTTTTGTTTAACTCTCAAGTAGAGTTCTTCGTTCGTTATTTTATTACTCCTCCTGTGTGTTGTTTAAATCTCAAATTGACTTCTCCGTAAGTAATTATCTCTCTTCCAATATTGTTTTATTTAACCCACGAGTAGAATTTTACATTTGTTGTTTATCCCAATCCATATGTGTGTTTATTAATTCTCAAGCAGTGTTCTTCGTTGGTGATACTCCTACTCCTTCTGTGTATTGTTTAAATTTCGAATAGACTTCTTCCTTGACATTATCCCACTCCTTTAGTGTGTTGTTTATCTCTCGAGTACAGTTATTCGTTTTTTGTTCTTCCCTCTCCAAAGTGGGTCCTTTATATCACTCAAGTAGAGTTGTTCGTTTGTTGTTCATTCAACACCTTTTGTGTTTTGTTTAACTCTCAAGTAGAGTTCTTCGTTCGTTATTTTATTACTCCTCTTGTGTGTTGTTTAAATCACAAATTGACTTCTCCGTTTGTATTTATCTCTCTCCCATTATTGTTTTATTTAACCCCCGAGTAGAATTTTAATTTGTTGTTGATGCCAATCCATATGTGTGTTGATTAATTCTCAAGTAGTGTTCTTCGTTTGTGATACTCTTACACCTTCAGTGTATTGTTTAAATTTCGAATAGACTTCCTCGTTGACATTATCCCACTCCTTTAGTGTGTTGTTTGTCTCTCGCGTACAGTTATTAGTTTTTTGTTCTGCCCTCTCCAAAATGTGTCCTTATATCTCTCAAATAGAGTTGTTCGTTTGTTGTTTATTCAACACCTTTTGTGATTTGTTTAACTCTCAAGTAGAGTTCTTCGTTCCTTATTTTATTACTCCTCTTGTGTGTTGTTTAAATCACGAATTGACTTCTCCGTTTGTATTTATCTCTCTCCGATTATTGTTTTATTTAACCCCCGAGTAGAATTTTAATTTGTTGTTGATCCCAATCCATATGTGTGTTGATTAATTCTCAAGTTGTGTTCTACGTTTGTGATACTCTTACACCTTCAGTGTATTGTTTAAATTTCGAATAGACTTCCTCGTTGACATTATCCCACTCCTTTAGTGTGTTGTTTATCTCTCGAGTAGAGTTATTCGTTTTTTGTTCTTCCCTCTCCAAAGTGTGTCCTTTATATCTCTCAAGTAGAGTTGTTCGTTTGTTGTTTATTCAACACCTTTTGTGTTTTGTTTAACTCTCAAGTAGAGTTCTTCGGTCGTTATTTTATTACTCCTCCTGTGTGTTGTTTAAATCTCAAATTGACTTCTCCGTTTGTAATTATCTCTCTCCCATTATTATTTTATTTAACCCACGAGTAGAATTTTACATTTGTTGTTTATCCCAATCCATATGTGTGTTTATTAATTCTCAAGTAGTGTTCTTCGTTGGTGATACTCCTACTCCTTCTGTGTATTGTTTAAATTTCGAATAGACTTCTTCCTTGACATTATCCCACTCCTTTAGTGTGTTGTTTATCTCTCGAGTACAGTTATTCATTTTTTGTTCTTCCCTCTCCAAAGTGTGTCCTTTATATCTCTCAAGTAGAGTTGTTCGTTTGTTGTTTATTCAACACCTTTTGTGATTTGTTTAACTCTCAAGTAGAGTTCTTCGTTCGTTATTTTATTACTCCTCTTGTGTGTTGTTTAAATCACAAATTGACTTCTCCGTTTGTATTTATCTCTCTCCCATTATTGTTTTATTTAACCCCCGAGTAGAATTTTGATTTGTTGTTGATCCCAATCCATATGTGTGTTGATTAATTCTCAAGTAGTGTTCTTCGTTTGTGATACTCTTACTCCTTCAGTGTATTGTTTAAATTTCGAATAGACTTCCTCGTTGACATTATCCCACTCCTTTAGTGTGTTGTTTATCTCTCGAGTACAGTTATTCGTTTTTTGTTCTGCCCTCTCCAAAATGTGTCCTTTATATCTCTCAAGTAGAGTTGTTCGTTTGTTGTTTATTCAACACCTTTTGTGTTTTGTTTAACTCTCAAGTAGAGTTCTTCGTTCGTTATTTTATTACTCCTCCTGTGTGTTGTTTAAATCTCAAATTGACTTCTCCGTTTGTAATTATCTCTCTCCCATTATTGTTTTATTTAACCCACGAGTAGAATTTTACATTTGTTGCTTATACCAATTCATATGTGTGTTTATTAATTCTCAAGTAGCGTTCTTCGTTTGTGATACTCTTACTCCTTCTGTGTATTGTTTAAATTTCGAATAGACCTCTTCCTTGACATTATCCCACTCCTTTAGTCTGTTGTTTATCTCTCGAGTAGAGTTATTCGTTTTTTGTTCTTCCCTCTCCAAAGTGTGTCCTTTATATCTCTAAATTAGAATTGTTCGTTTGTTGTTTATTCAACACCTTTTGTGTTTTGTTTAACTCTCAAGTAGAGTTCTTCGTTCGTTATTTTATTACTCCTCCTGTGAGTTGTTTAAATCTCAATTGACTTCTCCGTTTGTAATTATCTCTCTCCCATTATTGTTTTATTTAACCCACGAGTAGAATTTACATTTGTTGTTTATCCCAATCCATATGTGTGTTTATTAATTCTCAAGTAGTGTTCTTCGTTTGTGATACTCTTACTCCTTCTGTGTATTGTTTAAATTTCGAATAGACTTCTTCCTTGACATTATCCCACTCCTTTAGTGTGTTGTTTATCTCTCGAGTACAGTTATTCGTTTTTTGTTCTTCCCTCTCCAAAGTGTGTCCTTTATATCTCTCAAGTAGAGTTGTTCGTTTGTTGTTTATTCAACACCTTTTGTGTTTTGTTTAACTCTCAAGTAGAGTTCTTCGTTCGTTATTTTACTCCTCCTGTGTGTTGTTTAAATCTCAAATTGACTTCTCCGTTTGTAATTATCTCTCTCCCATTATTGTTTTATTTAACCCACGAGTAGAATTTTACATTTGTTGTTTATACCAATTCATATGTGTGTTTATTAATTCTCAAGTAGTGTTCTTCGTTTGTGATACTCTTACTCCTTCTGTGTATTGTTTAAATTTAATATAGACTTCTTCCTTGACATTATCCCACTCCTTTAGTGTGTTGTTTATCTCTCGAGTACAGTTATTCGTTTTTTGTTCTTCCCTCTCCAAAGTGGGTCCTTTATATCTCTCAAGTAGAGTTGTTCGTTTGTTGTTTATTCAACACCTTTTGTGTTTTGTTTAACTCTCAAGTAGAGTTCTTCGTTCGTTATTTTATTACTCCTCTTCTGTGTTGTTTAAATATGAAATTGACTTCTCCGTTTGTAATTATCTCTCTCCCATTATTGTTTTATTTAACCCCCAAGTAGAATTTTAATTTGTTGTTTATCCCAATCCATATATGTGTTGATTAATTCTCAAGTAGTGTTCTTCGTTTGTGATACTCTTACTCCTTCTGTGTATTGTTTAAATTTCGAATAGACTTCTTCCTTGACATTATCCCACTCCTTTAGTGTGTTGTTTACCTCTCGAGTAGCGTTATTCGTTTTTTGTTCTTCCCTCTCCAAAGTGTGTCCTTTATATCTCTCAAGTAAAGTTGTTCGTTTGTTGTTTATTCAACACCTTTTGTGTTTTGTTTAACTCTCAAGTAGAGTTCTTCGTTCGTTATTTTACTCCTCCTGTGTGTTGTTTAAATCTCAAATTGACTTCTCCGTTTGTAATTATCTCTCTCCCATTATTGTTTTATTTAACCCACGAGTAGAATTTTACATTTGTTGTTTATACCAATTCATATGTGTGTTAATAATTCTCAAGTAGTGTTCTTCGTTTGTGATACTCTTACTCCTCCTGTGTATTGTTTAAATTTAATATAGACTTCTTCCTTGACATTATCCCACTCCTTTAGTGTGTTGTTTATCTCTCGAGTACAGTTATTCGTTTTTTGTTCTTCCCCCTCCAAAGTGGGTCCTTTATATCTCTCAAGTAGAGTTGTTCGTTTGTTGTTTATTCAACACCTTTTGTGTTTTGTTTAACTCTCAAGTAGAGTTCTTCCTTCGTTATTTTATTACTCCTCTTCTGTGTTGTTTAAATATGAAATTGACTTCTCCGTTTGTAATTATCTCTCTCCCATTATTGTTTTATTTAACCCCCAAGTAGAATTTTAATTTGTTGTTTATCCCAATCCATATGTGTGTTTATTAATTCTCAAGTAGTGTTCTTCATTTGTGATACTCTTACTCCTTCAGTGTATTGTTTAAATTTTGAATTGACTTCTTCCTTGACATTATCCCACTCCTTTAGTGTGTTGTTTATCTCTCGAGTAGAGTTATTCGTTTTTTATTCTTCCCTCTCCAAAGTGTGTCCTTTATATCTGTCAAGTAGAGTTGTTCGTTTGTTGTTTATTCAACACCTTTTGTGTTTTGTTTAACTCTCAAGTAGAGTTCTTCGTTCGTTATTTTATTACTCCTCCTGTCTGTTGTTTAAATCTCAAAGTGACTTCTCCGTTTGTATTTATCTCTCCCATTATCGTTTTATTTAACCCACGAGTAGAATTTTACATTTGTTGTTTATCCCAATCCATATGTGTGTTTATTAATTCTCAAGTAGTGTTCTTCGTTTGTGATACTCTTACTCCTTCTGTGTATTGTTTAAATTTTGAATAGACTTCTTCCTTGACATTATCCCACTCCTTTAGTGTGTTCTTTATCTCTCGAGTAGAGTTATTCGTTTTTTGTTCTTCCCTCTCCAAATTGTGTCCTTTATATCTGTCAAGTAGAGTTGTTCGTTTGTTGTTTATTCAACACCTTTTGTGTTTTGTTTAACTCTCAAGTAGAGTTCTTCGTTCGTTATTTTATTACTCCTCCTGTGTGTTGTTTAAATCTCAAATTGACTTCTCCGTTTATAATTATCTCTCTCCCATTATTGTTTTATTTAACCCACGAGTAGAATTTTACATTTGTTGTTTATACCAATTCATATGTGTGTTTATTAATTCTCAAGTAGTGTTCTTCGTTTGTGATACTCTTACTCCTTCTGTGTATTGTTTAAATTTCGAATAGACTTCTTCCTTGACATTATACCACTCCTTTAGTGTGTTGTTTATCTCTCGAGTAGAGTTATTCGTTTTTTGTTCTTCCCTCTCCAAAGTGTGTCCTTTATATCTCTCAAGTAGAGTTGTTCGTTTGTTGTTTATTCAACACCTTTTGTGTTTTGTTTAACTCTCAAGTAGAGTTCTTCGTTCGTTATTTTATTACTCCTCCTGTCTGTTGTTTAAATCTCAAATTAACTTCTCCGTTTGTATTTATCTCTCCCATTATTGTTTTATGTAACCCCCGAGTAGAATTTTAATTTGTTGTTTATCCCAATCCATATGTTTGTTGATTAATTCTCAAGTAGTGTTCTTCGTTTGTGATACTCTTACTCCTTCTGTGTATTGTTTAAATTTCGAATAGACTTCTTCCTTGACATTATCCCACTCCTTTAGTGTGTTGTTTACCTCTCGAGTAGCGTTATTCATTTTTTGTTCTTCCCTCTCCAAAGTGTGTCCTTTATATCTCTCAAGTAGAGTTGTTCATTTGTTGTTTATTCAACACCTTTTGTGTTTTGTTTAACTCTCAAGTAGAGTTCTTCGTTCGTTATTTTACTCCTCCTGTGTGTTGTTTAAATCTCAAATTGACTTCTCCGTTTGTAATTATCTCTCTCCCATTATTGTTTTATTTAACCCACGAGTAGAATTTTGTATTTGTTGTTTATACCAATTCATATGTGTGTTAATAATTCTCAAGTAGTGTTCTTCGTTTGTGATACTCTTACTCCTCCTGTGTATTGTTTAAATTTAATATAGACTTCTTCCTTGACATTATCCCACTCCTTTAGTGTGTTGTTTATCTGTCGAGTACAGTTATTCGTTTTTTGTTCTTCCCCCTCCAAAGTGGGTCCTTTATATCTCTCAAGTAGAGTTGTTCGTTTGTTGTTTATTCAACACCTTTTGTGTTTTGTTTAACTCTCAAGTAGAGTTCTTCCTTCGTTATTTTATTACTCCTCTTTTGTGTTGTTTAAATATGAAATTGACTTCTCCGTTTGTAATTATCTCTCTCCCATTATTGTTTTATTTAACCCCCAAGTAGAATTTTAATTTGTTGTTTATCCCAATCCATATGTGTGTTTATTAATTCTCAAGTAGTGTTCTTCATTTGTGATACTCTTACTCCTTCAGTGTATTGTTTAAATTTTGAATTGACTTCTTCCTTGACATTATCCCACTCCTTTAGTGTGTTGTTTATCTCTCGAGTAGAGTTATTCGTTTTTTGTTCTTCCCTCTCCAAAGTGTGTCCTTTATATCTGTCAAGTAGAGTTGTTCGTTTGTTGTTTATTCAACACCTTTTGTGTTTTGTTTAACTCTCAAGTAGAGTTCTTCGTTCGTTATTTTATTACTCCTCCTGTCTGTTGTTTAAATCTCAAATTGACTTCTCCGTTTGTATTTATCTCTCCCATTATTGTTTTATTTAACCCCCGAGTAGAATTTTAATTTGTTGTTTATCCCAATCCATATGTTTGTTGATTAATTCTCAAGTAGTGTTCTTCGTTTGTGATACTCTTACTCCTCCTGTGTATTGTTTAAATTTAATATAGACTTCTTCCTTGACATTATCCCACTTCTTTAGTGTGTTGTTTATCTCTCGAGTACAGTTATTCCTTTTTTGTTCTTCCCTCTCCAAAGTGTGTCCTTTATATCTGTCAAGTAGAGTTGTTCGTTTGTTATTTATTCAACACCTTTTATGATTTGTTTAACTCTCAAGTAGAGTTCTTCATTCGTTATTTTATTACTCCTCTTGTGTGTTGCTTAAATCTAAAATTGACTTCTCCGTTTGTAATTATCTCTCTCCCATTATTGTTTTATTTAACCCACGAGTAGAATTTTACATTTGTTGTTTATCCCAATCCATATGTGTGTTTATTAATTCTCAAGTAGTGTTCTTCGTTTGTGATACTCTTACTCCTTCTGTGTATTGTTTAAATTTTGAATAGACTTCTTCCTTGACATTATCCCACTCCTTTAGTGTGTTCTTTATCTCTCGAGTAGAGTTATTCGTTTTTTGTTCTTCCCTCTCCAAAGTGTGTCCTTTATATCTGTCAAGTAGAGTTGTTCGTTTGTTGTTTATTCAACACCTTTTGTGTTTTGTTTAACTCTCAAGTAGAGTTCTTCGCTCATATTTTATTACTCCTCCTGTGTGTTGTTTAAATCTCAAATTGACTTCTCCGTTTATAATTATCTCTCTCCCATTATTGTTTTATTTAACCCACGAGTAGAATTTTACAGTTGTTGTTTATACCAATTCATATGTGTGTTTATTAATTCTCAAGTAGTGTTCTTCATTTGTGATACTCTTACTCCTTCAGTGTATTGTTTAAATTTTGAATTGACTTCTTCCTTGACATTATCCCACTCCTTTAGTGTGTTGTTTATCTCTCGAGTAGAGTTATTCGTTTTTTGTTCTTCCCTCTCCAAAGTGTGTCCTTTATATCTGTCAAGTAGAGTTGTTCGTTTGTTGTTTATTCAACACCTTTTGTGTTTTGTTTAACTCTCAAGTAGAGTTCTTCGTTCGTTATTTTATTACTCCTCCTGTCTGTTGTTTAAATCTCAAATTAACTTCTCCGTTTGTATTTATCTCTCCCATTATTGTTTTATTTAACCCCCGAGTAGAATTTTAATTTGTTGTTTATCCCAATCCATATGTTTGTTGATTAATTCTCAAGTAGTGTTCTTCGTTTGTGATACTCTTACTCCTCCTGTGTATTGTTTAAATTTAATATAGACTTCTTCCTTGACATTATCCCACTTCTTTAGTGTGTTGTTTATCTCTCGAGTACAGTTATTCCTTTTTTGTTCTTCCCTCTCCAAAGTGTGTCCTTTATATCTGTCAAGTAGAGTTGTTCGTTTGTTATTTATTCAACACCTTTTATGATTTGTTTAACTCTCAAGTAGAGTTCTTCATTCGTTATTTTATTACTCCTCTTGTGTGTTGCTTAAATCTAAAATTGACTTCTCCGTTTGTAATTATCTCTCTCCCATTATTGTTTTATTTAACCCACGAGTAGAATTTTACATTTGTTGTTTATCCCAATCCATATGTGTGTTTATTAATTCTCAAGTAGTGTTCTTCGTTTGTGATACTCATACTCCTTCTGTGTATTGTTTAAATTTTGAATAGACTTCTTCCTTGACATTATCCCACTCCTTTAGTGTGTTCTTTATCTCTCGAGTAGAGTTATTCGTTTTTTGTTCTTCCCTCTCCAAAGTGTGTCCTTTATATCTGTCAAGTAGAGTTGTTCGTTTGTTGTTTATTCAACACCTTTTGTGTTTTGTTTAACTCTCAAGTAGAGTTCTTCGTTCGTTATTTTATTACTCCTCCTGTGTGTTGTTTAAATCTCAAATTGACTTCTCCGTTTATAATTATCTCTCTCCCATTATTGTTTTATTTAACCCACGAGTAGAATTTTACAGTTGTTGTTTATACCAATTCATATGTGTGTTTATTAATTCTCAAGTAGTGTTCTTCATTTGTGATACTCTTACTCCTTCAGTGTATTGTTTAAATTTTGAATTGACTTCTTCCTTGACATTATCCCACTCCTTTAGTGTGTTGTTTATCTCTCGAGTAGAGTTATTCGTTTTTTGTTCTTCCCTCTCCAAAGTGTGTCCTTTATATCTGTCAAGTAGAGTTGTTCGTTTGTTGTTTATTCAACACCTTTTGTGTTTTGTTTAACTCTCAAGTAGAGTTCTTCGTTCGTTATTTTATTACTCCTCCTGTCTGTTGTTTAAATCTCAAATTAACTTCTCCGTTTGTATTTATCTCTCCCATTATTGTTTTATTTAACCCCCGAGTAGAATTTTAATTTGTTGTTTATCCCAATCCATATATTTGTTGATTAATTCTCAAGTAGTGTTCTTCGTTTGTGATACTCTTACTCCTTCTGCGTATTGTTTAATTTTGGAATAGACTTCTTCCTTGACATTATCCCACTCCTTTAGTCTGTTGTTTATCTCTCGAGTAGAGTTATTCGTTTTTTGTTCATCCCTCTCCAAAGTGTGTCCTTTATATCTCTCAAGTAGAGTTGTTCGTTTGTTGTTTATTCAACACCTTTTGTGTTTTGTTTAACTCTCAAGTAGAGTTCTTCGTTCGTTATTTTATTACTCCTCCTATGTGTTGTTTAAAATCTCAAATTGACTTCTCCGTTTATAATTATCTCTCTCCCATTATTGTTTTACTTAACCCACGAGTAGAATTTTACATTTGTTGTTTATCCCAATCCATATGTGTGTTTATTAATTCTCAAGTAGTGTTCTTCGGTTGTGATACTCTTACTCCTTCAGTGTATTGTTTAAAGTTCGAATAGACTTCTTCCTTGACATTATTCCACTCCTTTAGTGTGTTGTTTATCTCTCGAGTAGAGTTATTCGTTTTTTGTTCTTCCCTCTCCAAAGTGTGTCCTTTATATCTCTCCAGTAGAGTTGTTCGTTTGTTGTTTATTCAACACCTTTTGTGTTTTGTTTAACTCTCAAGTAGAGTTCTTCGTTCGTTATTTTATTACTCCTCCTGTCTGTTGTTTAAATCTCAAATTGACTTCTCCGTTTGTTTTTATCTCTCCCATTATTGTTTTATTTAACCCCCGAGTAGAATTTTAATTTGTTGTTTATCCCAATCCATATGTTTGTTGATTAATTCTCAAGTAGTGTTCTTCGTTTGTGATACTCTTACTCCTTCTGCGTATTGTTTAAATTTCGAATAGACTTCCTCGTTGACATTATCTCACTCCTTTAGTGTGTTGTTTATCTCTCGAGTAGAGTTATTCGTTTTTTGTTCTTCCCTCTCCAAAGTGTGTCCTTTATATCTCTCAAGTAGAGTTGTTCGTTTGTTGTTTATTCAACACCTTTTGTGTTTTGTTTAACTCTCAAGTAGAGATCTTCGTTCGTTATTTTATTACTCCTCCTGTCTGTTGTTTAAATCTCAAATTGACTTCTCCGTTTGTATTTATCTCTTCCATTATTGTTTTATTTAACCCCCGAGTAGAATTTTAATTTGTTGTTTATCCCAATCCATATGTTTGTTGATTAATTCTCAAGTAGTGTTCTTCGTTTGTGATACTCTTACTCCTTCTGCGTATTGTTTAAATTTCGAATAGACTTCCTCGTTGACATTATCCCACTCCTTTAGTGTGTTGTTTATCTCTCGAGTACAGTTATTCATTTTTTGTTCTGCCCTCTCCAAAATGTGTCCTTTATATCTCTCAAGTAGAGTTGTTCGTTTGTTGTTTATTCAACACCTTTTATGATTTGTTTAACTCTCAAGTAGAGTTCTTCATTCGTTATTTTATTACTCCTCTTGTGTGTTGCTTAAATCTAAAATTGACTTCTCCGTTTGTAATTATCTCTCTCCCATTATTGTTTTATTGAACCCACGAGTAGAATTTTACATTTGTTGTTTATCCCAATCCATATGTGTGTTTATTAATTCTCAAGTAGTGTTCTTCGTTTGTGATACTCTTACTCCTTCAAAGGTATTGTTTCAATTTCAAATAGACTTCTTCCTTGACATTATCCCACTCCTTTAGTGTGTTGTTTATCTCTCGAGTAGAGTTATTCGTTTTTTGTTCTTCCCTCTCCAAAGTGTGTCCTTTATATCTATCAAGTAGAGTTGTTCGTTTGTTATTTATTCAACACCTTTTGTGTTTTGTTTAACTCTCAAGTAGAGTTCTTCGTTCGTTATTTTATTACACCTCCTGTGTGTTGTTTAAATCTCAAATTGACTTCTCCGTTTGTAATTATCTCTCTCCCATTATTGTTTTATTTAACCCACGAGTAGAATTTTACATTTGTTGTTTATCCCAATCCATATGTGTGTTTATTAATTTTCAAGTAGTGTTCTTCGTTTGTGATACTCTTACTCCTTCAGTGTATTGTTTAAAGTTCGAATAGACTTCTTCCTTGACATTATTCCACTCCTTTAGTGTGTTGTTTATCTCTCGAGTAGAGTTATTCGTTTTTTGTTCTTCCCTCTCCAAAGTGTGTCCTTTATATCTCTCAAGTAGAGTTGTTCGTTTGTTGTTTATTCAACACCTTTTGTGTTTTGTTTAACTCTCAAGTAGAGATCTTCGTTCGTTATTTTATTACTCCTCCTGTCTGTTGTTTAAATCTCAAATTGACTTCTCCGTTTGTATTTATCTCTTCCAT
This sequence comes from Plantago major, assembly GCA_026545765.1. Classification (NCBI taxonomy): domain Eukaryota; kingdom Viridiplantae; phylum Streptophyta; class Magnoliopsida; order Lamiales; family Plantaginaceae; genus Plantago; species Plantago major. Next base: position 55,648,514 of record CM048840.1, on the reverse strand, counting down.
TATTGTTTTATTTAACCCCCGAGTAGAATTTTAATTTGTTGTTTATCCCAATCCATATGTTTGTTGATTAATTCTCAAGTAGTGTTCTTCGTTTGTGATACTCTTACTCCTTCTGCGTATTGTTTAAATTTCGAATAGACTTCCTCGTTGACATTATCTCACTCCTTTAGTGTGTTGTTTATCTCTCGAGTACAGTTATTCATTTTTTGTTCTGCCCTCTCCAAAATGTGTCCTTTATATCTCTCAAGTAGAGTTCTTCGTTTGTTGTTTATTCAACACCTTTTATGATTTGTTTAACTCTCAAGTAGAGTTCTTCATTCGTTATTTTATTACTCCTCTTGTGTGTTGCTTAAATCTAAAATTGACTTCTCCGTTTGTAATTATCTCTCTCCCATTATTGTTTTATTGAACCCACGAGTAGAATTTTACATTTGTTGTTTATCCCAATCCATATGTGTGTTTATTAATTCTCAAGTAGTGTTCTTCGTTTGTGATACTCTTACTCCTTCAGTGTATTGTTTAAATTTTGAATAGACTTCTTCCTTGACATTATCCCACTCCTTTAGTGTGTTGTTTATCTCTCGAGTAGAGTTATTCGTTTTTTGTTCTTCCCTCTCCAAAGTGTGTCCTTTATATCTATCAAGTAGAGTTGTTCGTTTGTTATTTATTCAACACCTTTTGTGTTTTGTTTAACTCTCAAGTAGAGTTCTTCGTTCGTTATTTTATTACACCTCCTGTGTGTTGTTTAAATCTCAAATTGACTTCTCCGTTTGTAATTATCTCTCTCCCATTATTGTTTTATTTAACCCACGAGTAGAATTTTACATTTGTTGTTTATCCCAATCCATATGTGTGTTTATTAATTTTCAAGTAGTGTTCTTCGTTTGTGATACTCTTACTCCTTCAGTGTATTGTTTAAAGTTCGAATAGACTTCTTCCTTGACATTATTCCACTCCTTTAGTGTGTTGTTTATCTCTCGAGTAGAGTTATTCGTTTTTTGTTCTTCCCTCTCCAAAGTGTGTCCTTTATATCTCTCAAGTAGAGTTGTTCGTTTGTTGTTTATTCAACACCTTTTGTGTTTTGTTTAACTCTCAAGTAGAGATCTTCGTTCGTTATTTTATTACTCCTCCTGTCTATTGTTTAAATCTCAAATTGACTTCTCCGTTTGTATTTATCTCTTCCATTATTGTTTTATTTAACCCCCGAGTAGAATTTTAATTTGTTGTTTATCCCAATCCATATGTTTGTTGATTAATTCTCAAGTAGTGTTCTTCGTTTGTGATACTCTTACTCCTTCTGCGTATTGTTTAAATTTCGAATAGACTTCCTCGTTGACATTATCTCACTCCTTTAGTGTGTTGTTTATCTCTCGATTACAGTTATTCATTTTTTGTTCTGCCCTCTCCAAAATGTGTCCTTTATATCTCTCAAGTAGAGTTCTTCGTTTGTTGTTTATTCAACACCTTTTATGATTTGTTTAACTCTCAAGTAGAGTTCTTCATTCGTTATTTTATTACTCCTCTTGTGTGTTGCTTAAATCTAAAATTGACTTCTCCGTTTGTAATTATCTCTCTCCCATTATTGTTTTATTGAACCCACGAGTAGAATTTTACATTTGTTGTTTATCCCAATCCATATGTGTGTTTATTAATTCTCAAGTAGTGTTCTTCGTTTGTGATACTCTTACTCCTTCAGTGTATTGTTTAAATTTCGAATAGACTTCTTCCTTGACATTATCCCACTCCTTTAGTGTGTTGTTTATCTCTCGAGTAGAGTTATTCGTTTTTTGTTCTTCCCTCTCCAAAGTGTGTCCTTTATATCTATCAAGTAGAGTTGTTCGTTTGTTATTTATTCAACACCTTTTGTGTTTTGTTTAACTCTCAAGTAGAGTTCTTCGTTCGTTATTTTATTACTCCTCCTGTGTGTTGTTTAAATCTCAAATTGACTTCTCCGTTTGTAATTATCTCTCTCCCATTATTGTTTTATTTAACCCACGAGTAGAATTTTACATTTGTTGTTTATCCCAATCCATATGTGTGTTTATTAATTTTCAAGTAGTGTTCTTCGTTTGTGATACTCTTACTCCTTCAGTGTATTGTTTAAAGTTCGAATAGACTTCTTCCTTGACATTATTCCACTCCTTTAGTGTGTTGTTTATCTCTCGAGTAGAGTTATTCGTTTTTTGTTCTTCCCTCTCCAAAGTGTGTCCTTTATATCTCTCAAGTAGAGTTGTTCGTTTGTTGTTTATTCAACACCTTTTGTGTTTTGTTTAACTCTCAAGTAGAGTTCTTCGTTCGTTATTTTATTACTCCTCCTGTCTGTTGTTTAAATCTCAAATTGACTTCTCCGTTTGTTTTTATCTCTCCCATTATTGTTTTATTTAACCCCCGAGTAGAATTTTAATTTGTTGTTTATCCCAATCCATATGTTTGTTGATTAATTCTCAAGTAGTGTTCTTCGTTTGTGATACTCTTACTCCTTCTGTGTATTGTTTAAATTTCGAATAGACTTCCTCGTTGACATTATCCCACTCCTTTAGTGTGTTGTTTATCTCTCGAGTACAGTTATTCATTTTTTTTCTGCCCTCTCCAAAATGTGTCCTTTATATCTCTCAAGTAGAGTTGTTCGTTTGTTGTTTATTCAACACCTTTTATGATTTGTTTTACTCTCAAGTAGAGTTCTTCGTTCGTTATTTTATTACTCCTCTTGTGTGTTGCTTAAATCTAAAATTGACTTCTCCGTTTGTAATTATCTCTCTCCCATTATTGTTTTATTTAACCCACGAGTAGAATTTTACATTTGTTGTTTATCCCAATCCATATGTGTGTTTATTAATTCTCAAGTAGTGTTCTTCGTTTGTGATATTCTTACTCCTTCAGTGTATTGTTTAAATTTCGAATAGACTTCTTCCTTGACATTATCCCACTCCTTTAGTATGTTGTTTATCTCTCGAGTAGAGTTATTCGTTTTTTGTTCTTCACTCTCCAAAGTGTGTCCTTTATATCTGTCAAGTAGAGTTGTTCGTTTGTTGTTTATTCAACACCTTTTGTGTTTTGTTTAACTCTCAAGTAGAGTTCTTCGTTCGTTATTTTATTACTCCTCCTGTGTGTTGTTTAAATCTCAAATTGACTTCTACGTTTATAATTATCTCTCTCCCATTATTGTTTTATTTCACCCACGAGTAGAATTTTACATTTGTTGTTTATCCCAATCCATATGTGTGTTTATTAATTCTCAAGTAGTGTTCTTCGTTTGTGATACTCTTACTCCTTCAGTGTATTGTTTAAAGTTCAAATAGACTTCTTCCTTGACATTATTTTACTCCTTTAGTGTGTTGTTTATCTCTCGAGTAGAGTTATTCGTTTTTTGTTCTTCCCTCTCCAAAGTGTGTCCTTTATATCTCTCAAGTAGAGTTGTTCGTTTGTTGTTTATTCAACACCTTTTGTGTTTTGTTTAACTCTCAAGTAGAGTTCTTCGTTCGTTATTTTATTACTCCTCCTGTCTGTTGTTTAAATCTCAAATTGACTTCTCCGTTTGTTTTTATCTCTCCCATTATTGTTTTATTTAACCCCCGAGTAGAATTTTAATTTGTTGTTTATCCCAATCCATATGTTTGTTGATTAATTCTCAAGTAGTGTTCTTCGTTTGTGATACTCTTACTCCTTCTGTGTATTGTTTAAATTTCGAATAGACTTCCTCGTTGACATTATCCCACTCCTTTAGTGTGTTGTTTATCTCTCGAGTACAGTTATTCATTTTTTGTTCTGCCCTCTCCAAAATGTGTCCTTTATATCTCTCAAGTAGAGTTGTTCGTTTGTTGTTTATTCAACACCTTTTATGATTTGTTTTACTCTCAAGTAGAGTTCTTCGTTCGTTATTTTATTACTCCTCTTGTATGTTGCTTAAATCTAAAAATGACTTCTCCGTTTGTAATTATCTCTCTCCCATTATTGTTTTATTTAACCCACGTGTAGAATTTTACATTTGTTGTTTATCCCAATCCATATGTGTGTTTATTAATTCTCAAGTAGTGTTCTTCGTTTGTGATATTCTTACTCCTTCAGTGTATTGTTTAAATTTCGAATAGACTTCTTCCTTGACATTATCCCACTCCTTTAGTATGTTGTTTATCTCTCGAGTAGAGTTATTCGTTTTTTGTTCTTCACTCTCCAAAGTGTGTCCTTTATATCTGTCAAGTAGAGTTGTTCGTTTGTTGTTTATTCAACACCTTTTGTGTTTTGTTTAACTCTCAAGTAGAGTTCTTCGTTCTTTATTTTATTACTTCTCCTGTGTGTTGTTTAAATCTCAAATTGACTTCTCCGTTTATAATTATCTCTCTCCCATTATTGTTTTATTTAACCCACGAGTAGAATTTTACATTTGTTGTTTATCCCAATCCATATGTGTGTTTATTAATTCTCAAGTAGTGTTCTTCGTTTGTGATACTCTTACTCCTTCAGTGTATTGTTTAAATTTCAAATAGACTTCTTCCTTGACATTATTCCACTCCTTTAGTGTGTTGTTTATCTCTCGAGTAGAGTTATTCGTTTTTTGTTCTTCCCTCTCCAAAGTGTGTCCTTTATATCTCTCAAGTAGAGTTGTTCGTTTGTTGTTTATTCAACATCTTTTGTGTTTTGTTTAACTCTCAAGTAGAGTTCTTCGTTCGTTATTTTATTACTCCTCCTGTCTGTTGTTTAAATCTCAAATTGACTTCTCCGTTTGTTTTTATCTCTCCCATTATTGTTTTATTTAACCCCGAGTAGAATTTTAATTTGTTGTTTATCCCAATCCATATGTTTGTTGATTAATTCTCAAGTAGTGTTCTTCGTTTGTGATACCCTTACTCCTTCTGTGTATTGTTTAAATTTCAAATAGACTTCCTCGTTGACATTATCCCACTCCTTTAGTGTGTTGTTTATCTCTCGAGTACAGTTATTCATTTTTTGTTCTGCCCTCTCCAAAATGTGTCCTTTATATCTCTCAAGTAGAGTTGTTCGTTTGTTGTTTATTCAACACCTTTTATGATTTGTTTTACTCTCAAGTAGAGTTCTTCGCTCATATTTTATTACTCCTCTTGTATGTTGCTTAAATCTAAAAATGACTTCTCCGTTTGTAATTATCTCTCTCCCATTATTGTTTTATTTAACCCACGTGTAGAATTTTACATTTGTTGTTTATCCCAATCCATATGTGTGTTTATTAATTCTCAAGTAGTGTTCTTCGTTTATGATACTCTTACTCCTTCAGTGTATTGTTTAAATTTCGAATAGACTTCTTCCTTGACATTATCCCACTCCTTTAGTATGTTGTTTATCTCTCGAGTAGAGTTATTCGTTTTTTGTTCTTCACTCTCCAAAGTGTGTCCTTTATATCTGTCAAGTAGAGTTGTTCGTTTGTTGTTTATTCAACACCTTTTGTGTTTTGTTTAACTCTCAAGTAGAGTTCTTCGTTCTTTATTTTATTACTCCTCCTGTGTGTTGTTTAAATCTCAAATTGACTTCTCCGTTTATAATTATCTCTCTCCCATTATTGTTTTATTTAACCCACGAGTAGAATTTTACATTTGTTGTTTATCCCAATCCATATGTGTGTTTATTAATTCTCAAGTAGTGTTCTTCGTTTGTGATACTCTTACTCCTTCAGTGTATTGTTTAAAGTTCAAATAGACTTCTTCCTTGACATTATTCCACTCCTTTAGTGTGTTGTTTATCTCTCGAGTAGAGTTATTCGTTTTTTGTTCTTCCCTCTCCAAAGTGTGTCCTTTATATCTCTCAAGTAGAGTTGTTCGTTTGTTGTTTATTCAACACCTTTTGTGTTTTGTTTAACTCTCAAGTAGAGTTCTTCGTTCGTTATTTTATTACTCCTCCTGTCTGTTGTTTAAATCTCAAATTGACTTCTCCGTTTGTTTTTATCTCTCCCATTATTGTTTTATTTAACCCCCGAGTAGAATTTTAATTTGTTGTTTATCCCAATCCATATGTTTGTTGATTAATTCTCAAGTAGTGTTCTTCGTTTGTGATACTCTTACTCCTTCTGTGTATTGTTTAAATTTCAAATAGACTTCCTCGTTGACATTATCCCACTCCTTTAGTGTGTTGTTTATCTCTCGAGTACAGTTATTCATTTTTTGTTCTGCCCTCAACAAAATGTGTCCTTTATATCTCTCAAGTAGAGTTGTTCGTTTGTTGTTTATTCAACACCTTTTATGATTTGTTTTACTCTCAAGTAGAGTTCTTCGTTCGTTATTTTATTACTCCTCTTGTATGTTGCTTAAATCTAAAAATGACTTCTCCGTTTGTAATTATCTCTCTCCCATTATTGTTTTATTTAACCCACGTGTAGAATTTTACATTTGTTGTTTATCCCAATCCATATGTGTGTTTATTAATTCTCAAATAGTGTTCTTCGTTTGTGATACTCTTACTCCTTCAGTGTATTGTTTAAATTTCGAATAGACTTCTTCCTTGACATTATCCCACTCCTTTAGTATGTTGTTTATCTCTCGAGTAGAGTTATTCGTTTTTTGTTCTTCACTCTCCAAAGTGTGTCCTTTATATCTGTCAAGTAGAGTTGTTCGTTTGTTGTTTATTCAACACCTTTTGTGTTTTGTTTAACTCTCAAGTAGAGTTCTTCGTTCTTTATTTTATTACTCCTCCTGTGTGTTGTTTAAATCTCAAATTGACTTCTCCGTTTATAATTATCTCTCTCCCATTATTGTTTTATTTAACCCACGAGTAGAATTTTACATTTGTTGTTTATCCCAATCCATATGTGTGTTTATTAATTCTCAAGTAGTGTTCTTCGTTTGTGATACTCTTACTCCTTCAGTGTATTGTTTAAAGTTCAAATAGACTTCTTCCTTGACATTATTCCACTCCTTTAGTGTGTTGTTTATCTCTCGAGTAGAGTTATTCGTTTTTTGTTCTTCCCTCTCCAAAGTGTGTCCTTTATATCTCTCAAGTAGAGTTGTTCGTTTGTTGTTTATTCAACACCTTTTGTGTTTTGTTTAACTCTCAAGTAGAGTTCTTCGTTATTTTATTACTCCTCCTGTCTGTTGTTTAAATCTCAAATTGACTTCTCCGTTTGTTTTTATCTCTCCCATTATTGTTTTATTTAACCCCCGAGTAGAATTTTAATTTGTTGTTTATCCCAATCCATATGTTTGTTGATTAATTCTCAAGTAGTGTTCTTCGTTTGTGATACTCTTACTCCTTCTGTGTATTGTTTAAATTTCGAATAGACTTCCTCGTTGACATTATCCCACTCCTTTAGTGTGTTGTTTATCTCTCGAGTACAGTTATTCATTTTTTGTTCTGCCCTCTCCAAAATGTGTCCTTTATATCTCTCAAGTAGAGTTGTTCGTTTGTTGTTTATTCAACACCTTTTATGATTTGTTTTACTCTCAAGTAGAGTTCTTCGTTCGTTATTTTATTACTCCTCTTGTATGTTGCTTAAATCTAAAATTGACTTCTCCGTTTGTATTTATCTCTCCCATTATTGTTTTATTTAACCCACGAGTAGAATTTTACATTTGTTGTTTATCCCAATCCATATGTGTGTTTATTAATTCTCAAGTAGTGTTCTTCGTTTGTGATACTCTTACTCCTTCAGTGTATTGTTTAAATTTCGAATAGACTTCTTCCTTGACATTATCCCACTCCTTTAGTATGTTGTTTATCTCTCGAGTAGAGTTATTCGTTTTTTGTTCTTCACTCTCCAAAGTGTGTCCTTTATATCTGTCAAGTAGAGTTGTTCGTTTGTTGTTTATTCAACACCTTTTGTGTTTTGTTTAACTCTCAAGTAGAGTTCTTCGTTCTTTATTTTATTACTCCTCCTGTGTGTTGTTTAAATCTCAAATTGACTTCTCCGTTTGTAATTATCTCTCTCCCATTATTGTTTTATTTAACCCACGAGTAGAATTTTACATTTGTTGTTTATCCCAATCCATATGTGTGTTTATTAATTCTCAAGTAGTGTTCTTTGTTTGTGATACTCTTACTCCTTCTGTGTATTGTTTAAATTTAATATAGACTTCTTCCTTGACATTATCCCACTCCTTTAGTGTGTTGTTTATCTCTCGTGTAAAGTTATTCGTTTTTTGTTCTTCCCTCTCCAAAGTGGGTCCTTTATGTCTCTCAAGTAGAGTTGTTCGTTTGTTGTTTATTCAACACCTTTTGTGTTTTGTTTAACTCTCAAGTAGAGTTCTTCGTTCGTTATTTTAATACTCCTCTTCTGTGTTGTTTAAATCTCAAATTGACTTCTCCGTTTGTAATTATCTCTCTCCCATTATTGTTTTATTTAAGGCTTTTTTTATTTTTGTAAATACCCCCGAGTAGAATTTTAATTTGTTGTTTATCCCAATCCATATGTGTGTTGATTAATTCTCAAGTAGTGTTCTTCGTTTATGATACTCTTACTCCTTCTGTGTATTGTTTAAATTTCGAATAGACTTCTTCCTTGACATTATCCCACTCCTTTAGTCTTTTGTTTATCTCTCGAGTAGAGTTATTCATTTTTTGTTCTTCCCTCTCCAAAGTGTGTCATTTATATCTCTCAAGTAGAGTTGTTCGTTTGTTGTTTATTCAACACCTTTTGTGTTTTGTTTAACTCTCAAGTAGAGTTCTTCGTTCGTTATTTTATTACTCCTTCTGTGAGTTGTTTAAATCTCAATTGACTTCTCCGTTTGTAAATATCTCTCTCCCATTATTGTTTTATTTAACCCACGAGTAGAATTTTACATTTGTTGTTTATCCCAATCCATATGTGTGTTTATTAATTCTCAAGTAGTGTTCTTCGTTTGTGATAGTCTTACTCCTTCAGTGTATTGTTTAAATTTCGAATAGACTTCTTCCTTGACATTATCCCACTCCTTTAGTGTGTCGTTTATCTCTCGAGTAGAGCTATTCGTTTTTTGTTCTTCCCTCTCCAAAGTGTGTCATTTATATCTCTCAAGTAGAGTTGTTCGTTTGTTGTTTATTCAACACCTTTTGTGTTTTGTTTAACTCTCAAGTAGAGTTCTTCGTTCGTTATTTTATTACTCCTCCTGTGTGTTGTTTAAATCTCAAATTGACTTATCCGTTTGTATTTATCTCTCCCATTATTGTTTTTTTTTTTTTCGCACTCTTTTTTTAGAACTTAATTTAAGAGCCCCCGAGTAGAACTTTAATTTGTTGTTTATCCCAATCCATATGTTTGTTGATTATTTCTCAAGTAGTGTTCTTCGTTTGTGATACTCTTACTCCTTCTGTGTATTGTTTAAATTTCGAATAGACTTCCTCGTTGACATTATCCCACTCCTTTAGTGTGTTGTTTATCTCTCGAGTACAGTTATTCATTTTTTTTTCTGCCCTCTCCAAAATGTGTCCTTTATATCTCTCAAGTAGAGTTGTTCGTTTGTTGTTTATTCAACACCTTTTGTGATTTGTTTAACTCTCAAGTAGAGTTCTTCGTTCGTTATGTTATTACTCCTCTTGTGTGTTGTTTAAATCTAAAATTGACTTCTCCGTTTGTAATTATCTCTCTCCCATTATTGTTTTATTTAACCCACGAGTAGAATTTTACATTTGTTGTTTATCCCAATCCATATGTGTGTTTATTAATTCTCAAGTAGTGTTCTTCGTTTGTGATACTCTTACTCCTTCAGTGTATTGTTTAAATTTCGAATAGACTTCTTCCTTGACATTATACCACTCCTTTAGTGTGTTGTTTATCTCTCGAGTAGATTTATTCGTTTTTTGTTCTTCACTCTCCAAAGTGTGTCCTTTATATCTGTCAAGTAGAGTTGTTCGTTTGTTGTTTATTCAACACCTTTTGTGTTTTGTTTAACTCTCAAGTAGAGTTCTTCGTTCTTTATTTTATTACTCCTCCTGTGTTGTTTAAATCTCAAATTGACTTCTCCGTTTGTAATTATCTCTCCCATTATTGTTTTATTTTTTAAGAACCCAAGTAGAATTTTACATTTGTTGTTTATCCCAATCCATATGTGTGTTTATTAATTCTCAAGTAGTGTTCTTTGTTTGTGATACTCTTACTCCTTCTGTGTATTGTTTAAATTTAATATAGACTTCTTCCTTGACATTATCCCACTCCTTTAGTGTGTTGTTTATCTCTCGTGTAAAGTTATTCGTTTTTTGTTCTTCCCTCTCCAAAGTGGGTCCTTTATGTCTCTCAAGTAGAGTTGTTCGTTTGTTGTTTATTCAACACCTTTTGTGTTTTGTTTAACTCTCAAGTAGAGTTCTTCGTTCTTTATTTTATTACTCCTCCTGTGTGTTGTTTAAATCTCAAATTGACTTCTCCGTTTATAATTATCTCTCTCCCATTATTGTTTTATTTAACCCACGAGTAGAATTTTACATTTGTTGTTTATCCCAATCCATATGTGTGTTTATTAATTCTCAAGTAGTGTTCTTTGTTTGTGATACTCTTACTCCTTCTGTGTATTGTTTAAATTTAATATAGACTTCTTCCTTGACATTATCCCACTCCTTTAGTGTGTTGTTTATCTCTCGAGTAAAGTTATTCATTTTTTGTTCTTCCCTCTCCAAAGTGGGTCCTTTATGTCTCTCAAGTAGAGTTGTTCGTTTGTTGTTTATTCAACACCTTTTGTGTTTTGTTTAACTCTCAAGTAGAGTTCTTCGTTCGTTATTTTAATACTCCTCTTATGTGTTGTTTAAATCTCAAATTGACTTCTCCGTTTGTAATTATCTCTCTCCCATTATTGTTTTATTTAAGGCTTTTTTTATTTTTGTAAATACCCCCGAGTAGAATTTTAATTTGTTGTTTATCCCAATCCATATGTGTGTTGATTAATTCTCAAGTAGTGTTCTTCGTTTATGATACTCTTACTCCTTCTGTGTATTGTTTAAATTTCGAATAGACTTCTTCCTTGACATTATCCCACTCCTTTAGTCTTTTGTTTATCTCTCGAGTAGAGTTATTCATTTTTTGTTCTTCCCTCTCCAAAGTGTGTCATTTATATCTCTCAAGTAGAGTTGTTCGTTTGTTGTTTATTCAACACCTTTTGTGTTTTGTTTAACTCTCAAGTAGAGTTCTTCGTTCGTTATTTTATTACTCCTTCTGTGAGTTGTTTAAATCTCAATTGACTTCTCCGTTTGTAAATATCTCTCTCCCATTATTGTTTTATTTTTTTTTTCTTTATTTAACCCACGAGTAGAATTTTAATTTGTTGTTTATCCCAATCCATATGTGTGTTGATTAATTCTCAAGTAGTGTTGTTCGTTTGTGATACTCTTACTCCTTCAGTGTATTGTTTAAATTTCGAATAGACTTCTTCCTTGACATTATCCCACTCCTTTAGTGTGTTGTTTATCTCTCGAGTAGAGTTATTCGTTTTTTGTTCTTCCCTCTCCAAAGTGTGTCCTTTATATCACTCAAGTAGAGTTGTTCGTTTGTTGTTTATTCAACACCTTTTGTGTTTTGTTTAACTCTCAAGTAGAGTTCTTCGTTCGTTATTTTATTACTCCTCCTGTGTGTTGTTTAAATCTCAAATTGACTTCTCCGTTTGTAATTTTCTCTCTCCCATTATTATTTTATTTAACTTAATTTAAGAGTAGAATTTTAGTTTGTTGTTTATCCCACTCCTTTTGTTTGTTGTTTATCTCTCAATTAGTGTTCTTCGTTTGTGATACTCTTACTCCTTCTGTGTATTGTTTAAATTTCGAATAGACTTCCTCGTTGACATTATCCCACTCCTTTAGTGTGTTGTTTATCTCTCGAGTACAGTTATTCATTTTTTTCTTCACTCTCCAAAATGTGTCCTTTATATGTCTCAAGTAGAGTTGTTCGTTTGTTGTTTATTCAACACCTTTTGTGATTTGTTTAACTCTCAAGTAGAGTTCTTCGTTCGTTATTTTATTACTCCTCGTGTGTGTTGTTTAAATCTCAAATTGACTTCTCCGTTTGTAATTATCTCTCTCCCATTATTGTTTTATTTAACCCACGAGTAGAATTTTACATTTGTTGTTTATCCCAATCCATATGTGTGTTTATTAATTCTCAAGTAGTGTTCTTCGTTTGTGATACTCTTACTCATTCTGTGTATTGTTTCAATTTCAAATAGACTTCTTCCTTGACATTATCCCACTCCTTTAGTGTGTTGTTTATCTCTCGTGTAAAGTTATTCGTTTTTTGTTCTTCCCTCTCCAAAGTGGGTCCTTTATGTCTCTCAAGTAGAGTTGTTCGTTTGTTGTTTATTCAACACCTTTTGTGTTTTGTTTAACTCTCAAGTAGAGTTCTTCGTTCGTTATTTTAATACTCCTCTTCTGTGTTGTTTAAATCTCAAATTGACTTCTCCGTTTGTAATTATCTCTCTCCCATTATTGTTTTATTTAAGGCTTTTTTTATTTTTGTAAATACCCCCGAGTAGAATTTTAATTTGTTGTTTATCCCAATCCATATGTGTGTTGATTAATTCTCAAGTAGTGTTCTTCGTTTGTGATACTCTTACTCCTTCTGTGTATTGTTTAAATTTCGAATAGACTTCTTCCTTGACATTATCCCACTCCCTTAGTCTGTTGTTTATCTCTCGAGTAGAGCTATTTGTTTTTTGTTCTTCCCTCTCCAAAGTGTGTCCTTTATATCTCTCAAGTAGAGTTGTTCGTTTGTTGTTTATTCAACACCTTTTGTGTTTTGTTTAACTCTCAAGTAGAGTTCTTCGTTCGTTATTTTATTACTCCTCCTGTGTGTTGTTTAAATCTCAAATTGACTTCTCCGTTTGTATTTATCTCTCCCATTATTGTTTTATTTTTTTTTTTCGCACTCTTTTTTTAGAACTTAATTTAAGAGCCCCCGAGTAGAACTTTAATTTGTTGTTTATCCCAATCCATATGTTTGTTGATTATTTCTCAAGTAGTGTTCTTCGTTTACGATACTCTTACTCCTTCTGTGTATTGTTTAAATTTCGATTAGACTTCTTCTTGACATTATCCCACTCCTTTAGTGTGTTGTTTATCTCTCGAGTAGAGTTATTCATTTTTTGTTCTTCCCTCTCCAAAGTGTGTCCTTTATATCTCTCAAGTAGAGTTGTTCGTTTGTTGTTTATTCAACACCTTTTGTGATTTGTTTAACTCTCAAGTAGTTCTTCGTTAGTTATGTTATTACTCCTCTGTGTGTTGTTTAAATCTAAAATTGACTTCTCCGTTTGTAATTATCTCTCTCCCATTATTGTTTTATTTAACCCACGAATAGAATTTTACATTTGTTGTTTATCCCAATCCATATGTGTGTTTATTAATTCTCAAGTAGTGTTCTTCGTTTGTGATACTCTTACTCCTTCTGTGTATTGTTTAAATTTCGAATAGACTTCTTCCTTGACATGATACCACTCCTTTAGTGTGTTGTTTATCTCTCGAGTAGAGTTATTCGTTTTTTGTTCTTCCCTCTCCAAAGTGTGTCCTTTATATCTCTCAAGTAGAGTTGTTCGTTTGTTGTTTATTCAACACCTTTTGTGTTTTGTTTAACTCTCAAGTAGAGTTCTTCGTTCGTTATTTTATTACTCCTCCTGTGTGTTGTTTAAATCTCAAATTGACTTCTCCGTTTGTATTTATCTCTCCCATTATTGTTTTATTTAACCCACGAGTAGAATTTTACATTTGTTGTTTATCCCAATCCATATGTGTGTTTATTAATTCTCAAGTAGTGTTCTTCGTTTGTGATAGCCTTACTCCTTCAGTGTATAGTTTAAATTTCGAATAGACTTCTTCCTTGACATTATCCCACTCCTTTAGTGTGTTGTTTATCTCTCGAGTAGAGCTATTTGTTTTTTGTTCTTCCCTCTCCAAAGTGTGTCCTTTATATCTCTCAAGTAGAGTTGTTCGTTTGTTGTTTATTCAACACCTTTTGTGTTTTGTTTAACTCTCAAGTAGAGTTCTTCGTTCGTTATTTTATTACTCCTCCTGTGTGTTGTTTAAATCTCAAATTGACTTCTCCGTTTGTATTTATCTCTCCCATTATTGTTTTATTTTTTTTTTTCGCACTCTTTTTTTAGAACTTAATTTAAGAGCCCCCGAGTAGAACTTTAATTTGTTGTTTATCCCAATCCATATGTTTGTTGATTATTTCTCAAGTAGTGTTCTTCGTTTGTGATACTCTTACTCCTTCTGTGTATTGTTTAAATTTCGAATAGACTTCCTCGTTGACATTATCCCACTCCTTTAGTGTGTTGTTTATCTCTCGAGTACAGTTATTCATTTTTTGTTCTGCCCTCTCCAAAATGTGTCCTTTATATCTCTCAAGTAGAGTTGTTCGTTTGTTGTTTATTCAACACCTTTTGTGATTTGTTTAACTCTCAAGTAGAGTTCTTCGTTCGTTATGTTATTACTCCTCTTGTGTGTTGTTTAAATCTAAAATTGACTTCTCCGTTTGTAATTATCTCTCTCCCATTATTGTTTTATTTAACCCACGAGTAGAATTTTACATTTGTTGTTTATCACAATCCATATGTGTGTTTATTAATTCTCAAGTAGTGTTCTTCGTTTGTGATACTCTTACTCCTTCAGTGTATTGTTTAAATTTCGAATAGACTTCTTCCTTGACATTATACCACTCCTTTAGTGTGTTGTTTATCTCTCGAGTAGAGTTATTCGTTTTTTGTTCTTCACTCTCCAAAGTGTGTCCTTTATATCTGTCAAGTAGAGTTGTTCGTTTGTTGTTTATTCAACACCTTTTTTGTTTTGTTTAACTCTCAAGTAGAGTTCTTCGTTCTTTATTTTATTACTCCTCCTGTGTGTTGTTTAAATCTCAAATTGACTTCTCCGTTTGTAATTATCTCTCTCCCATTATTGTTTTATTTAACCCACGAGTAGAATTTTACATTTGTTGTTTATCCCAATCCATATGTGTGTTTATTAATTCTCAAGTAGTGTTCTTTGTTTGTGATACTCTTACTCCTTCTGTGTATTGTTTAAATTTAATATAGACTTCTTCCTTGACATTATCCCACTCCTTTAGTGTGTTGTTTATCTCTCGTGTAAAGTTATTCGTTTTTTGTTCTTCCCTCTCCAAAGTGGGTCCTTTATGTCTCTCAAGTAGAGTTGTTCGTTTGTTGTTTATTCAACACCTTTTGTGTTTTGTTTAACTCTCAAGTAGAGTTCTTCGTTCGTTATTTTAATACTCCTCTTCTGTGTTGTTTAAATCTCAAATTGACTTCTCCGTTTGTAATTATCTCTCTCCCATTATTGTTTTATTTAAGGCTTTTTTATTTACCCGAGTAGAATTTTAATTTGTTGTTTATCCCAATCCATATGTGTGTTGATTAATTCTCAAGTAGTGTTCTTCGTTTATGATACTCTTACTCCTTCTGTGTATTGTTTAAATTTCGAATAGACTTCTTCCTTGACATTATCCCACTCCTTTAGTGTGTTGTTTATCTCTCGAGTAGAGCTATTTGTTTTTTGTTCTTCCCTCTCCAAAGTGTGTCCTTTATATCTCTCAAGTAGAGTTGTTCGTTTGTTGTTTATTCAACACCTTTTGTGTTTTGTTTAACTCTCAAGTAGAGTTCTTCGTTCGTTATTTTATTACTCCTCCTGTGTGTTGTTTAAATCTCAAATTGACTTCTCCGTTTGTATTTATCTCTCCCATTATTGTTTTATTTAACCCACAAGTAGAATTTTACATTTGTTGTTTATCACAATCCATATGTGTGTTTATTAATTCTCAAGTAGTGTTCTTCGTTTGTGATACTCTTACTCCTTCTGTGTATTGTTTAAAGTTCGAATAGACTTCTTCCTTGACATTATCCCACTCCTTTAGTGTGTTGTTTATCTCTTGAGTAGAGTTATTCGTTTTTTGTTCTTCCCTCTCCAAAGTGTGTCCTTTATATCTCTCAAGTAGAGTTGTTCGTTTGTTGTTTATTCAACACCTTTTGTGTTTTGTTTAACTCTCAAGTAGAGTTCTTCGTTCGTTATTTTATTACTCCTCCTGTGTGTTGTTTAAATCTCAAATTGACTTCTCCGTTTGTATTTATCTCTCCCATTATTGTTTTATTTTTTTTTTTCGCACTCTTTTTTTAGAACTTAATTTAAGAGCCCCCGAGTAGAACTTTAATTTGTTGTTTATCCCAATCCATATGTTTGTTGATTATTTCTCAAGTAGTGTTCTTCGTTTGTGATACTCTTACTCCTTCTGTGTATTGTTTAAATTTCGAATAGACTTCCTCGTTGACATTATCCCACTCCTTTAGTGTGTTGTTTATCTCTCGAGTACAGTTATTCATTTTTTGTTCTGCCCTCTCCAAAATGTGTCCTTTATATCTCTCAAGTAGAGTTGTTCGTTTGTTGTTTATTCAACACCTTTTGTGATTTGTTTAACTCTCAAGCAGAGTTCTTCGTTCGTTATGTTATTACTCCTCTTGTGTGTTGTTTAAATCTAAAATTGACTTCTCCGTTTGTAATTATCTCTCTCCCATTATTGTTTTATTTAACCCACGAGTAGAATTTTACATTTGTTGTTTATCACAATCCATATGTGTGTTTATTAATTCTCAAGTAGTGTTCTTCGTTTGTGATACTCTTACTCCTTCAGTGTATTGTTTAAATTTCGAATAGACTTCTTCCTTGACATTATACCACTCCTTTAGTGTGTTGTTTATCTCTCGAGTAGAGTTATTCGTTTTTTGTTCTTCACTCTCCAAAGTGTGTCCTTTATATCTGTCAAGTAGAGTTGTTCGTTTGTTGTTTATTCAACACCTTTTTTGTTTTGTTTAACTCTCAAGTAGAGTTCTTCGTTCTTTATTTTATTACTCCTCCTGTGTGTTGTTTAAATCTCAAATTGACTTCTCCGTTTGTAATTATCTCTCTCCCATTATTGTTTTATTTAACCCACGAGTAGAATTTTACATTTGTTGTTTATCCCAATCCATATGTGTGTTTATTAATTCTCAAGTAGTGTTCTTTGTTTGTGATACTCTTACTCCTTCTGTGTATTGTTTAAATTTAATATAGACTTCTTCCTTGACATTATCCCACTCCTTTAGTGTGTTGTTTATCTCTCGTGTAAAGTTATTCGTTTTTTGTTCTTCCCTCTCCAAAGTGGGTCCTTTATGTCTCTCAAGTAGAGTTGTTCGTTTGTTGTTTATTCAACACCTTTTGTGTTTTGTTTAACTCTCAAGTAGAGTTCTTCGTTCGTTATTTTAATACTCCTCTTCTGTGTTGTTTAAATCTCAAATTGACTTCTCCGTTTGTAATTATCTCTCTCCCATTATTGTTTTATTTAAGGCTTTTTTTATTTTTGTAAATACCCCCGAGTGGAATTTTAATTTGTTGTTTATCCCAATCCATATGTGTGTTGATTAATTCTCAAGTAGTGTTCTTCGTTTATGATACTCTTACTCCTTCTGTGTATTGTTTAAATTTCGAATAGACTTCTTCCTTGACATTATCCCACTCCTTTAGTGTGTTGTTTATCTCTCGAGTAGAGCTATTTGTTTTTTGTTCTTCCCTCTCCAAAGTGTGTCCTTTATATCTCTCAAGTAGAGTTGTTCGTTTGTTGTTTATTCAACACCTTTTGTGTTTTGTTTAACTCTCAAGTAGAGTTCTTCGTTCGTTATTTTATTACTCCTCCTGTGTGTTGTTTAAATCTCAAATTGACTTCTCCGTTTGTATTTATCACTCCCATTATTGTTTTATTTTTTTTTTCGCACTCTTTTTTTAGAACTTAATTTAAGAGCCCCCGAGTAGAACTTTAATTTGTTGTTTATCCCAATCCATATGTTTGTTGATTATTTCTCAAGTAGTGTTCTTCGTTTGTGATACTCTTACTCCTTCTGTGTATTGTTTAAATTTCGAATAGACTTCCTCGTTGACATTATCCCACTCCTTTAGTGTGTTGTTTATCTCTCGAGTACAGTTATTCATTTTTTGTTCTGCCCTCTCCAAAATGTGTCCTTTATATCTCTCAAGTAGAGTTGTTCGTTTGTTGTTTATTCAACACCTTTTGTGATTTGTTTAACTCTCAAGTAGAGTTCTTCGTTCGTTATGTTATTACTCCTCTTGTGTGTTGTTTAAATCTAAAATTGACTTCTCCGTTTGTAATTATCTCTCTCCCATTATTGTTTTATTTAACCCACGAATAGAATTTTACATTTGTTGTTTATCCCAATCCATATGTGTGTTTATTAATTCTCAAGTAGTGTTCTTCGTTTGTGATACTCTTACTCCTTCTGTGTATTGTTTAAATTTCGAATAGACTTCTTCCTTGACATGATACCACTCCTTTAGTGTGTTGTTTATCTCTCGAGTAGAGTTATTCGTTTTTTGTTCTTCCCTCTCCAAAGTGTGTCCTTTATATCTGTCAAGTAGAGTTGTTCGTTTGTTGTTTATTCAACACCTTTTGTGTTTTGTTTAACTCTCAAGTAGAGTTCTTCGTTCGTTATTTTATTACTCCTCCTGTGTGTTGTTTAAATCTCAAATTGACTTCTCCGTTTGTATTTATCTCTCCCATTATTGTTTTATTTAACCCACGAGTAGAATTTTACATTTGTTGTTTATCACAATCCATATGTGTGTTTATTAATTCTCAAGTAGTGTTCTTCGTTTGTGATACTCTTACTCCTTCTGTGTATTGTTTAAAGTTCGAATAGACTTCTTCCTTGACATTATCCCACTCCTTTAGTGTGTTGTTTATCTCTTGAGTAGAGTTATTCGTTTTTTGTTCTTCCCTCTCCAAAGTGTGTCCTTTATATCTCTCAAGTAGAGTTGTTCGTTTGTTGTTTATTCAACACCTTTTGTGTTTTGTTTAACTCTCAAGTAGAGTTCTTCGTTCGTTATTTTATTACTCCTTCTGTGAGTTGTTTAAATCTCAATTGACTTCTCCGTTTGTAAATATCTCTCTCCCATTATTGTTTTATTTAACCCACGAGTAGAATTTTACATTTGTTGTTTATCCCAATCCATATGTGTGTTTATTAATTCTCAAGTAGTGTTCTTCGTTTGTGATAGTCTTACTCCTTCAGTGTATTGTTTAAATTTCGAATAGACTTCTTCCTTGACATTATCCCACTCCTTTAGTGTGTTGTTTATCTCTCGAGTAGAGCTATTTGTTTTTTGTTCTTCCCTCTCCAAAGTGTGTCCTTTATATCTCTCAAGTAGAGTTGTTCGTTTGTTGTTTATTCAACACCTTTTGTGTTTTGTTTAACTCTCAAGTAGAGTTCTTCGTTCGTTATTTTATTACTCCTCCTGTGTGTTGTTTAAATCTCAAATTGACTTCTCCGTTTGTATTTATCTCTCCCATTATTGTTTTATTTAACCCACGAGTAGAATTTTACATTTGTTGTTTATCACAATCCATATGTGTGTTTATTAATTCTCAAGTAGTGTTCTTCGTTTGTGATACTCTTACTCCTTCTGTGTATTGTTTAAAGTTCGAATAGACTTCTTCCTTGACATTATCCCACTCCTTTAGTGTGTTGTTTATCTCTTGAGTAGAGTTATTCGTTTTTTGTTCTTCCCTCTCCAAAGTGTGTCCTTTATATCTCTCAAGTATAGTTGTTCGTTTGTTGTTTATTCAACACCTTTTGTGTTTTGTTTAACTCTCAAGTAGAGTTCTTCGTTCGTTATTTTATTACTCCTCCTGTGTGTTGTTTAAATCTCAAATTGACTTCTCCGTTTGTATTTATCTCTCCCATTATTGTTTTATTTTTTTTTTTCGCACTCTTTTTTTAGAACTTAATTTAAGAGCCCCCGAGTAGAACTTTAATTTGTTGTTTATCCCAATCCATATGTTTGTTGATTATTTCTCAAGTAGTGTTCTTCGTTTGTGATACTCTTACTCCTTCTGTGTATTGTTTAAATTTCGAATAGACTTCCTCGTTGACATTATCCCACTCCTTTAGTGTGTTGTTTATCTCTCGAGTACAGTTATTCATTTTTTGTTCTGCCCTCTCCAAAATGTGTCCTTTATATCTCTCAAGTAGAGTTGTTCGTTTGTTGTTTATTCAACACCTTTTGTGATTTGTTTAACTCTCAAGCAGAGTTCTTCGTTCGTTATGTTATTACTCCTCTTGTGTGTTGTTTAAATCTAAAATTGACTTCTCCGTTTGTAATTATCTCTCTCCCATTATTGTTTTATTTAACCCACGAGTAGAATTTTACATTTGTTGTTTATCACAATCCATATGTGTGTTTATTAATTCTCAAGTAGTGTTCTTCGTTTGTGATACTCTTACTCCTTCAGTGTATTGTTTAAATTTCGAATAGACTTCTTCCTTGACATTATACCACTCCTTTAGTGTGTTGTTTATCTCTCGAGTAGAGTTATTCGTTTTTTGTTCTTCACTCTCCAAAGTGTGTCCTTTATATCTGTCAAGTAGAGTTGTTCGTTTGTTGTTTATTCAACACCTTTTTTGTTTTGTTTAACTCTCAAGTAGAGTTCTTCGTTCTTTATTTTATTACTCCTCCTGTGTGTTGTTTAAATCTCAAATTGACTTCTCCGTTTGTAATTATCTCTCTCCCATTATTGTTTTATTTAACCCACGAGTAGAATTTTACATTTGTTGTTTATCCCAATCCATATGTGTGTTTATTAATTCTCAAGTAGTGTTCTTTGTTTGTGATACTCTTACTCCTTCTGTGTATTGTTTAAATTTAATATAGACTTCTTCCTTGACATTATCCCACTCCTTTAGTGTGTTGTTTATCTCTCGTGTAAAGTTATTCGTTTTTTGTTCTTCCCTCTCCAAAGTGGGTCCTTTATGTCTCTCAAGTAGAGTTGTTCGTTTGTTGTTTATTCAACACCTTTTGTGTTTTGTTTAACTCTCAAGTAGAGTTCTTCGTTCGTTATTTTAATACTCCTCTTCTGTGTTGTTTAAATCTCAAATTGACTTCTCCGTTTGTAATTATCTCTCTCCCATTATTGTTTTATTTAAGGCTTTTTTTATTTTTGTAAATACCCCCGAGTGGAATTTTAATTTGTTGTTTATCCCAATCCATATGTGTGTTGATTAATTCTCAAGTAGTGTTCTTCGTTTATGATACTCTTACTCCTTCTGTGTATTGTTTAAATTTCGAATAGACTTCTTCCTTGACATTATCCCACTCCTTTAGTGTGTTGTTTATCTCTCGAGTAGAGCTATTTGTTTTTTGTTCTTCCCTCTCCAAAGTGTGTCCTTTATATCTCTCAAGTAGAGTTGTTCGTTTGTTGTTTATTCAACACCTTTTGTGTTTTGTTTAACTCTCAAGTAGAGTTCTTCGTTCGTTATTTTATTACTCCTCCTGTGTGTTGTTTAAATCTCAAATTGACTTCTCCGTTTGTATTTATCTCCCATTATTGTTTTATTTTTTTTTTCGCACTCTTTTTTTAGAACTTAATTTAAGAGCCCCCGAGTAGAACTTTAATTTGTTGTTTATCCCAATCCATATGTTTGTTGATTATTTCTCAAGTAGTGTTCTTCGTTTGTGATACTCTTACTCCTTCTGTGTATTGTTTAAATTTCGAATAGACTTCCTCGTTGACATTATCCCACCTTTAGTGTGTTGTTTATCTCTCGAGTATGCTTATTCATTTTTTGTTCTGCCCTCTCCAAAATGTGTCCTTTATATCTCTCAAGTAGAGTTGTTCGTTTGTTGTTTATTCAACACCTTTTGTGATTTGTTTAACTCTCAAGTAGAGTTCTTCGTTCGTTATGTTATTACTCCTCTTGTGTGTTGTTTAAATCTAAAATTGACTTCTCCGTTTGTAATTATCTCTCTCCCATTATTGTTTTATTTAACCCACGAATAGAATTTTACATTTGTTGTTTATCCCAATCCATATGTGTGTTTATTAATTCTCAAGTAGTGTTCTTCGTTTGTGATACTCTTACTCCTTCTGTGTATTGTTTAAATTTCGAATAGACTTCTTCCTTGACATGATACCACTCCTTTAGTGTGTTGTTTATCTCTCGAGTAGAGTTATTCGTTTTTTGTTCTTCCCTCTCCAAAGTGTGTCCTTTATATCTGTCAAGTAGAGTTGTTCGTTTGTTGTTTATTCAACACCTTTTGTGTTTTGTTTAACTCTCAAGTAGAGTTCTTCGTTCGTTATTTTATTACTCCTCCTGTGTGTTGTTTAAATCTCAAATTGACTTCTCCGTTTGTATTTATCTCTCCCATTATTGTTTTATTTAACCCACGAGTAGAATTTTACATTTGTTGTTTATCACAATCCATATGTGTGTTTATTAATTCTCAAGTAGTGTTCTTCGTTTGTGATACTCTTACTCCTTCTGTGTATTGTTTAAAGTTCGAATAGACTTCTTCCTTGACATTATCCCACTCCTTTAGTGTGTTGTTTATCTCTTGAGTAGAGTTATTCGTTTTTTGTTCTTCCCTCTCCAAAGTGTGTCCTTTATATCTCTCAAGTAGAGTTGTTCGTTTGTTGTTTATTCAACACCTTTTGTGTTTTGTTTAACTCTCAAGTAGAGTTCTTCGTTCGTTATTTTATTACTCCTCCTGTGTGTTGTTTAAATCTCAAATTGACTTCTCCGTTTGTATTTATCTCTCCCATTATTGTTTTATTTTTTTTTTTCGCACTCTTTTTTTAGAACTTAATTTAAGAGCCCCCGAGTAGAACTTTAATTTGTTGTTTATCCCAATCCATATGTTTGTTGATTATTTCTCAAGTAGTGTTCTTCGTTTGTGATACTCTTACTCCTTCTGTGTATTGTTTAAATTTCGAATAGACTTCCTCGTTGACATTATCCCACTCCTTTAGTGTGTTGTTTATCTCTCGAGTACAGTTATTCATTTTTTGTTCTGCCCTCTCCAAAATGTGTCCTTTATATCTCTCAAGTAGAGTTGTTCGTTTGTTGTTTATTCAACACCTTTTGTGATTTGTTTAACTCTCAAGCAGAGTTCTTCGTTCGTTATGTTATTACTCCTCTTGTGTGTTGTTTAAATCTAAAATTGACTTCTCCGTTTGTAATTATCTCTCTCCCATTATTGTTTTATCTAACACACGAGTAGAATTTTACATTTGTTGTTTATCACAATCCATATGTGTGTTTATTAATTCTCAAGTAGTGTTCTTCGTTTGTGATACTCTTACTCCTTCAGTGTATTGTTTAAATTTCGAATAGACTTCTTCCTTGACATTATACCACTCCTTTAGTGTGTTGTTTATCTCTCGAGTAGAGTTATTCGTTTTTTGTTCTTCACTCTCCAAAGTGTGTCCATTATATCTGTCAAGTAGAGTTGTTCGTTTGTTGTTTATTCAACACCTTTTTTGTTTTGTTTAACTCTCAAGTAGAGTTCTTCGTTCTTTATTTTATTACTCCTCCTGTGTGTTGTTTAAATCTCAAATTGACTTCTCCGTTTGTAATTATCTCTCTCCCATTATTGTTTTATCTAACACACGAGTAGAATTTTACATTTGTTGTTTATCACAATCCATATGTGTGTTTATTAATTCTCAAGTAGTGTTCTTCGTTTGTGATACTCTTACTCCTTCTGTGTATTGTTTAAAGTTCGAATAGACTTCTTCCTTGACATTATCCCACTCCTTTAGTGTGTTGTTTATCTCTCGAGTAGAGTTATTCGTTTTTTGTTCTTCCCTCTCCAAAGTGTGTCCTTTATATCTCTCAAGTAGAGTTGTTCGTTTGTTGTTTATTCAACACCTTTTGTGTTTTGTTTAACTCTCAAGTAGAGTTCTTCGTTCGTTATTTTATTACTCCTCCTGTGTGTTGTTTAAATCTCAAATTGACTTCTCCATTTGTATTTATCTCTCCCATTATTGTTTTATTTTTTTTTTCGCACTCTTTTTTTAGAACTTAATTTAAGAGCCCCCGAGTAGAACTTTAATTTGTTGTTTATCCCAATCCATATGTTTGTTGATTATTTCTCAAGTAGTGTTCTTCGTTTGTGATACTCTTACCTTCCATGTATTGTTTAAATTTGAATAGACTTCCTCGTTGACATTATCCCACTCCTTTAGTCTGTTGTTTATCTCTCAAGTAGCTTATTCATTTTTGTTCGCCCTCTCCAAAATGTGTCCTTTATATCTCTCAAGTAGAGTTGTTCGTTTGTTGTTTATTCAACACCTTTTGTGATTTGTTTAACTCTCAAGTAGTTCATTCGTTATGTTATTACTCCTCTTGTGTGTTGTTTAAATCTAAAATTGACTTCTCCGTTTGTAATTATCTCTCTCCCATTATTGTTTTATTTAACCCACGAGTAGAATTTTACATTTGTTGTTTATCCCAATCCATATGTGTGTTTATTAATTCTCAAGTAGTGTTCTTCGTTTGTGATACTCTTACTCCTTCTGTGTATTGTTTAAATTTCGAATAGACTTCTTCCTTGACATGATACCACTCCTTTAGTGTGTTGTTTATCTCTCGAGTAGAGTTATTTGTTTTTTGTTCTTCCCTCTCCAAAGTGTGTCCTTTATATCTGTCAAGTAGAGTTGTTCGTTTGTTGTTTATTCAACACCTTTTGTGTTTTGTTTAACTCTCAAGTAGAGTTCTTCGTTCCTTATTTTATTACTCCTCCTGTGTGTTGTTTAAATCTCAAATTGACTTCTCCGTTTGTAATTATCTCTCTCCCATTATTGTTTTATCTAACACACGAGTAGAATTTTACATTTGTTGTTTATCACAATCCATATGTGTGTTTATTAATTCTCAAGTAGTGTTCTTCGTTTGTGATACTCTTACTCCTTCTGTGTATTGTTTAAAGTTCGAATAGACTTCTTCCTTGACATTATCCCACTCCTTTAGTGTGTTGTTTATCTCTCGAGTAGAGTTATTCGTTTTTTGTTCTTCCCTCTCCAAAGTGTGTCCTTTATATCTCTCAAGTAGAGTTGTTCGTTTGTTGTTTATTCAACACCTTTTGTGTTTTGTTTAACTCTCAAGTAGTTCTTCGCTCATATTTTATTACTCCTCCTGTGTGTTGTTTAAATCTCAAATTGACTTCTCCGTTTGTAATTATCTCTCTCCCATTATTGTTTTATTTAACCCACGAGTAGAATT
This sequence comes from Plantago major, assembly GCA_026545765.1. Taxonomy (NCBI): domain Eukaryota; kingdom Viridiplantae; phylum Streptophyta; class Magnoliopsida; order Lamiales; family Plantaginaceae; genus Plantago; species Plantago major. The sequence goes on along the minus strand of CM048840.1, from coordinate 55,623,558 downwards.
TTACATTTGTTGTTTATCCCAATCCATATGTGTGTTTATTAATTCTCAAGTAGTGTTCTTCGTTTGTGATACTCTTACTCCTTCTGTGTATTGTTTAAATTTCGAATAGACTTCCTCGTTGACATTATCCCACTCCTTTAGTGTGTTGTTTATCTCTCGAGTACAGTTATTCGTTTTTCGTTCTGCCCTCTCCAAAATGTGTCCTTTATATCTCTCAAGTAGAGTTGTTCGTTTGTTGTTTATTCAACACCTTTTGTGTTTTGTTTAACTCTCAAGTAGAGTTCTTCGTTCGTTATATTATTACTCCTCCTGTGTGTTGTTTAAATCTCAAATTGACTTCTCCGTTTCTAATTATCTCTCTCCCATTATTGTTTTATTTAACCCACGAGTAGAATTTTACATTTGTTGTTTATCCCAATCCATATGTGTGTTTATTAATTCTCAAGTAGTGTTCTTCGTTTGTGATACTCTTACTCCTTCTGTGTGTTGTTTAAATTTCTAATAGACTTCTTCCTTGACAATATCCCACTCCTTTAGTGTGTTGTTTATCTCTCGAGTAGAGTTATTCGTTTTTTGTTCTTCCCTCTCCAAAGTGTGTCATTTATATCTGTCAAGTAGAGTTGTTCGTTTGTTGTTTATTCAACACCTTTTGTGTTTTGTTTAACTCTCAAGTAGAGTTCTTCGTTCGTTATTTTATTACTCCTCCTGTGTGTTGTTTAAATCTCAAATTGACTTCTCCGTTTGTATTTATCTCTCCCATTATTGTTTTATTTTTTTTTTCGCACTCTTTTTTTAGAACTTAATTTAAGAGCCCCCGAGTAGAACTTTAATTTGTTGTTTATCCCAATCCATATGTTTGTTGATTATTTCTCAAGTAGTATTCTTCGTTTGTGATACTCATACTCCTTCTGTGTATTCTTTAAATTTCGAATAGACTTCCTCGTTGACATTATCCCACTCCTTTAGTGTGTTGTTTATCTCTCGAGTACAGTTATTCATTTTTTGTTCTACCCTCTCCAAAATGTGTCCTTTATATCTCTCAAGTAGAGTTGTTCGTTTGTTGTTTATTCAACACCTTTTGTGATTTGTTTAACTCTCAAGTAGAGTTCTTCGTTCGTTATGTTATTACTCCTCTTGTGTGTTGTTTAAATCTGAAATTGACTTCTCCGTTTGTAATTATCTCTCTCCCATTATTGTTTTATTTAACCCACGAGTAGAATTTTACATTTGTTGTTTATCACAATCCATATGTGTGTTTATTAATTCTCAAGTAGTGTTCTTCGTTTGTGATACTCTTACTCCTTCTGTGTATTGTTTAATGTTCGAATAGACTTCTTCCTTGACATTATCCCACTCCTTTAGTGTGTTGTTTATCTCTCGAGTAGAGTTATTCGTTTTTTGTTCTTCCCTCTCCAAAGTGTGTCCTTTATATCTCTCAAGTAGAGTTGTTCGTTTGTTGTTTATTCAACACCTTTTGTGTTTTGTTTAACTCTCAAGTAGAGTTCTTCGTTCGTTATTTTATTACTCCTCCTGTGTGTTGTTTAAATCTCAAATTGACTTCTCCGTTTGTAATTATCTCTCTCCCATTATTGTTTTATTTAACCCACGAGTAGAATTTTACATTTGTTGTTTATCCCAATCCATATGTGTGTTTATTAATTCTCAAGTAGTGTTCTTCGTTTGTGATACTCTTACTCCTTCTGTGTATTGTTTAAAGTTCGAATAGACTTCTTCCTTGACATTATCCCACTCCTTTAGTGTGTTGTTTATCTCTCGAGTAGAGTTATTCGTTTTTTGTTCTTCCCTCTCCAAAGTGTGTCCTTTATATCTCTCAAGTAGAGTTGTTCGTTTGTTGTTTATTCAACACCTTTTGTGTTTTGTTTAACTCTCAAGTAGAGTTCTTCGTTCGTTATTTTATTACTCCTCCTGTGTGTTGTTTAAATCTCAAATTGACTTCTCCGTTTGTATTTATCTCTCCCATTATTGTTTTATTTTTTTTTTCGCACTCTTTTTTTAGAACTTAATTTAAGAGCCCCCGAGTAGAACTTTAATTTGTTGTTTATCCCAATCCATATGTTTGTTGATTATTTCTCAAGTAGTATTCTTCGTTTGTGATCTCATACTCCTTCTGTGTATTCTTTAAATTTCGAATAGACTTCCTCGTTGACATTATCCCACTCCTTTAGTGTGTTGTTTATCTCTCGAGTACAGTTATTCATTTTTTGTTCTGCCCTCTCCAAAATGTGTCCTTTATATCTCTCAAGTAGAGTTGTTCGTTTGTTGTTTATTCAACACCTTTTGTGATTTGTTTAACTCTCAAGTAGAGTTCTTCGTTCGTTATGTTATTACTCCTCTTGTGTGTTGTTTAAATCTGAAATTGACTTCTCCGTTTGTAATTATCTCTCTCCCATTATTGTTTTATTTAACCCACGAGTAGAATTTTACATTTGTTGTTTATCACAATCCATATGTGTGTTTATTAATTCTCAAGTAGTGTTCTTCGTTTGTGATACTCTTACTCCTTCTGTGTATTGTTTAATGTTCGAATAGACTTCTTCCTTGACATTATCCCACTCCTTTAGTGTGTTGTTTATCTCTCGAGTAGAGTTATTCGTTTTTTGTTCTTCCCTCTCCAAAGTGTGTCCTTTATATCTCTCAAGTAGAGTTGTTCGTTTGTTGTTTATTCAACACCTTTTGTGTTTTGTTTAACTCTCAAGTAGAGTTCTTCGTTATGTTATTACTCCTCTTGTGTGTTGTTTAAATCTGAAATTGACTTCTCCGTTTGTAATTATCTCTCTCCCATTATTGTTTTATTTAACCCACGAGTAGAATTTTACATTTGTTGTTTATCACAATCCATATGTGTGTTTATTAATTCTCAAGTAGTGTTCTTCGTTTGTGATACTCTTACTCCTTCTGTGTATTGTTTAATGTTCGAATAGACTTCTTCCTTGACATTATCCCACCCTTTAGTGTGTTGTTTATCTCTAGTAGAGTTATTCGTTTTTTTTTCTTCCTCTCCAAAGTGTGTCCTTTATATCTCTCAAGTAGTGCTGTTCGTTTGTTGTTTATTCAACACCTTTTGTGTTTTGTTTAACTCTCAAGTAGAGTTCTTCGCTCGTTATTTTATTACTCCTCCTGTGTTGTTTAAATCTCAAATTGACTTCTCCGCTTGTAATTATCTCTCCCATTATTGTTTTATTTAACCCAGTAGAATTTTACATTTGTTGTTTATCCCAATCCATATGTGTGTTTATTAATTCTCAAGTAGTGTTCTTCGTTTGTGATACTCTTACTCCTTCATGTATTGTTTAAAGTTCGAATAGACTTCTTCCTTGACATTATCCCACTCCTTTAGTGTGTTGTTTATCTCTCGAGTAGAGTTATTCGTTTTTTGTTCTTCCCTCTCCAAAGTGTGTCCTTTATATCTGTCAAGTAGAGTTGTTCGTTTGTTGTTTATTCAACACCTTTTGTGTTTTGTTTAACTCTCAAGTAGAGTTCTTCGTTCGTTATTTTATTACTCCTCCTGTGTGTTGTTTAAATCTCAAATTGACTTCTCCGTTCGTAATTATCTCTCTCCCATTATTGTTTTATTTAACCCACGAGTAGAATTTTACATTTGTTGTTTATCACAATCCATATGTGTGTTTATTAATTCTCAAGTAGTGTTCTTCGTTTGTGATACTCTTACTCCTTCTGTGTATTGTTTAATGTTCGAATAGACTTCTTCCTTGACATTATCCCACTCCTTTAGTGTGTTGTTTATCTCTCGAGTAGAGTTATTCGTTTTTTGTTCTTCCCTCTCCAAAGTGTGTCCTTTATATCTCTCAAGTAGAGTTGTTCGTTTGTTTTTTATTCAACACCTTTGTGTTTTGTTTAACTCTCAAGTAGAGTTCGTTCGTTATTTTATTACTCCTCCTCTGTGTTGTTTAAATCTCAAATTGACTTCTCCGTTTGTAATTATCTCTCTCCCATTATTGTTTTATTTAACCCACGAGTAGAATTTTACATTTGTTGTTTATCCCAATCCATATGTGTGTTTATTAATTCTCAAGTAGTGTTCTTCGTTTGTGATACTCTTACTCCTTCTGTGTATTGTTTAAAGTTCGAATAGACTTCTTCCTTGACATTATCCCACTCCTTTAGTGTGTTGTTTATCTCTCGAGTAGAGTTATTCGTTTTTTGTTCTTCCCTCTCCAAAGTGTGTACTTTATATCTCTCAAGTAGAGTTGTTCGTTTGTTGTTTATTCAACACCTTTTGTGTTTTGTTTAACTCTCAAGTAGAGTTCTTCGTTCGTTATTTTATTACTCCTCCTGTGTGTTGTTTAAATCTCAAATTGACTTCTCCGTTTATAATTATCTCTCTTCCATTATTGTTTTATTTAACCCACGAGTAGAATTTTACATTTGTTGTTTATCCCAATCCATATGTGTGTTTATTAATTCTCAAGTAGTGTTCTTCGTTTGTGATACTCTTACTCCTTCTGTGTATTGTTTAAAGTTCGAATAGACTTCTTCCTTGACATTATCCCACTCCTTTAGTGTGTTGTTCATCTCTCGAGTAGAGTTATTCGTTTTTTGTTCTTCCCTCTCCAAAGTGTGTCCTTTATATCTCTCAAGTAGAGTTGTTCGTTTGTTGTTTATTCAACACCTTTTGTGTTTTGTTTAACTCTCAAGTAGAGTTCTTCGTTCGTTATTTTATTACTCCTCCTGTGTGTTGTTTAAATCTCAAATTGACTTCTCCGTTTGTAATTATCTCTCTCCCATTATTGTTTTATTTAACCCACGAGTAGAATTTTACATTTGTTGTTTATCCCAATCCATATGTGTGTTTATTAATTCTCAAGTAGTGTTCTTCGTTTGTGATACTCTTACTCCTTCTGTGTATTGTTTAAAGTTCGAATAGACTTCTTCCTTGACATTATCCCACTCCTTTAGTGTGTTGTTTATCTCTCGAGTAGAGTTATTCGTTTTTTGTTCTTCCCTCTCCAAAGTGTGTCCTTTATATCTCTCAAGTAGAGTTGTTCGTTTGTTGTTTATTCAACACCTTTTGTGTTTTGTTTAACTCTCAAGTAGAGTTCTTCGTTCGTTATTTTATTACTCCTCCTGTGTGTTGTTTAAATCTCAAATTGACTTCTCCGTTTGTAATTATCTCTCTCCCATTATTGTTTTATTTAACCCACGAGTAGAATTTTCCATTTGTTGTTTATACCAATTCATATGTGTGTTTATTAATTCTCAAGTAGTGTTCTTCGTTTGTGATAGTCTTACTCCTTCTGTGTATTGTTTAAATTTCGAATAGACTTCTTCCTTGACATTATCCCACTCCTTTAGTGTGTTGTTTATCTCTCGAGTACAGTTATTCGTTTTTTGTTCTTCCCTCTCCAAAGTGTGTCCTTTATATCTCTCAAGTAGAGTTGTTCGTTTGTTGTTTATTCAACACCTTTTGTGTTTTGTTTAACTCTCAAGTAGAGTTATTCGTTCGTTATTTTATTACTCCTCCTGTGTGTTGTTTAAATCTCAAATTGACTTCTCCGTTTGTAATTATCTCTCCCATTATTATTTTATTTAACCCATTTAGTAGAATTTTACATTTGTTGTTTATCCCAATACATATGTGTGTTTATTAATTCTCAAGTAGTGTTCTTCGTTTGTGATACTCTTACTCCTTCCATGTATTGTTTAAAGTTCAATAGACTTCTTCCTTGACATTATCCCTCCTTTAGTGTGTTGTTTATCTCTCGAGTAGAGTTATTCGCTTTTTGTTCTTCCCTCCAAAGTGTGCCCTTTATATCTCTCAAGTAGTTGTTCGTTTGTTGTTTATTCAACACCTTTTGTGTTTTGTTTAACTCTCAAGTAGAGTTCTTCGTTCGTTATTTTATTACTCCTCCTGTGTGTTGTTTAAATCTCAAATTGACTTCTCCGTTTGTAATTATCTCTCCCCCATTATTATTTTATTTAACCCACGAGTAGAATTTTACATTTGTTGTTTATCCCAATCCATATGTGTGTTTATTAATTCTCAAGTAGTGTTCTTCGTTTGTGATACTCTTACTCCTTCTGTGTATTGTTTAAATTTCGAATAGACTTCTTCCTTGACATTATCCCACTCCTTTAGTGTGTTGTTTATCTCTCGAGTAGAGTTATTCGTTTTTTGTTCTTCCCTCTCCAAAGTGTGTCCTTTATATCTCTCAAGTAGAGTTGTTCGTTTGTTGTTTATTCAACACCTTTTGTGTTTTGTTTAACTCTCAAGTAGAGTTCTTCGTTCGTTATTTTATTACTCCTCCTGTGTGTTGTTTAAATCTCAAATTGACTTCTCCGTTTGTAATTATCTCTCTCCCATTATTGTTTTATTTAACCCACGAGTAGAATTTTACATTTGTTGTTTATACCAATTCATATGTGTGTTTATTAATTCTCAAGTAGTGTTCTTCGTTTGTGATACTCTTACTCCTTCTGTGTATTGTTTAAATTTCGAATAGACTTCTTCCTTGACATTATCCCACTCCTTTAGTGTGTTGTTTATCTCTCGAGTACAGTTATTCGTTTTTTGTTCTTCCCTCTCCAAAGTGTGTCCTTTATATCTCTCAAGTAGAGTTGTTCGTTTGTTGTTTATTCAACACCTTTTGTGTTTTGTTTAACTCTCAAGTAGAGTTCTTCGTTCGTTATTTTATTACTCCTCCTGTGAGTTGTTTAAATCTCAAATTGACTTCTCCGTTTGTAATTATCTCTCTCCCATTATTATTTTATTTAACCCACGAGTAGAATTTTACATTTGTTGTTTATCCCAATCCATATGTGTGTTGATTAATTCTCAAGTAGTGTTCTTCGTTTGTGATACTCTTACTCCTTGTGTATTGTTTAAAGTTCGAATAGACTTCTTCCTTGACATTATCCCACTCCTTTAGTGTGTTGTTTATCTCTCGAGTAGAGTTATTCGTTTTTTGTTCTTCCCTCTCCAAAGTGTGCCCTTTATATCTCTCAAGTAGAGTTGTTCGTTTGTTGTTTATTCAACACCTTTTGTGTTTTGTTTAACTCTCAAGTAGAGTTCTTCGTCGTTATTTTATTACTCCTCCGTGTGTTGTTTAAATCTCAAATTGACTTCTCCGCGTTTGTAATTATCTCTCCCATTATTGTTTTATTTAACCCATTTAGTCGAATTTTACATTTGTTGTTTATCCCAATCCATATGTGTGTTTATTAATTCTCAAGTAGTGTTCTTCGTTTGTGATACTCTTACTCCTTCAGTGTATTGTTTAAATTTCGAATAGACTTCTTCCTTGACATTATCCCACCTTTAGTGTGTTGTTCATCTCGAGTAGAGTTATTCGATTTTTGTTCTTCCCTCTCCAAAGTGTGTCCTTTATATCTCTCAAGTAGAGTTGTTCGTTTGTTGTTTATTCAACACCTTTTGTGTTTTGTTTAACTCTCAAGTAGAGTTCTTCGTTCGTTATTTTATTACTCCTCCTGTGTGTTGTTTAAATCTCAAATTGACTTCTCCGTTTGTAATTATCTCTCTCCCATTATTGTTTTATTTAACCCACGAGTAGAATTTTACATTTGTTGTTTATCCCAATCCATATGTGTGTTTATTAATTCTCAAGTAGTGTTCTTCGTTTGTGATACTCTTACTCCTTCTGTGTATTGTTTAAAGTTTGAATAGACTTCTTCCTTGACATTATCCCACTCCTTTAGTGTGTTGTTTATCTCTCGAGTAGAGTTATTCGTTTTTTGTTCTTCCCTCTCCAAAGTGTGTCCTTTATATCTCTCAAGTAGAGTTGTTCGTTTGTTGTTTATTCAACACCTTTTGTGTTTTGTTTAACTCTCAAGTAGAGTTCTTCGTTCGTTATTTTATTACTCCTCCTGTGTGTTGTTTAAATCTCAAATTGACTTCTCCGTTTGTAATTATCTCTCTCCCATTATTGTTTTATTTAACCCACGAGTAGAATTTTCCATTTGTTGTTTATACCAATTCATATGTGTGTTTATTAATTCTCAAGTAGTGTTCTTCGTTTGTGATACTCTTACTCCTTCTGTGTATTGTTTAAATTTCGAATAGACTTCTTCCTTGACATTATCCCACTCCTTTAGTGTGTTGTTTATCTCTCGAGTAGCTTATTCGCTTTTTGTTCTTCCTCTCCAAAGTGTGTCCTTTATATCTCTCAAGTAGAGTTGTTCGTTTGTTGTTTATTCAACACCTTTTGTGTTTTGTTTAACTCTCAAGTAGAGTTATTCGTTCGTTATTTTATTACTCCTCCTGTGTGTTGTTTAAATCTCAAATTGACTTCTCCGTTTGTAATTATCTCTCTCCCATTATTATTTTATTTAACCCACGAGTAGAATTTTACATTTGTTGTTTATCCCAATCCATATGTGTGTTTATTAATTCTCAAGTAGTGTTCTTCGTTTGTGATACTCTTACTCCTTCTGTGTATTGTTTAAAGTTCGAATAGACTTCTTCCTTGACATTATCCCACTCCTTTAGTGTGTTGTTTATCTCTCGAGTAGAGTTATTCGTTTTTTGTTCTTCCCTCTCCAAAGTGTGCCCTTTATATCTCTCAAGTAGAGTTGTTCGTTTGTTGTTTATTCAACACCTTTTGTGTTTTGTTTAACTCTCAAGTAGAGTTCTTCGTTCGTTATTTTATTACTCCTCCTGTGTGTTGTTTAAATCTCAAATTGACTTCTCCGTTTGTAATTATCTCTCCCCCATTATTATTTTATTTAACCCACGAGTAGAATTTTACATTTGTTGTTTATCCCAATCCATATGTGTGTTTATTAATTCTCAAGTAGTGTTCTTCGTTTGTGATACTCTTACTCCTTCTGTGTATTGTTTAAAGTTTGAATAGACTTCTTCCTTGACATTATCCCACTCCTTTAGTGTGTTGTTTATCTCTCGAGTAGAGTTATTCGTTTTTTGTTCTTCCCTCTCCAAAGTGTGTCCTTTATATCTCTCAAGTAGAGTTGTTCGTTTGTTGTTTATTCAACACCTTTTGTGTTTTGTTTAACTCTCAAGTAGAGTTCTTCGTTCGTTATTTTATTACTCCTCCTGTGTTGTTTAAATCTCAAATTGACTTCTCCGTTTGTAATTATCTCTCTCCCATTATTGTTTTATTTAACCCACGAGTAGAATTTTCCATTTGTTGTTTATACCAATTCATATGTGTGTTTATTAATTCTCAAGTAGTGTTCTTCGTTTGTGATAGTCTTACTCCTTCTGTGTATTGTTTAAATTTCGAATAGACTTCTTCCTTGACATTATCCCACTCCTTTAGTGTGTTGTTTATCTCTCGAGTACAGTTATTCGTTTTTTGTTCTTCCCTCTCCAAAGTGTGTCCTTTATATCTCTCAAGTAGAGTTGTTCGTTTGTTGTTTATTCAACACCTTTTGTGTTTTGTTTAACTCTCAAGTAGAGTTATTCGTTCGTTATTTTATTACTCCTCCTGTGTGTTGTTTAAATCTCAAATTGACTTCTCCGTTTGTAATTATCTCTCTCCCATTATTATTTTATTTAACCCACGAGTAGAATTTTACATTTGTTGTTTATCCCAATCCATATGTGTGTTTATTAATTCTCAAGTAGTGTTCTTCGTTTGTGATACTCTTACTCCTTCTGTGTATTGTTTAAAGTTCGAATAGACTTCTTCCTTGACATTATCCCACTCCTTTAGTGTGTTGTTTATCTCTCGAGTAGAGTTATTCGTTTTTTGTTCTTCCCTCTCCAAAGTGTGCCCTTTATATCTCTCAAGTAGAGTTGTTCGTTTGTTGTTTATTCAACACCTTTTGTGTTTTGTTTAACTCTCAAGTAGAGTTCTTCGTTCGTTATTTTATTACTCCTCCTGTGTGTTGTTTAAATCTCAAATTGACTTCTCCGTTTGTAATTATCTCTCTCCCATTATTGTTTTATTTAACCCACGAGTAGAATTTTACATTTGTTGTTTATCCCAATCCATATGTGTGTTTATTAATTCTCAAGTAGTGTTCTTCGTTTGTGATACTCTTACTCCTTCTGTGTATTGTTTAAATTTCGAATAGACTTCCTCGTTGACATTATCCCACTCCTTTAGTGTGTTGTTTATCTCTCGAGTACAGTTATTCGTTTTTTGTTCTGCCCTCTCCAAAATGTGTCCTTTATATCTCTCAAGTAGAGTTGTTCGTTTGTTGTTTATTCAACACCTTTTGTGTTTTGTTTAACTCTCAAGTAGAGTTCTTCGTTCGTTATTTTATTACTCCTCCTGTGTGTTGTTTAAATCTCAAATTGACTTCTCCGTTTGTAATTATCTCTCTCCCATTATTGTTTTATTTAACCCACGAGTAGAATTTTACATTTGTTGTTTATACCAATTCATATGTGTGTTTATTAATTCTCAAGTAGTGTTCTTCGTTTGTGATAGTCTTACTCCTTCTGTCTTGTTTAAATTTCGAATAGACTTCTTCCTTGACATTATCCCACTCCTTTAGTGTGTTGTTTATCTCTCGAGTACAGTTATTCGTTTTTTGTTCTTCCCTTTCCAAAGTGTGTCCTTTATATCACTCAAGTAGAGTTGTTCGTTTGTTGTTTATTCAACACCTTTTGTGTTTTGTTTAACTCTCAAGTAGAGTTCTTCGTTCGTTATTTTATTACTCCTCCTGTGTGTTGTTTAAATCTCAAATTGACTTCTCCGTTTGTAATTATCTCTCTCCCATTATTGTTTTATTTAACCCACGAGTAGAATTTTACATTTTCTGCGGTCAACTGTCTCCGAGTTTGACCACAATTTACTCTTAAACGATATTAATAAATAAATTATTAAAATTATATAATGAAAATTTAGTAATTAAATTTTTATTATATGATTTTATTAAATTATTTACTATTATCGTTTATGAGTAATTTGTGGTCAAACTCGAAGACAGTTGACCGGTCAAAGTCAAAATGTAACACTTTCTCTGAAATGGAGGGAGTATTTAATGTACAATTTAATTACAATGCCACAAACGAGCCCGATCGGTAACCCCTTAAGCCCGACCCCGATAGGGGTAAAATAACATGCGCCCAAATAATGAAAATAAAAATATGTTTTGACATTTTTTTTTAAATATGAATTTGCAATTATGAGGCGAACAGTTTATTTCCACCTAGGCTCAGGCACCGTACAAGCTCAATTTTATAGATTTAACATTTAAATTTCATTGTTATATTTTGTCTTTCACAATTTTTTTAGATATTTGCTATTTTATATTTGTGATTCTGGGCCGCGTAGTCTATTTCCACTTGGCTGCCATACGAGCTCACTTTTATAGATTTAAAAATTCATTTGACGGGGCTCGTTCGTGGCGTTGTAATTAACTTGTAATTTTTTATTTTGTATTCGTAGCGGATATCATGTTCTTCTATGCCACATACGAGGTCGTATATGTTGTCTTTAATATTTTTTAAGATATTTTAATTTCATTGTTATATTTTGTCTTTAACAATTTTTGAGATGGTGCCCGAGTGGAAATACACTGCGCGCCCCATAATCGCAACTTCGAAAATATCAAATGAGTAAGTATAGTAAAAGGGAAGATTTTCCTAATCTATAGGAAAATCTGGTTTTCACATTAAAGAACCGGTCAGAAACACTACAAACCAATCAGTATTTTTTATATATATACCCCAAATAACAACACACCCTCTCACAAAAGACACACAACTCAACCATCTTTCTCTCTATACAAAAGCACTAGTGAGAGAAACATTCATACATCTCTCTCTTTCTCATCACTCACTCCATATCCTCCGCCGGAAATTTAGGTGCTTCAACACGGCGGCAATCGTACCCCTCTCTCTCTCTCTCTCCCTCCCTCCCTCCCTCCCTCCCTCCCTCCCTCTCTTGCCGGATCTTGCCGGATTTTTAGATCCAGTTGCTAAAATGTTCAAATCAACAAATTCATCTCGCTTTTTTCGTTAAAATCTCAATTGGAAGTGAATTTTGACCTTTTATTTTTTGTTGTTTTTCGTTGATTTTAAGATCTGATGTTGTGACCTCTGGTGAAATATTTATGATTTGATTTTTTGCAAATGCTTTGTTATAGTTTTAAAATGCATTGTTATGGTTTTAAGCATCATTGTTATTTGTTTTTAGCTTGTGTTGCATGTTCGTGCTTTGTTATAGTTTTAAGAGGTTTTGTTATAGTTTTAAGATGCACTGTTATGGTTTTAAGCATTAATGCTACTATATTTATCTTATGTTGAGGCTGCATATGTTATAATTTTAAGGCTTATTGTTATAGTTTTAAGCATCAACGTTAGTGTTTTAGCTTCTGAGAAATATTTATGATTTGATATTTTGCAAATGTTTTGTTATAGTTTTAAGAGGCATGGTTATGGTTTTATGTATCAATTTTACTGTTTTTAGCTTGTGTTGCATGTTCTTGCTTTGTTATAGTTTTAAAATGCACTGTTATGGTTTTAAGCATCAATGCTACTGTTTTTAGTATGTGTTGCACGTTCCTTCTTTGTTTTTAAGCACCGATGTGATAGTTTTGATGAGAGTTGTTATGATTTTAAACCAGTTAATGAATGTTTTAATTTTAAGCAGGTTCTAATGTTGACATCGAGTTTGATGATAGGTCTCTCAAACATGTCACCGCAATATTGAAGCAACAAGCACAAGCAACAAAAGGCAGGAAGCCGAAGTTCACCAACAAGTTAAATAAAAAAAAGACATATTTTAACAACTCAATTTGCCTTTGCATAAAAAAAACCGAATGAACGTTTATTGTAAATTTTTTTCCCATGTGGATAGATGTTTTAAAACCTTTGGATGACTATTTCAATATTGTAATGACTGAATGCTTCAAGTAGCTTATTTAATCTTGTTTATTGATATTTTAATGGCATCCCTGAAACTTTTAGACTTGTTTAATAGTGGTTTAATGATATTAGATTGTCACTTAAAACTATAACAAGCCATCTTAAAACCATCATGGCTCCTTAAAACCATCACACCGTATCTTAAAACATAAACAAGAGAGGTTAAAACTATAATTGAAACATACAATACCGACGCATTAAAACCATCACATCATATCTTAAAACATTAATTAACAAAATACGTTAAACTGTAACTGAAACTTTCAATGCTAACAACTTAAAACCATAATATAATCTATTAAACGCATAACGAAAAATGTGTACCTCGGTGGTTTTTTAAAAAACTCGGCCGGTCAGACCGCTAAAACCCAAAAAACCGAAAAAAAACCTTGATTTTCCTACCTTTTAAAAAAAATCTTACCTTTTCCAAGACTTAGTGCTGGTCCAGATAACGGCAAAGTAAAAGACTAGGAGGGGAGGGGGGGTGAATAGTCTTTTAAAACTTTTGTCGATAAACACGGTTTCTTAGATATCTGTGAAGATTTCTGATACTTAATTTCAGAGAGCGGAAGACTTTTCTGTGATAAGTGCACGTGCTCAGCAAGATAGGTGTAAATACATTGCAAGGTAAATAAAGCAAGTAATAAAATGCAGAAAGTAAATAACACGTCTTTTTATAGTGGTATCTGAAGGTGGCGTAATCCTTCAACTAATCCGCTTCGGCCTTTCTCAAACCTAGAATCCACTAAGACAGATAATTGAAGTAACCTTACAAATATCTTCTCTTGATTCGTAATTACACTAGGTTCCCAACCAAGTGTTCCCCCTGAGTTATTCCCCGGCTTTCACAGCCAAGTACTTCCTGTACTCCACGCCGATTAAGGTGTTGGTTAAGGTAGTTGTCAGGTGAGCTTCTTTAATAACTTGTTCAGTTATGCAGATAGCTCTAAGAATCAAGTATACATAATACACTTTTCAATGTATGGTATCTTGTTCTTTACTGACGCAAGTCTATGATAAATGTTCAAGAGCATGAATCTCAGATATCAAATCTTAATTCAATTCTTTCACAAATAGCAATGCTTGTTAAGGATCAAGACACTTAGAACTTTTGTGCTACTTAGAATCAAGAGCTTTGGTTGCAACAGAAAGCTTGAAGGTAAGTAGTGTGCTTGAGAGAGCTTGTGTGAGTATTCAGTGTTCTTGGTGTAAATTCTGTGTATATTCTCAAGCAGTCTAAGTGTTGATATTTATAGATGAATTTGAGTGCCGTTTGAATAGTATCCGTTAGGCGTAAATCAAATTCAAACAATTGATATCTGAGTATAGTACTGTAGTACGTTTGTCTTCATCTTCAGAAGCTACCGTTTTTGTTCAGACATCTCTGTCCGCGCATTTAATGCATTGTACTATACTTTATCCTGTAGTGCCAACGGAACTATGCATGGTATCAGAGATCTTTATATTATCAGACTTCTCTGATGCTGTGCACGTCCTTCTCAAGAGATTATCACAACTCAAGATATCACTTGTTGAAACAACTTGTTATAATATATTTCTTTTCAGAAACATAGTTTATGTCCAAGGTATCTGAGTGTAGATATCTGTGGGCACTTTCCTCGTCTCAGAAACCTTTTATTTCTCAGATATCTTTTGCAACACTGTTTATTTAAAACCGCTTGTGTCTTCAAGATATCTGGTCATAGGTATCTGAAAACCTTTGTCTTCAGCAATCTTGTGCAGTCTTCAAATCTTCAAATCCGTTGAACTTTTCCTACTGGATGCCTTCTTCTTGGTCTTCTTTGTAGAAATAAAAAATTACATTCAGAGACCTAACATCCTATACAAGATTAGCTAGACTATCATACTTAGTGAGTTTCCTCTTTTACAGTGTTCAAGTGAACCAAGAGTACTAACCACCTTTCTGAGCTAAGATAAGTCATTAGGTTGCTGATCAAAATCTAAACAGATATTCCTAACAAATTTCCCCCATTTTGATCAGTCAACGATGACTATCTAACCTATTACAAATCTGGATGAGGAAACAATCCACCACTTAATCATTTCTTATGATCTTTCAATTCATATAATTAAGTGCAGAAAGTAAACATCAACCAAATCACAAGGTGTGATCTTTGCTGACAAGTTATCTTTTATAGATTGATATCTGAGAGTAGGTTCATCAGATATGTTACAAAGAGAGTTCACAGATAACTTTTACAAGATGAAACAACAGTAAGGTACAGTCAGCAAGATACAAAAAATTACATAGTAAATTAGGACAACAGGAGTAACCAAGCTCCAAGTAGACATCCTAATAAACTAGTCTTCAAATCTTCAGCAGCTCCAAGGATCAATTTGCATACTCCCTATCTCCAAATCTTTTGATATCATCTGAGTAGTCATAGAGAAAGGTTCTGACCAACATCTCAGTGTCTCTGGCATAACCACATACTTCTTTGTATGATTTGGTGGGATTCTTCTTGGCAAAGTGTTTGACCCATAAATACTTTCCCCATTTCCAGGCATGCTCAATTCTGATATCTGATAGCTTGAAATAATAATAAATGATCTTCAGATATTTGATGTCACCCTTGTATTGATCTTCAGTTAAGTAGAAGGACTCATAGGGTTCCACAACAAGTCTTGCTCTTGTGCCTGTTCCAGTGAGGTTTGGGACTCGATGCACATCATCACGTTTTCCATAAGGACATTCATCATTAAGGTCCTTCCTGATGGCTTCAACTCTCTTGACAACTTCAAAATCCAACCAAGCTTTGACATGATTGGTTTTGATCAAGATTGGCTTATCTTTTTCTCCATGCCATAAGTTGTTGATGGATGGGTACTGGAAATCCTTTTTCATTTACAAGCAAGTGCTTGAGTTCCAGTATCCAGTATCCATTCCTCTGATGAATACACCTGTAGGAGGAGGAGTTGTTGTCAGTCTTCACATACTCAATTCTGGCTTCTTCTGGCCTGAGTGGAAGTTGACCTTTTCTTCTTTCAGCTCTCAATCTATTCCTCCTTTGCCTTGAGTTTTCCCTTGGGTTGCTTGAAGAACCACCCTAGATTAACTTGGTATCTCCAGAGGGTGTTTTAGCTGCCAAAGGCTTTGCAACTACGGGCTCAGTTAGGCTATCAATTTTTCTTTTTCTGTGAAGAGGAGCTTCATCTTCATCAGTCTCTTCATCATCATCAAGATCAATTCTTGTGAGAATTTTGCAGCCTTCTTCATTTCCCAGGGATTTGATTTGGCCTTCTTCTTCTTCTTCAGAAGACTCATCAATCCCTCTTACTTGTCTTCTCCTTGGAGCCTTGGTACTCCTTGGAGGTTTCTGTACCATGGCCCTTGTTACCATTGAAGTTCCTTCAGTTGGTTTCTGGGAAGTAGCTACTATTTGCAAAGCAGCTTGACTTGAGGAGGGCTCATTGATTCTGAGTGGTGGCTAGGAAGTTTTCTTGTTTCTTCTTCCTCTCTGAGTAGCACCAGCTCCAGATTTCTTCTTATATCCTTCTCCTTCTTCCCATTCCCCCTGACTTTGAGGTCCAGATTTGTACAATCCTTCCCCCTTAGTCATTGTTGGCTGACTAAGTCTTATAAAGGATTCTGAGAGAGACTCAAAATGTCCTTGTAAGCAGTTATAGGCAGTGACCAACTTCTGAAGTTCAGCTTTGAGCTCTTGATTTTGTTTGATAACTCCATTTTCCTTATCAGTGAACTCTGCCAATGGGCCTTGAATGGCATCTGCTTTTCCAGCAGCATAGCTAGCCTCTTCAAAAGCTTTTGTAGCCAAGTTTTGGTCATCATCCCTAACCATGCCTAAGTCTTTCTGAGCAATGACCAGACTGGTTGTCCTCTGAGTGATGAGCTCAGTGAATGTCTTCATTTCTGTGGATCGGCGATGGCGGCTTTATCTTGAGAAAATAACTCCTTTTTCAATTTGGCCAGTACTTGATATCTGTTCAAGTATTCATTGGAGTTGACATTTGGCAGCTTGCTGAATATTTCAGGAGCAATTAGCTTCCTTTTCAACTGAGAAACCGCTAAGTGCTCATTGCGGTGTTCTGCCAATTTCTTCTCTTCTTCATCATCTGAGTCATCAGCCCAGTGATCTTCATCCTTTTGGACATTTTCAAGATTTTCTAGTCCAGCAACCATCTCAGAGATGGGCTTCTTTCCTTTCAGAGAGGAGGATGGTATATCATTTGATGGTGATGCAGCCTTAGCATCATGCTTTTCTTCAGATACTTCTTCAGTATTTAGCTCCTTAGCAATGGCATTTACAGCATCCTGGAGCTCTTTGACCTCAGAGTAAGCTACCATTTCTTGTAAGTATTGATCTTGAAGGTGATTAAGCTTATCTCTGGATCTAGCTGGCTCTTCTTCCAGTTGAAGATGGAGCTGTTGTTCTTCTTCCAACAGTTGTTTGAGTTGAGCAACTCTGGCTTGTGTATCTGATATTTTATGAGTGTTGTTCTCAGAGTGCTCAACTACTTGTTCAGTAGAGTCCTTGTATTGGGGAGATGGATGGGTTGATTTCTGAGGAGATGGAGGAGGGGATTGCTGTGATGTCTTCTCAGTGTGCTTTTCAGCAGCTGAGGCATTATTTCCTTGTGGAATCCCTCTTGTCCCTGGTGCAGGGGCATCATCATCATCTTTCTTATCCTCATCCTTGTGATGGTCAGAAGGAGGATCTTCATAATTGTTCTCATCAGTCTCATTCTCTTCTTCGTCTTCAGAGACCAGATTGATCACTTCTGGAATAGTGATCATTTGCCCATTTACCTCCTCTTGTTCAGAGTGTATGCATTGTAAGGTCTAAGGCAAAGTAGGCTTGAATGCCATCTGCATTCTGATCTAACCATCTGCCTTCTTAAAAACTTCTATGAGCTTGTGTGCAGCTTCTTTGATAAAGTCCTTATGCATCAGAGTAGCGAAGGAGTACTGCTCTGTTGGGTATATAGCATGGACATAATTCTCCAAGTCAAAAGCTCTGACTCTTCTCAATTGGTGATCAGTCACCTTTGTTAATTCAGTCAGATCTGAGCTTCTGAGCTTTTGCCACTTTCTGAAACACTGGAGATGTTTCTTTAGTGTGCGGTTCTTGAAGAATGTAAGCAGATCTTCTGTTGAGAATGCAGAAGCCTTTTGCACACTTGTTTGAGGCTTAAAGAAAGAGTTTTGAGTTAGATTCAAAACTTGTGTAGATATCTGAGTATTTGTGTAGTTAGGTTTCTGAGTTACCTGAATGAATACATCAGGCTCAGAGACTTGTACTACTGCGGTAGGGAGCTCCTCAGATATCTTGTTGTGAGGTAGGGACTTGGAAGTCTGGTCCTCATCAACCTTTCTTTCTGCTTGAACCTGAGATTAGAAATATAACACTTAGGAAATTTTATCAAAAGAAAATTTGTTGACAAAACAGATATCTGAGAGGTCAATTACCTCCGTTGGAGGCTCAGAGACTTGTGCAGTCTCTGGAATCTTTTCTTGTGATGAAGGCCTTGATGCCTCATCAATTTCCATATGTTGTGTGCATTGAGTGGGCAACTCCTCAACAACTTCTACTTCTTTTTGAACCTGTTAAGTAGAATGTGTTAGTTTGAGAAAAATGATCAGAGATTTGTTCTTTGAAGAATATAGATATCTGAATGAAATACCTTCTCCACAGAAGGTTCAGATACTCGTTCTTCAGAGATCTTGGAAGTCTATGGATTCCTCTCTGAAGAGATAGACTTTTCAGTCTCTTCATTTTTTCTTCTCAGTTGAAGCCTATTAGAAACAAACACTTATTAGTCAAGTGTATAAAACACATATCTGAGTTATATCTTAAGGAACTATTTTTCTACCTGTGAGACAGGCTCCTGTTCCTTAAGTGATGAGGCTATGGAAGCCTCCTTCTCAGATTCTGAGTTAAACTTTGCTGCTTCCTCTTGTTGTTGTGTTTCTAAATCAGCCTGTAACAAAGAAAATATAATAAGTAACAAGATTTAGGCATAAGTTATCACAAGTAAAGAGTTAAACCATTCAGCTACCTGAGCTTTGTCAGGCTGACTGGTCTCTGGAACTTGTGAAATTTCCATGCATTGGTCTTCTTGTTCTTGGACCAATTCTTTGTTGGAAGTTTCAGGTACTTCAGACCTTTCCTGAGTATGCAACTCAGTTTTTTTTTTTTTTTTCTTAACTAATCATCACGACAGTTTATGGGAACCCACAAAAGCCAAGTGTTTCACAATAGATACATCCCAAAAAGAAGCCAAAATAAAAATCCTAATCCTATACCATCTAGGATTTACAAAAATTATGCTAGCCTTATGTGCCAATATACCATTCTGCCTTGTACGAAAACGAAGCAAGCCGTTCTTCAAATATCCCTGCCTATGCGCCAACAAGTTCCCATTTGGGATGTCTCAGTTGCATCCCCTGGTTGATCATTCTGAGTATGCAACTCAGTTGCCTCCCCAACAAGTATGCAACTCAGTTGCCTCCCCTAGTTGATCATTCTGAGTAGATGTCTCAATTTGATCCCTCTCATTGAGTTGGGGAACCTGCTCTTTTGCAGGATTTTCTTCAGCAATGAAAGATGCTGGTATCTGTAACTCAAGTACCATTTCAGCAGTATCCACATCTGGCTGTTGTGGTTGTTGTGCTTGAGACAGAATGTTGTGGTTGTTGTGCTTGAGACAGACTGTTGAGTGTTGAGGCAATGGCAGTATCCTCCAACACTAAGCTATCACTCATCAGAGCATCTTCAATTTGCTTTAGTCTTTCTTGCTCTGATGGTGTAATTTGTCCAGTGACCTTGGACCCATAGAGTCCGACCCACCAGCTATGCTCAAAGTATCATGGACATACAAAGTCTGACACGCCATCACTCCAACTATTATTAGAGAAACTATTGAAAGCAGTATCTCGGACCCATAGAGTTCGACCCACCAGCTATGCTCAAAGTGTCTTGGACTTACAAAGTCCGTCACTCCTTCACTCCAACTATTATTGGAGAAACTATTGAAGGCAATGTCTTGGACCCATAGAGTCCGACCCACTAGCTATGCTCAAAGTGTCTTGGACTTACAAAGTCCGACACTCCGTCACTCCAACTATTATTGGAGAAACTATTGAAAGCATTGTTTCGGACCCATAGAGTCCGACCCACCAGCTATGCTCAAAGTATCCTGGACTTACAAAGTCCGACACTCGGTCACTCCAACTATTATTGGAGAAACTATTGAAAGCAGTGTCTCGGACCCATAGAGTCCGACCCACCAGCTATGCTCAAAGTGTCTTGGACTTACAAAGTCCAACACTCCGTCACTGCAACTGTTATTAGGAGAAACTATTGAAAGCAGTATCTCGGACCCATAGAGTTCGACCCACCAGCTATGCTCAAAGTGTCTTGGACTTACAAAGTCCGACACTCCTTCACTCCAACTATTATTGGAGAAACTATTGAAGGCAATGTCTTGGACCCATATAGTCCGACCCACTAGCTATGCTCAAAGTGTCTTGGACTTACAAAGTCCGACACTCCGTCACCCCAACTATTATTGGAGAAACTATTGAAACATTGTTTCGGACCCATAGAGTCCGACCCACCAGCTATGCTCAAAGTGTCTTGGACTTACAAAGTCCGACACTCCGTCACTCCAACTATTATTGGAGAAACTATTGAAAGCAATGTCTTGGACCCATAGAGTCCGACCCACCAGCTATGCTCAAAGTATCTTGGACATACAAAGTCTGTCACGCCATCACTCCAACTATTATTAGAGAAACTATTGAAAGCAGTATCTCGGACCCATAGAGTTCGACCCACCAGCTATGCTCAAAGTGTCTTGGATTTACAAAGTCCGACACTCCTTCACTCCAACTATTATTGGAGAAACTATTGAAGGCAATGTCTTGGACCCATAGAGTCCGACCCACTAGCTATGCTCAAAGTATCCTGGACTTACAAAGTCCGACACTCGGTCACTCCAATTATTATTGGAGAAACTATTGAAAGCAGTGTCTCGGACCCATAGAGTCCGACCCACCAGCTATGCTCAATGTGTCTTGGACTTACAAAGTCCAACACTCCGTCACTCCAACTATTATTGGAGAAACTATTGAAAGCAATGTCTTGGACCCAAAGAGTCCGACCCACCAGCTATGCTCAAAGTATCTTGGACATACAAAGTCTGACACGCCATCACTCCAACTATTATTAGAGAAACTATTGAAAGCAGTATCTCGGACCCATAGAGTTCGACCCACCAGCTATGCTCAAAGTGTCTTGGATTTACAAAGTCCGACACTCCTTCACTCCAACTATTATTGGAGAAACTATTGAAGGCAATGTCTTGGACCCATAGAGTCCGACCCACTAGCTATGCTCAAAGTATCCTGGACTTACAAAGTCCGACACTCGGTCACTCCAACTATTATTGGAGAAACTATTGAAAGCAGTGTCTCGGACCCATAGAGTCCGACCCACCAGCTATGCTCAAAGTGTCTTGGACTTACAAAGTCCAACACTCCGTCACTGCAACTGTTATTAGGAGAAACTATTGAAAGCAGTGTCTCGGACCCATAGAGTACGACCCACCAGCTATGCTCAAAGTGTCTTGGACTTACAAAGTCCGACACTCCGTCACACCAGCTATTATTGGAGAAACTATTGAAAGCAGTGTCTCGGACCCATAGAGTCCGACCCACCAGCTATGCTCAAAGTGCCTTGGACTTACAAAGTCCGACACTCCGTCACTTCAACTGTTATTGGAGAAACTATTGAAGGCAATGTCTTGGACCCATAGAGTCCGACCCACTAGCTATGCTCAAAGTATCCTGGACTTACAAAGTCCGACACTCGGTCACTCCAACTATTATTGGAGAAACTATTGAAAGCAGTGTCTCGGACCCATAGAGTCCGACCCACCAGCTATGCTCAAACTGTCTTGGACTTACAAAGTCCAACACTCCGTCACTGCAACTGTTATTAGGAGAAACTATTGAAAGCAGTGTCTCGGACCCATAGAGTACGACCCACCAGCTATGCTCAAAGTGTCTTGGACTTACAAAGTCCGACACTCCGTCACACCAGCTATTATTGGAGAAACTATTGAAGGCAATGTCTTGGACCCATAGAGTCCGACCCACTAGCTATGCTCAAAGTATCCTGGACTTACAAAGTCCGACACTCGGTCACTCCAACTATTATTGGAGAAACTATTGAAAGCAGTGTCTCGGACCCATAGAGTCCGACCCACCAGCTATGCTCAAAGTGTCTTGGACTTACAAAGTCCAACACTCACACCAATCAAGTATTAGGAGAAACTATTGAAAGCAGTGTCTCGGACCCATAGAGTACGACCCACCAGCTATGCTCAAAGTGTCTTGGACTTACAAAGTCCGACACTCCGTCACACCAGCTATTATTGGAGAAACTATTGAAAGCAGTGTCTCGGACCCATAGAGTCCGACCCACCAGCTATGCTCAAAGTGTCTTGGACTTACAAAGTCCGACACTCCGTCACTTCAACTGTTATTGGAGAAACTATTGAAGGCAATGTCTTGGACCCATAGAGTCTGACCCACTAGCTATGCTCAAAGTGTCTTGGACTTACAAAGTCCGACACTCCGTCACTCCAACTATTATTGGAGAAACTATTGAAAGCATTGTTTCGGACCCATAGAGTCCGACCCACCAGCTATGCTCAAAGTATCCTGGACTTACAAAGTCCGACACTCGGTCACTCCAACTATTATTGGAGAAACTATTGAAAGCAGTGTCTCGGACCCATAGAGTCCGACCCACCAGCTATGCTCAAAGTGTCTTGGACTTACACAGTCCGACACTCCGTCACTGCAACTGTTATTAGGAGAAACTATTGAAGGCAGTGTCTCGGACCCATAGAGTCCGACCAAAATGTCTTTGACTTGAAATGTCCGACACTCCATCACGAACTCATTTATTAAAGACGGTACCGTGGAACTAAATAGTCCGGCCCATCAATCAATGGCAAAAGACAGGAAAGTACGCAGGATAAAACAGAAAGCCGTCAGATATGTTAATGGACGGTCAAGCAAGGATCTACAAAAAATACATTCTCCTATCTGTTAATAAGATCCTAAGTTGACCGACAGAAAATTACACTCTGACAAACTCTCACAGACCGAGGGGTAGTTAGTCCTACAGAAAAAAGTACCGACAAAATTACACTTGGCACTTTCTTTCACAAAAAATCACAGGGACATACCCCCGAGCTATTCTAGGTCGCTTGAGGACCGGGCCCGCCTTCGCCCTCTGCTTCCCCATCATGGCTTGATCCTTTGGGTTGAGAAGAGACCGGCGGGACGATAAGGGGATCCTTTTTCCTCTTCCAAACCAAGCGGACGATCTTCTTCCCGTCCACCTCCTCCTCCAATCGCTCCGACTCATAGCCATGAATGGGCCCTGGAAGATTCATCCAATCATTGTTTGATTGGGAACAGTTCCGGCTCTCCAAGGTACCGGCATGCATGACCCCAGGAAACTAGGAAGGGAAGATATGGCAGACTTCCTGGGGCCTCCTATCGAGTGGAGCCACCAACGGCCAGAACTTATCTTCAGCCAGCTCTTCAAAACACTTCAGCTTGTCATCCTCCAGTGGATCACCATCTTGGTCAGCCGCAATGTTAATCCGAGGGTCCGATATGCTGAACGAGGGCTCCAAGAGTCCGAGCCCCTGTAGCTGACCGATACAAGCAAAGAAGGCCTCCGTCCTAATATCGACCTCCTCCATCTTCTTAAGATAATAGAAGGAGTTGGACTTAAGGAAATCATGGACGGAGTCCAGCCGACTAGTCCGGGCCGCATCTATAATGGCCTTTCCAAGACGAGCCCAGGCCGAGGCCGTCAGCTTAAGTCCCTGGTCCGATCGGGCATAGGCCGCCTCCTTATCCTCCAATTTTTTTGTCACCTCGGCCTTGAAGGCCCGGAGTTTATCCAATTCAGCCCGTTGCTCGGATATTTTAGCGTCTGCCAACTCCAGCTCCTTGGTCAGGCGGATCTTATCGCTCCAGGATAAATCGCTGAAGTCCTTAGCATGAGCACTCACCTACAAAAGAAGAATAGCCAAAATTAAAACTTTAAATAGAGAAGACCGGCAGATGCAAAGATATAAATTTACAAACTTACGGCATCCAAGTGAACCCGCATGGTATCAGACAGCGCCCTCAAGCTGTTCGCCAGGTCCTCTGGAGAGAGGGACCGTAGGGCAGAAGGATCCACCGCCCTACTCATCTCGGCACCCCGGCTCTTCTTAGTAGGGGGCCTATCCACCGGGCCCTTGTCCTTCCTCTTAGTGACCTCCGACCTCACCACCTTAGAAGCATTGGCCAGTACCTCCCGGCCCTGTTCCTGCACCTGACTCCTGGTTAGTTGAGTAGGGGAGGATACATGAACCCTCGAACCCTCAATGGTGGCCGAGTATCCATGCCTTTTGTAAATTTTATGTGAGGGTGGGAGGTTTAGACCAATTACCTGTTCCCGGGCGGAACCACCTTTGGAAGCCCCGGACTTATCAGCTGGCGGGGGCTGCAGAGCTGTGGCCACGTTAGCCAGACCATCGGTATGGATCTTGGAGGCCCCCGGAGTAAACCTCTTGGCTTTACCCTTACCCTCCCGCAGCTTCTGCATATCGCGGATCTTATCCGCGGCCCTCTGCTCCAACATACTCTTGGAGGCCTCCATTATCCAATATCTTGCACAAGATAACAAAAAGAAGGCTCAGATAAAAGAGACCGGTTATAATTGAAAGACCGGCACTCACAAAATAAAGACTCACTCAAATCCTCCTTATTATTACAATAAATAGGTGTATTTGTGAGACCGGCCAGCCAAAGTTGGGGTTAGACCACTAGAGCGTAGAGATAAAAATAGCGTCAGGTCCCCCCCATCTATGCCCAAAACGGCCATACTCTCCAACTCTAGCCCCGGATCAGGATCGTGATCCAGAATAATGGTTGCCCTGGTTCCAATAGCATCAACCAACACTTCCTCTTCATCCGATCCGTCCTCATCATCGTCGGACTTTGGCAACAAGACCGTCATTGGTTTCAACGACTCCAACCATTCCGGCGGATTCTTCACCCTTAGGCTTTGGAACTTGTCACGCCTGAAAAATTTAGGAAGTCCCCAATCCCCGGATGGATTTCTGATGTAAAAATACTTCGGCCACCACTTGGAAGAATGAGACGTTTCAAACCCATCTTGGAACCTCAAGCCCCGACGGTGGGTGAAAAAATAGAACGCCGAGTTTGGGCTTGAGGAGATGGTGAAGACGGACAGAAACTTCTTGTAAGAAAACTCCTCGCCCTTCAGTTTGAGGATGACCGCGAAGCACATTATGGTCCCCAAGGCATTGGGAAGGACCTGCGATGGACATAGCATGGTGTGACGGAAGAAGTTTGCTATCTCGGGAAGCATGGGTATCCGCCATCCACACATGAAAGCTTGCACATGGAAGGTAAGGCACCCTTCCGGCGTATTGTACAGCGTCTCCGATGGCCCATGGATAATGATCTCATACTCCCGCGGGATCTCATACAAACAATGCAAATCTTCAATGTCCGATTCCTTCAGACTCGATGAACAAGTAGGAATTATTCCGTCATCATTCTGCTCGACGTCCGGTCATAAAGCTCTAATAGGGGCGGACTTGTCCGTTTTGTAATTCTGAGCAGTCTTTGTGACATTTTTGGAGTCGGACTTCTTGGAAGCCCTATCCTTCTGAATCCCCGAACTTTGCCCCACCACGGACACAAGAATAAGTGCCCTCTCTAGATTTTCGGCACCAACAGACGGATTACTAGTCCCTTCATCAGCAGGAGTCCTCATAACATCCCTGTTATCCTGCACGGACCCAATGTCTACTTCCTCATCGGATGACTCCTCTTCTAAAGACGACCTATCTGAGTCCGACTCCCCAAAACTTGAAGAAGAAGTATCTACATGGATGGGCCTGTCTATCTCCATGTCCACGGACTCATCATTATCCCGGGTCCGCCTTATTGGAGGGTTGTCATCAAAGGAAAGAGGAGACGACTCATGCCCATACCTACCGGAATCCGTCTCGTCAATTCCAATCCCAGGAACTCCTGTAAAAAGTAGAGTTCTGGACAGACCAGCTTCATTCGTACCGGCCATGGGGAAGGAGGATACTGGCGAAGGTTCGAAAACAGGAACCCTACAGTTGTAACCTAGACTGGCAAAAGAATTTGGCGGATAGGGGTTCCGAGGGTGAGAAGCAACGTCAATCAAGTTGTATTGGACTGGGGGGTTAGAAGTGGCCTCGGAAGGTTGAGAGGTCCCCACAGTTTGGATGTTAGAGTGGGGAAGGTTAACAATATTGTAACAAGGGGAAGGTCTTTGACGGACACCAACAATTTCAATGTCGGAAGGAGACGCTTCGTCCAGATCCGAACCCTGATCAGAGTCAGTCAAATTAATGATCTGGTTCGGCTGTTGCACTTCCTCACCCTCACTCTCGTACAAGTCTCCTAAATGATCGTCTCCTACTGATATTCCTAGCTGTCCAAGCTGGGGAATCTACAAAACAAAAAGATAATGAAAAAATCTTAAAGCCCCAAGCTCGGACAGGTCAAGCATACCAAACTAAGACTGTCGATAAAAACATCACATGCATCTAAAGCAAAAAGTTCAAAGGAAGCAAACTTACTTGTCGGCAAAGGAAGCCTGCTCTTCGAAACTCCTTGAAAGTTAAGTGAATGTCCGCCTGCTGAAAATCCTCTCTCTACCCTTTGCTCAGTCTCAACTTTCTCTCTCTAAAGATTCGGAATTTTCGTAAAGTGTTGAAAATGACAGGTTACAGGCCTATTTATAGGCATATTGGGCTGGTCCAACCAGGCCCATGGGCCAAGATCCGAACCAACACATCGATCATCGTAATAATTCATAATTATTATGATTAGACCGGCCTGGACAATCTTAAAACCGTGGTAAACCGTCTGAACCAGCAGAATTGACTCCAAAAATAAGTCTGAAATACCCCCTACCAACGGGCAAGCTGACCACCGGATACCAACTTTAAAGTCCCGCCCTTGCTTTTATTTCATAAACAAAGCAAGCCCGGAACTTGGGGGGACTTATAGTACCATTATGACAGACGATATATGTTGGGCCGGACGGATTATTGGCTACGCAGAATAGGGATCTGGCCAACTTCCCTGCGTCTCAAAAAGAGCCTGAAGTAGAACTTCTTGAGAACGAAAGGCAACGGATCGGATCCTCATCACAGCAAGGCCGTCAACCCAGATCCGACGGAAAAAACCGGGAAGACAAACAACCACTCAAATAAGGCTCTCCCCACTAGCTTACGATCTTAAGGCCACTCCCCTTTGGCATGCTTGCGTATCTTCAAAGACCACAAAGCTGGAAATGGTCAGCCTTTAGCTTAGCTCACCCGCCAGCTAATTATCTTTGAAGGACACAAACACCTCAAAGAAGAGGATCGGCCATGGAAGAAAAAGCTTAGAAGGTCACTCCCC
The DNA here is from genome assembly GCA_026545765.1 of Plantago major. NCBI lineage: Eukaryota > Viridiplantae > Streptophyta > Magnoliopsida > Lamiales > Plantaginaceae > Plantago > Plantago major. Next base: position 55,596,187 of record CM048840.1, on the reverse strand, counting down.
TTTTGCATGCTTGCGTATCTTCCAAGACAACAAAGCTGGAAATGGTCAGCCTTTAGCTTAGCTCATCCCGCCAGCTAACTATCTCGGAAGGACACAAACACCTCAAAGAAGAGGACCGGCCCTACGACTACATTATGGAAGAAAAATGCAATTGAACTAAAAAATACATCGAGCTAAGGGAGTATATATAGATTTTTAGGTCCAATCAAGATCTGCCACGTGTGCATATGGGCACCAACACAATTGGGCCTGGGCTTGGCCCGAAAACTTGGACACCCTTAATGGATCGACTTTCAGGCCCAAAATACGCAGGAACGGACTTACGAAAATTCTGGACGGACAGCCACATATAGTTTCACAACCATCTCCCACTGAGATACTTGGAAACTGGGGTGACTTATGATATATACATATGAGTCCGCCCATAACTCTAGCCGAACCAAGGCGACTTAATACGATCTATGTAGGTGCATCACTAGGAGTCCGTCCACTAGAGCTTGGGTCCGGCACTAAAAACACTTCGTGTTATAAAGTTCCCAGAGTGAAATGACGGGACGGTCCAAACATCCCACGTTCCTCACCACGGACATTTCCGTTCTCCAGGAGAAAACTTCTGGATCAAGACAAATTTAAAAGTGAGTCCGTCCATTCATTATGTCCGTCTGGAGTGCATGGACGGACTGCTTCTGGTCTTATCCTAAATATCAGCGTGTGTACAACGCGCCACCTATCTCCGGGACCACGTGTCAACCTACCTGTAAGCCGACCATGCTCCGGGATGTCACAGAGTTTGTACCCAGAGCTCAATACTATAAATAGTGGGCATTTACTCCTCATTAAGGTACACAACTACTTCTCAATAATCCACTCTCTAAGTTTTGAGGTCCGAGCCCTAGCTTGATCCGCCTCCTAACTAGTTGAATCTTAGCCCGGACTGTCTAAGGCAGGACGGCCCAAAAGGGTCTAACCCCTTCTATTCTTCTTTATAGGATAAGCATCCGTGTCAATCTGACGGACCATCACTCAGGGACAGTCTTACTAACCTGGCGGACCCAGCACTATTAAGGGATCGCACTGACAATCACATTCCCTGTCGGACCCTATCCTATGGCCGGACTTCGAACTAAGGCTAGACGATTTAAGAAGTACCAGACCTACGCTCTAACAGACTCCTTACGATCTTGACTTTAACTCACGACTAATCCAGTTTTATCCCACATCATATTTTATATACTATCTCTCATACTTTATTCATTATTTCCCCTACTTTATTCACTCTCTTTCATACATTATCACCATCTTTCCTACTTTATTCCCTTTTCTCTTAAATCTTGTACTCGGGTCTACGGGAAGATTAAACCGGGATGGAGGGAGCAATAAACACAATTAATTTGGAACGGTGGCTGGGCGACATAATTGCATGTGGCAACTAGATGTGTTGCTTTTTTTCCAGGCCTATTGGGAGCTATATTGTAGGTTTGACAGTTTTGTAGTTGAATACATTACCACCAAAAAGTATGTGGAGGGATTGATTTTTTGTCACATAATGTACAGTAGACATATAGGAGTTGTTTTGTCTAGTGATTACTGCAATTATGGTCTAGTGATTACTATTTATAAGATTTGTTTTGTTCTCCTTACGCTAGTTAATTTCTGATTTCCGAACATGATTGGATTCTTACAAACTAACTCATGACTCTATAGAGGAATGACAAATAAAAACCTTGCAGATCAAGTGAGTGATCATAAAATGTAATTCTCCCAGTCTTGGTTTTGCTCCCAATTTTTTATTTTAAAAAGTTATAATTTTCTATTATGCATGAGTGTAATTACAAGTTACCTAATGATCATTGTAGCTACCGTAACTTCGAGTTTTCTATCGTTAGTCGGTATGTCGCCCTGACTATTATCAATCAATATGTCTACACGTGACTGTAGACACGCAAAATGTGTCGAATAAATTATTAATATCATTATATTTAATTTACCGTATTTAATTGGAATTTTACCAAATTTTATTCCAATGTAGTATGGTAATTTAATTGATTTTTATACGCTCCATTTATGACCTATCAAATTGCGCCACGTACAAAATATGGAGTATTTTCGATTACTTCACATTGAAAATGGTGTGAATACTCGGAAATTCTAAAGTCGGTCGAATGCCGCCACGTTAAAAGGATGATGTTAAAATGCACCTTTTAAATTAAATCAAGACATAAAGGAGAAAGTAATTCGACCAATAGGATCGCGACACCTCATAAATGTGATGCAATTATTGAAGAAAAGGAAAAATAAGGATTTTCATCCTTCCATTTTCCTCATCTATAAATAGAGGGCATTCTCCACCAAAATGAAGAGAAGAAGAGAAGAAGAAGAAAAGAAGGAGAAGAGAAGGAAGACCACAAGTGAAGAGCAAGAGCCCAAAATCCTCTTATCCACTCAAGATCCCCGTTTGATGTTCGAAGAAACATTCAAGAAGTTCATCCGGCAACTGAAGAAAAGCCTGCGTTTGATCCAAGAAGAAGTCCTTGCACACTTGGAGAAACGTTATTGGAAGATCGACCGCCGCAAAGGAAGATCGAAATCCAAAGCCCTGAAGAAGCCCGAGCAAAGTTCTTGAAGTTCTTCATCAAATTCAAGCCAAAAGCAACGTTAGATTCAAGATCAAGCTGAGATGCCCTTGAAGAAACGTTTCCCGAAGGCCGAACTTCCTCTACAGAAGATCAAAGGCCAAATTTCGTGACGACCGTGAAGAAGATCGAGCAAAGTTCTTGAAGTTCTTCATCAAATTCAAGTCAAAAGCAACGTTAGATTCAAGATCAAGCTGAGAAGCCCTTGAACAAACGTTTTCTGAAGGCCAAACTTCCTCTACAGAAGATCAAAGGCCAAATTCTGTTACGATCTAGAAGCGTTCTTCGTGGAGTTCATCCATTTCTCAAGAAGTTCGTTACGTCCGCCCCAAACACTTCCAAGTTCGCGATTTGATTCGAGATCAAGCCAAGAAGCCCCCGAATCATCATTTTCTCGACCTTGAAGTCATAATAAAATTCTAGAGCGAAGGCTTTGAAGATCCAAGTTCGCCGTATTAGAAGACTAGAATCAGAGGATTGTAAAAGAGAATTGTACCCGCATTAATCAAATCAATAAAAATTATTTGCTACAGATTTTTGGCACGCCCAGTGGGACATCTCTACCTCTCATCTCTATTCATCGTCTAAGGGAAACAAGGAAAGATGGTTCGAAAAGCAAATAAGAGTACTTCACAGGTGTCGGAAGATGTAAATTCCAAAGATGCCGAAGAACTAGCCGTGAATGTCCACGCTTCGGAAGCCGTCCTCAAGGCACCTAGTACAAACAATGGCGAAAATGATGGAGATGAAGCCTCTGTGAGTAACGACTTCCATCCACCATCTCCTCGCAATCAAGAGGTTCCCCCATCAAACCTAGTTGTGAATAGTGGGCTGTTGGAATCTCAGTTGATGACTTTGGCAAAATCCATGGAATTCCTCATGAAACGCGCTGAAGAACAAGACTCGAAAATTACAAAGCTCTTAGATCGAGAATCTAAGATTGAGAAACTCTTGAATGAAGAAGAAGTCGAAACTAGCAAGATTGGAGAAAAATGCTATGAAGAGCGTAGTGAATCACCATACCAGCAACCATAATCAAACTTGAAGATGAAATCAACCCATGAAGAAGTGTCAATCTCCCCAGAAGGGACAATCCCAGCTAATCAATTGAAAGAATTCATCATGGGTGCCCTGAAGGAGAGACTTGATGAAAACTCCAAATCATCTTTCACTTACATGAGTAAGCCATACCCATGGAGGATTGATAACTTGAGGATGCCCACAGGATATCAACCACCCAAGTTTCAACAATTTGATGGCAAAGGGAGCCCAAAGCAACATGTGGCGCATTTTGTTGAGAAATGCAACAATGCTGGAACCTTTGGCGACCATCTGGTAAAACAATTTGTTCGCTCACTAAAGAACAATGCATTTGATTGGTATACTGACTTGGAGGCTGGATCCATAGATAGTTGGGATCAACTGGAGCAGGAGTTCCTTAATCGTTTCTATAGCACAAGAAGAACTGTTAGCATGATTGAGCTCACCAACACACGCCAGTGGAAAGAAGAAGCCATCATGGATTACATCAATCGATGGAGGAATTTAAGTCTCAATTGCAAAGATCGATTGTCTGAGGCTTCAACAATCGAGATGTGCATCCAAGGAATGCAATGTGGTCTTCCATACATTCTTCAACGAATCATGCCATGCTCATTCGAAGAACTAGCGACTCGAGCCCATGACATGGAATTAAGTATGGCTTCAAGTGGAATTGAAGGTCCTCCTGTGCAAGAATCGCGTAGGATTGACACCAAGAGAGGGGGTAAGCCTCCACTCAAAGGTAAAGAAGCAATGACTACAAGCATCACAAAGATCAAGGTATCAAGGGCGAAAAAGGACAAAGAAAAGGTGAACTATACACCAACAAACAACGCTCCGCCAAAAGACGAGCAAAGAAGGTTGACTCTGAAGGAACTGATGGCAAAGCAGTATCCGTTCCTCGACTCCGATGTCCCTGGGATATTTGATGACTTGTTGAAGAATAATTTGATCGAGTTGCCTGAAATGAAGAGACCTAAAGAAGAAGGTCGTTCGGACGACCCCAAGTACTGCAAGTACCACCGTCTCGTGAGTCACCCGATACAAGATTGTTTCGTCTTCAAGGAGAAGGTGATAAAATTGGCCTGGGAAGGGAATATTTCGCTAGATGAGGAAAATGCAAATGTCAACACCATCTCGTCTGGTGAAAATCATGAGGAGAAAATTGACCAACCCTCACTAGAAGAACCTCCGAACAAAACATGTGTTTCCACCGAAGTGGCAAAACCCATTGATTGTATGACAACTATCCACCTAAGCCTCACAACAGACCATTGTTCATGTCCGGCTTTACTCGTGAGCACAAGGTCAAAAGGATACTCATTGATGGTGGTTCTGCCATCCATATATATCTTGCCCCTGCATATCATGAGAGAAGTAGGAATACCTGTAGAAGACCTCGCTAGTAGTCGACTGATGATCCAAGGCTTCAACCAAGGAGGGCAAAAAGCAATGGGCATTGTGGGATTAGATTTGATGATTGACAATATGTCATCGACGACGCTGTTCCATGTTATTGATGCTAAGACGTCCTACAATTTGCTTTTGGGAAGGACATGGATACATGAAAATGGTGTAGTCCCCTCGACTTTACACCAATGCTTCCAATATTGCCAAAATGGAGTACTGAGAAAGGTGATTGCAGATGGCAAACCATTCACGGAAGTCGAATCTTATTTTGCTAACTCCAAGTATTACAAGGAACATATGAAGAATGTAAATGAAGGGTCGAACTCGTTTGGCGGCGAGTCAAGAGATCAAGTGAAAAAAATCCTAACAAGGAAGAATTGCCTTCGCAGATCTACCCCGGTGAGGCCTCACATGCGAAAGATGAAGGGATGAGTGGACTTACTCTACCATTGACAAAGCTTAGCCTCACTAGTATGGTCCAACCACCCCTTAAGGGATTTGTTCGACCAGACCACGGAGATTTGAATGAACATAAGACTTCATCACATAAAGTCGAACAAAAACATTTTGGACCAAATGCTTTCAAGCTTTTGATAAAGGCAGGATATGATCCTAAGAATGGCTCTCCTCTGAGATTAAATACATCAGAATCTTCTAGCTCACAAAGTGGTGGAAAAACTCGAGAAGGTCTTGGTTTTCAACGGCCTAAGCCTGTCTGCATCACCATAAAACAAGCCACAAGCAATTACGTGAGCGGAAACGACAACTCATTCACCGAAAGTGCTTCTGACCAAAATTGTGAGAAATCACTGCACAAGTCTGTCTTTGAAAGGTTAGGGCCAATTAGACAGCCGACACATCAAAGACTGGGGGCAATTAGACAGTCCACACATCAAAGACTGGGGGCAGTTAAAAAGTCTGTGTATCAAAGGTTGGGACCAATGAAGTCAGGCACTACAGGAACTAGCGAGTGAAGTAACTCCGAAAAACTACAAAGTCTAGTTCCATCTCGCATGATGCGGACCGAAGATATCAAGGTGTCCTGCGGTGAAACCCTCAAGGTAAAAAGGGTGATGATAATCCACACAAGAGTTCGAGATAATATCGAGGATGAAAATGAAAGTGTTGAATCATTGTACCACATCACCCTTAAGGATTGTGATGTCAATGAAGAAGAAGATGTTGAAGTAGCACCCCCTGAATTTGAAGAAGGGGTAAATGCCACCATCGATGAATTAAAAGAGGTCAATCTTGGTGATTCAAATGTCCCCGACAAATGTACATAAGCGCTTTGTTAAGTGTTGATGAAGAGATTGCTTACATTGCCCTGTTAAAGGATTTCATAGATGTGTTTGCTTGGACATACAAAGAAATGCCTGGCCTCAATCCCAAGATAGCAGTGCACCAACTCTCAGTGAAGAATGGAACTCGTCCCGTCAAGCAAGCTCAACAGTGATTTCGTCCTTAGTTGATTTTGCCAATCGAAGTGGAAGTGAATAAGCTAAGTGAAGCAGGTTTCATCCATGAAGTCAAATACCTACTTGGATTTCTAACATAGTCCTGGTAAGAAAGAAGAATGGACAAATTCGAGTATGCGTAGATTTTAGAGACCTAAATTAGGCATGCCCCAAGGATGACTTCCCGCTGCCCATACCGGAACTCATGATTGACGCCACTACAGGTCACAAAGCACTATCTTTCATGGACGGGTCCTCATGATACAATCAAATTCGCATGGATCCAAAGGAAGAAGAACTAACGGCTTTTCGCACTCCAAAAGGGATATATTGTTATAAAGTAATGCCGTTTGGTCTCAAGATTGCTGGCGCCACCTATCAGAGAGTAATGCAAAAGATATTTGATGACATTCTTCACAAGAACGTCGAGTGCTATGTTTATGACTTGGTGGTAAAATCCAGGAGGCAAACAGATCACTTGCAAGACATGAAGGAGGTCTTTGAGCGATTAAGAAAGTACCAACTGAGGATGAACCCTTTGAAGTGCGCATTTGGAGTTAGCTCTGGAAAGTTTCTGGGCTTTATTGTTCGACAACGAGGAATAGAAATCGAGCAAGCTAAAATTGACGCGATCATGAAGATGCCTGAGCCAAAAAACATACATGAGCTTAGAAGCTTGCAAGGGAAGATAGCTTACCTCCGGAGATTCATATCCAACCTCGCAGGAAGATGTCAACCATTTAGTCACCTCATGAGAAAAGATGTTCCATTTGATTGGGATCATGCTTGTAGGAACACATTCGAATGCATCAAGTCATATCTTATGAAGCCGCCAGTGTTAGGAGCTCCGATACCAGGACACCCTTTGATTCTATACATAGCTGCACAAGAACGTTCCATGGGAGCATTGTTGGCTCAAGAAAACGCCAATGGGAAAGAAAATGCACTTTACTATTTGAGCAGAACGATGATGCCAAATGAGCTAAAGTATTCCCCCATCGAAAAGCTTTGTTTGGCTCTCGTCTTTGTGATCCAAAAATTGAAGCATTACTTCCAAGCCCACACAATTCATCTTTTTTCAAGAGCTAATCCATTGAAGTATGTTATGTCAAAACCAGTACTCTCGGATAGTCTTGCCAGATGGTATTTGCAGATTCAACAATTTGAAATCATATACGTGCCGCAGAAAGCCGTAAAAGGGAAAGTCTTGGCTGATTTCCTAGCTGATCATCCGATACCCGTTGAATGGGAGTTAACGGAAGATTTTCCTGACGAAGACGTTATGACAATCGAAGTAACCCCTCCATGGAAAATGTACTTCGACGGAGCCTCACACAAAAATGGGGCAGGAGCTAGAGTTGTGTTTCTCTCGCCTAATGGGAAAGTTCTGCCATACTCATTCACTTTGACCCAAAATTGCTCAAATAATGTTGCAGAATACCAGGCATTGATTCTTGGATTAGAGATGGCGTTCGATGCAAAGAGATTGCATCTCAACATCTATGGACACTCTAAACTAGTGGTCAACCAAGTGCTAAGATATTATGATGTCAAGAAACCTGAACTAGCCCCATATGTTTGCTATGCTAGAAAACTGATTGGATGGTTAGAAGATGTGTCAATCGAACATGTTCCACAAGGAAATAATGGTCGAGCTAATGCTCTAGCAAAACTTGCTTCCACTCTTGTAATGCCCGACAAGAAGGTCCATGTCCATGTTCGTCATGATTAGGCCGTTCCGCCTATACTTGACGATAGTGAAGGTGGTGAAGAAAACCATGTCGTGGAGGTATACGAGACTGAGAAAGAAAACTGGCGGAAACCTCTAGTTGATTACTTGAAATACGAAAAGTTGCCCCATGAACTACGCCATAGAGCAGAAATTAAACGTCGAGCAGCTCTGTTGGTCCAGATAACGACAAAGGAAAAGACTAAAGGGGGTGGCTGAATAGTCTTTTACAACTTTTGTCGATAAACACAATTTCTCAGATATCTGTGAAGATATCTGATACTTAATTTCAGAGAGCGGAATACTTTTCTGTGATAAGTGCACGTGCTCAGCAAGATATAAGTGTGTAAATATTCAGCAAGGTCAATAAAGCAAGTAATAAGTTGCAGAAAGTAAATAACACAGATCTTTATAGTGGTATCCGAGGGAGGCGTAATCCCTCAACTAATCCACTCGCCCTTTCTCAGGACTTTAAATTCACTAAGATAGATATTGAGTTCTCCTTACAATAAACCTATCCCTTTATTTCCTTTTACACTAGGTTTCCAACCAAGTGTTCCCCCTGAGTTATTCCCCTGCTTTCTCAGCCAAGTACTTCCTGTACTCAGAAACCTTTGAGCTATTCCTTAGTTTCCCAAACTAAGTACTTCTTATGCTCAGTAAACTTGGAGTTATTCCTTAATTTCCCAAACTAAGTACTTCCTGTACTCCACACCGTTTAAGGTGTTGGTTAAGGTAGTTTGTCAGGTGAGTAGTCTTAATAACTTTATCAGTTATGTAGGAATACTCTATAGAACAAGAATCACTTAACACACTTCACAATGTGTGGTGATATGTTATTTACTGACCTAAGTCTATGTTAAATGTTCTAGAGAATGAAACTTATATACTTGATCTTTTAATTCAACTCCTTCACAGATAGCAATGCTTGTTAAGGATCAGGACACTTAGAACTTTCATGCTACTTAGAATTCAAGAGCTTGGTCGCAATAGTAAGCTAGTGAATAAGTAGATTGAAGGCTTGTATGCTTGAAAGAATAAGTTCGTAGATGTAAGTTATTGATGTGTTCAGTGTGTGTTCAAGCATTCTAAGTGTTGATATTTATAGTTGAAAATCATGCCGTTTGAATAGTATCCGTTAGGCGTAATGAAATACAAACTATTGATATCTGTAAATAGTACTGCAGAAGACGTTGTCTCTTTTCAGAGATTTCCTCTTTTGTTCAGATGTCACTGTCTGCGCATTTATTGTATTGTACTATTTTTGTCCTGTAGTGCCAACGGAACTATGCATGCTTTCTGAAGCATTGCAAGTCCCTTTCGAGAGACCTTCACATTTTCAGTTACCTGTTGAAACATTGTTTTCCAGAAACATAGTTTTATCCAGGGTATATGAGTGTAGATATCTGTGGGCACTTTTCCTCGTTCAGAAACCTTGTGTTTTCAGATATCTTTTGCAAAACCTGCTTATTGAAAAAAACTTGTTTATTCAAGATATTTGGACATAGGTATCTGATGACCTTCGTCTTCAGCAATCTTGTCCTGTTTTCAAAGCATCAAAATTGGTTGAACTCTCCTGCTGGATGCCTTCTTCTTGGTCTTCTTCAAAGATATAAAAATTACATTCAGAGACCTCACATCCTATACAAGATTTGCTAGACTAACATACTTAGTGATTTTCGTCTTTTACAGTGTTCAAGTGAACCAAGAGTACTAACCACCTTTCTGAGCTAAGATAAGTCATTATGTTGCTGATCAAAATCTAAACAAATATTCCCAACAAATTTCCCCCTGTTTGATCAGTCAACGATGACTATCTTTAAGACCTATTACAACTTGGAAGAGGGAACAATCTAACACTTGATCATTTCTTATGATCTTTTCAATTCATTTTAATTAAGTGCAGAAAGTAAACATCAACCAAATCACAAGGTGTGATCTTTGCTGACAAGTTATCTTTTTATAGATTGATATCTGAGAGTAGGTTCATCAGATATGTTACAAAGAAAGTTTTCAGATAACTTTTACAATGATAGAACAATAAAGTACAATCAGCAAGATACGAAATACATAGTTAACTAGGACAACATGAGTAACCAAGCTCCAAGTAAACATCCTAATTAACCTGTCTTCAAATCTTCAACAGCTTCCAAGGATCAATTTGCATACCCCGTATCTCCAAATCTTTTGATATCATCTGAGTAGTCATAGAGCAAAGTTCTGACTAACATCTCGGTTTCTCTGGCATAACCACAGACTTCTTTGTATGATTTGGTGGGATTCTTCTTGGCAAAATGTTTGACCCATAGATACTTTCCCCATTTCCAGACATGTTCAATTCTGATATCTGATAGCTTGAAATATTCATAAATAATCCTCAGATATCTTATGTCACCCTTGTATTGTTCTTGAGTCATGTAAAAAAGACTCATAAGGTTCCACAGCAAGTCTTGCTCTTGTGCATGTTCCAGTGATGTTGGAAATTCTGTGCACATCATCTGGCTTTCCATAAGGACAATCATCAGAGAGGTCCTTCTTCATGGCTTCTATTCTCTTGATTACTTCAAAATCCAACCAGGCTTTGATATGGTTGGTGTTAATCAAGACTGGCTTGTCTTTTCTCCATGCCATGAGTTGTTTATGGATTGGTTCTGGAAAATTTTCAATTACCAGTAAGTGCTTGAGTTCCAGAATCCAGTAGCCATTCTTCTGATTAATGCACATGTAGACAGAGGAGTCATTGTTGGTCTTCACATACTCAATCTTGGCTTCTTCAGGCTTGAGTGGTAGTTGAAGTTTTCTTTGTTCAGCTCTCAGCCTGTTCCTCCTTTGTCTTGAATTCCTTGGGGGATTGCTTGAAGAACCACCCTGGATTAATTTGGTATTTCCAGAGGATGTTTTAGCTACCAAAGGCTTTGCAGCTATGGGCTCAGATAGGCTATCAACCTTTCTTCTTTTTCTGTGAAGAGGAGCTTCATCTTCATCCTCATCTTCATCATCATCTTCCAGATTTATCTTGTTAGGTGATTTGCAGCCTTCTTCATTGCCCTGGGATTTGATTTGGCCTTCTTCTTCAGAAGAAGAAGACTCATCAACCCCTATCACTTATCTTCTCCTTGGAGCCTTGGTACCCCTTGGAGGTTTCTGTGCCCTGGCCCTTGTTGTCATTCCTTTTTCAGGAAGTTGCTGAGTAGTAGTGGCCACTACCTGTAGAGCAGTCTGACTGGAGGAGGGCTGATTTATTCTGAGAGGTGGTTGTTCATATTTTCTTTTGTTTCCTCTTCCTCTCTGAGCACCTTGAAATCCTTCCCCCTTAGTCATTGTTGACTGACTAAGAATCACAAAGGATTCTGAAAGGGAGTCAAAGTTGTCTTGCAGATAGTTGTAAGCAGCAACCAACTTTTCCAGATTAGCCTTGAGCTCCTGATTTTGTTTGATAAGACATGTTTCCTTATTAGTGAGCTCTGCCAGTGGGCCTTGAATAGCATCTGCTTTTCCAGCAGCATAACTAGCCTCTTCAAAGGCTTTTGCAGCCAAGTTTTGGTCATCATCCCTAACCATGCCTAGGTCTTTCTGAGCAACGACCAGACTGGTTGTTCTCTGAGTGATGAGATGAGTGAATGTCTTCATTTTTGCAGGGACTTATGCAATTGCGGCTTTATCTTGAGAAGACAACTCCTTTTTCAATTTAGCCAGTATTTGATATCTATTCGAGTATTCATTGGAGTTGACATTTGGCAGCTTGCTGAAGATTTCAGGAGCAATCAGCTTCCTTTTCAAATAAGAAACCGCTAAGTGTTCATTGCGGTGTTCTGCCAATGCCTTGTCTTCTTCATCATCTGAGTCATCAGCCCAGTGATCTTCATCCTCTTGGACATTTTCATCAATGTTCTCTAGTTCAGCAACCATCTTAGAGATGGGCTTCTTTCCTTTCAGTGAGGAGGATGGTACATCTTTTGGTAATGCAGCCTTAGCATCATGCTTGTCTTCAGATACTTGCTTAGTATCTAATTCCTCAGCAATTGCCTGAACAGCAAGCTGGAGTTCTTTCATTTCAGCATAAGCTTCCATTTCCTTTATTGTTTGATCTTCAATCTTTTGGAGCTTTTCTTTAGATTCAGCTATCTTCTCTTCCAGTTGAAGATTTAGCTGTTGTTCTTCCTCCAACAGTTGTTTGAGTTGAGCAACTCTGGCTTGTGCATCCAATATTTTCTGAGTGTTGTCCTCAGAGTGCTCAACTACTTGTTCAGTAGAGTCTTTTTTGTTGGGGAGATGGATGGGTAGACATCTGTGGAGATGGAGGAGGGGATTTTTGTGATGTCCTCTCATTGTGCTTTTCAGCAACTGGGGTATTATTTCCTTGTGCAATTCCTCATGTGCCTGGTGCAGGGGCATCATCATCATCCTTCTTATCATCCTCATCCTTGTGATGGTCAGAATGAGGTTCTTCATAGTCATTCTCATCAGTCTCCTTCTCTTCTTCATCTTCAGAGACCAGATTGATCACTTCTGGAATAGTGATCATTTGCCCATTTACTTTCTCTTACTCAGAGGGTATGAACTGTAAAGTCTGGGGCAAAATAGGCTTCAATGCTATCTGCATTCTGATCTGACCATCTGCTTGGTTGAAAGCTTGAATAAGCTTTCTGGCCACTTCCTTGACGAAGTCCTTATGCATTAATGTTCCAAAAGAGTATTGTTCAGTGGGGAACATAGCATGGACATAATTTTCCAAGTCAAGGGCCCGTGCTCTCCATATGGGATGATCAGTCACCTTTATGATCTCCGATAGATCGGAGCATCGAAGCTTTTGCCATTTCTTGAAGCATTTTAAGTGCTTCGGCAAAGTGTATTCCTTGAAGAAAGGAAGCAGGTCCTTATTCTCATCAACAGGGACCTTAGTGGCACTTGTTTAAGCCTGAAAGAAAGAGTTCTGAATTAGTTTCAAAACTATGGTAGATATCTGGGCTTTAGAGTAGAAAGGTATCTGAGTTACCTGTCTGACAAGCTCAGATGACTTGACTACTGAGGTTCCAGGTGCCTCAGATATCTGGATATGAGGAGGAGACTGGGAAGTCTGAGCTATGGTCTTAGCAGCATTGATGAGTTCATCTTCATTTTTGAGTTCATCAGCAGTGGCGGCAGATATCTGAGAGTCGACATCCAAAATGGGTATGCCTTCTGATTTGCCAACAAACTTCATTCGTGAAGTCCTGGGCTTTTTGGTCGCAACGGAACCCTCAGATACCTTATCAGTCTTTCATTTCTTGGAACCTTTATGAGATGTAGTAACCTTTTTCATCATGTTTGTATATTCATATTTGTATAGTAGGTTACTGTTGGCTATGTCAGCCGTCTCTCTGAGCTCCATGCCAAGACATTCCAGTAAGTAGCATATCTTCAATCCATAGCTTACTGTGGCTTTTGGCTCAGCAAGGCCCTTAACGATTTTAGGCTCAAAGCCTTGTATCTTCTTCACAAATTTCATGAAGGCGTACTTCCCCCAATTAAATGGGTTTTTCAGCCTTTTGTTTTGTTGATTCAACAAGAACATCATCATCCAGCATTCTTGGCTTATCTGGTCAGCTCCTCCTTGTAGACCATCAAAGCATCTATGAAGGATACATGCTAACACATCCCAGTGAACCAACAGATGTCTAGTTCTTATGTTAGCAAGTTTGAAGTCGATAGGTGTATCTGATTTTTCAAGATCACACACATCACTGTATAGCTTTTTGACACCCTCAAGGAGATCTTCATCCTTGGTGTCAATTTCAAAATCCTTTTGAAGATTTTGAAGTTCAAACAGCTCACAGAAAGCTGTTTCATCCAACAGGATTTCCTGTCCTTGGACTTTAGTCTTGATAGACACTGTCTCAGTGCCTTCAGAGACTTTGGAAATAATCATGGAGTTGTTGTAAAACTCCAGGACATCCAGTGAAGAAACTCTACTGGGAAGAGCAGATAGAAAGCCCTTGATTTGTGCCTTTTCAAGCATATCAAGTACCAACTTTCTGTCAGCCTGGTTTTCTATTGTAGCTACAAGGTATTCCTCAATCATGGAACCACCCCAAATCATCCTGTGATTTGAAGTCCAATGATCAGGATTGAACTCTCCAGTCAACCGTTTGTTTGTTATAACCAACACTGGTGCTTGCTTTTCAGCAGTACCAGAGGTAGTAGCTTGGGATTTCTGAGTAGAAGCACGTTTGGGAGCCATCTCTTTAAATAGTAGTAGTTTTTGAAACTTGGAAAGAGATTAGGGTAAAGGATTAGTAATTCTTTGCAGAAAAACTAAGAAGGAATCAGTAGTTGCAGAGAAAATTGCAGGGAGATTTGAGAGTATTTTGCAGTTTTTGTGCAAGGGCAAATGTAGGATTAGGCGAAAGTGATTTCTTTTGCCAAAATCCTATATATATAGCATTTTACTCTCAATAGACATATACATACAAATTGATTTTGTACATATGTATCTGTGCAAATGCAGATAGGCGTGGGTAGAATTCGTTTTGCATTAAATGCTTAGTGGGCCACGTCTGTGTTTTTACAGTCCACTATTTTACTGAGAATTGATCTCGTCTGTTAAGATCAAATGCCCATTTCAGTTTTACTACAATTACTTGAAATGCGTTTGGATAACATCCTTTTTCGATTGGGTATGGCTTCTCAAGGGTCACGATTGCTTCTTCAGCAATGATCACAATCAGTAATTGTAATTGTGCCCAATTAATAAAATTTGGCGTAAGGCTTTCTGAATCACAACTCTTTTCTGTGACTAGGGGACAGTCATTGGACTTATGTAGTCAGTTCAGACACTATGTGTAACATAACATATAAATGGAAAGATAAAAAACACCAGAGATGTAGTTGACTGAATACAGTTGTACCACATTTCTCTTTTGTGTTCCCCTCACTAGGTGATCTAGATATCTGAGTACCTGTCTCAGAAATCTTCAGATAGCCAATTTACCCTTCAACCTTTGATATATGAGTACCCGTCTCAGATATCTTTTTGTTATGTGTTTCACCTTTTGTCTTTGAAATTTTGGATTACCGTTCCAGATATCTTATCTCTTCTTTCTGAATTTATGTCTCAAAGATTAGAACTTTTTAGTTCCTTTGGTAGCTCCATTAACCCAAGACTATGTCTTAAGGTTAAGAACCTGCTTTCTTGCAAAGGCTATGTAAAGATATCTGCAAGTTGATCTTCAGTACCAATCTTGAGTATCTCTATATTTCCTTTTTCAACATGATCTCTAATGAAGTGGTGTCTAACATCAATGTGCTTTTTTCTTGCATGAAATTTAGGATTCTGAGTTATGGCAATAGCACTTGTGTTGTCACAGAAAATCGGAGTTTTCTCTTCATTGATCTCATAGTCTCTGAGTTATTGTTGTATCCACAATATCTTTGAAGCACAACACCTAGCAGCAATATATTCAGCCTCTGTGGTAGATGTAGCAATTGAGTTTTGTTTCTTGCGGAACCATGATATTAATCTGGCACCAAGATATTGACAAGTTCCTGAGGTGCTTTTTCTATCAAGCAATGATCCAGCATAGTCAGCATCAGAATAGCCAACTAAACTCAATCCACTGTCTTTTGGATACCACAATCCAATTTCTACAGTACCCTTTACATACCTTAATATTTTCATAGCAATGTTGTAGTGTGATTGCATTGGATTTGTCTGAAATCTAGCACACACTCCAACTGCATATTGAATATCAGGTCTACTTGCAGTGAGGTACAGTAGAGACCCAATCAATTTCCTATACTTGTGTTCTTCAACACTCTTGTCAGATTCAGTATAGGTCATTTTGGTTCCAATGCTCATAGGTATCTTAGCATTCTTTTCAGAAGGCTTTAGATTAAACTTGTTGAGCATATCCTTTCCATACTTTCTTTGACTAATGAATATTCCATCATTAAGTTGCTTGACTTGCAATCCTAGGAAGTAGTTTAATTCTCCCATCATGCTCATCTCAAATTTACGTTTCATGAGCTCGGCAAAGTCTTCACAAAGTTGCTTGTCTTTAGATCCAAATATAATGTCATCAACATATACTTGAACTAAAAGTAGTTTCCATTTATGGTTCAAAGTAAAGAGTGTTTTATCAACATCTCCTTTCTTGAAGCCACTTTCCAGCAAGTATTTGGCTAAAGTATCATACCATGCTTTCGGAGCCTGTTTCAGTCCATACAGAGCTTTCTGAAGCTTATACACCATTCTACTTTCTGTGGAAACCTCAAAGCCTGGTGTTTGTTCAACATAGACTTCTTCAGCAAGTTCACCGTTTAGGAATGCACTTTTAACATCCATCTGATAAACTTTAAAGTCATTATGAGCTGCAAAGGCTAGAAATAGTCTAATTGCATCCAATCTTGTAACTGGAGCATATGACTCATCAAAATCTAGTCCTTCTGTCTGGGTGAATCCCTTGGCAACCAACCTTGCTTTGTTTCTGGTTATTTCACGAGACTCATTCATTTTATTTCTGAAAACCCATTTGGTTCCAATGACAGATTTTCCGTCAACAAATGGAACCAGTTTCTAGACTTTGTTTCTCTCAAATTGATCCAACTCTTCTTGCATTGCAGAGATCCAATCTTGATCCTTCAATGCTTCTTCTATAGTTTTAGGTTCAATATTTGAGATGAAACATCAATAAAGAGAGTCAGCAATTGCTCTCCTAGCTCTAATTCCTTGGTCTAAAGAACCAATCACAACCTTGGCAGGATGATTTCTTATCCATTTCATAATGGGTTTTGAACTAGTAGGATCAATATCATTTTGATCTGAATGTGAATCAATATGATCTTCATAGGATACTTGTGCAGTATCTGAAATATCTGGCACATTGGAAATGCCATGGATATCTAACACTTTTTCAGTGTTAGAGATATCTGGAATTTGATTTTCAGCAATCTCATTCTCAAAAACCTCTTCATGATGAAGGTTCTCAGTAACCTATTCCATTTCTGGAATTTTCATAGGAAATTCTTCATCATGTCTTAGAGTCATCTGGTTGTTACTAAGCAATGGTTGCTTTTCGTCGTCAGATTCATCCTCTAAGTGAATGACAAAGTTGTTTCCTTTTGAGGATTCTTCTTCAGAATCTTTAATCACTAGTTCTTTGAACCTATCTGAGAGTTCTTCATTCAAGGGTGTTTTCTTGTTTCCTTCATAGAAGACTACATGAACAGATTCTTCAATCTTTTGCGTTCTTTTGTTGTAGATTCTATAGGCTTTGCTATTCAGAGAATAACCAAGAAATACTCCTTCATCTTCTTCTGGTTGAAATGTTCTCAAGTATTCTTTTCCATTGTTAAGAACAAAACAACTGCAACCAAACACCCTTAGATGTTTGATACTAGGGGGTCTACCAATCAAAAGTTCATAAGGTGTTTTGTCATGGTGTTTGTTAATTAAACATCTATTTTGAGTGTAGCAGGCTGTGTTAACAGCTTAACCCAATAGATTTCACTTATTTCAGTGTCAGCAAGCATTGTTCTTGCTGCTTATTTTAGGGTCCTATTCTTCCTTTCAGCAACACCATTTTGTTGTGGTGTCCTTACTGAAGATAGTTGATGTTGTATACCTTTGCAGGTACAAAACTCTTTTATGTACTGGTTCACAAACTCAGTACCATGGTCTGTTCTGATTACATATACCTTGTCATTTTTTATGACTTCAAGCTTATTCAGCAAGTTGGGTATCTCAACCTTTGCATCGTATTTATGTTTGAGAAATACAACCCAAGTGAATCTTGAGTAATCATCAACAACCAGACCATACTTCTTTCCTGCATAGCTAGTTACAGAGGATTCAAAAAGATCCATATGTAACATTTGCAGTGGCCTTTCACTGGAGTGTCTAGTTTTAGACTTGAAAGATGTTTTGGATTGTTTTCCCATTTGGCAAGCTGAGCATATACCATCTTTTCTATATGCCATTTTGGGTAAACCAACCACCAATTCTTTCTTGGCTAGCTTGTTCAGAGTTTTGAAGTTCAAGTGACTCATTCTTTTATGCCATAGCCAATTTTCTTCAGTGTGGCCAGATTGACTCACCATGAGATATTCTTCAGTTGTGGCAGATGCCCAGTCAGCAACATAAAGATTTCCATTTTGCCTAGCAACCAAGACTGTCTGCTTTGACTCATTGTCAATTAATTTGCATAGTTTTGACTTGATCTTTACAGTGTACCCTTTGTCTACCAATTAACTCATGCTTAGGAGATTATATTTCAATCCCTTTACATGTAGTACTTCAGAGATTGTAATAGCTCCAAACTTCAGATTGCCAAAACCTATGGTTAGGTTTTTATCTCCTCCAGCAAATCTAATAATTGGTCCTTTATCGCATTTTCTGTAGTTAATCAGATTTGTTTTGTCTCCTGTCATGTGCTTCCCACATCCACTATCAAAATGCCACTTCGAGTTCTTCCTCAGAGTGTTCTGCACAAGACAGGAAACAAGGAGTTAGGCTCTCATTCCAACAATGGAACCTTCTAGACTAAAGAATCTCCTTGTAGGAATCCATTTCTGAATGAACTTCCTTGGGATATTCTTTTGTCTTGTTGGAACATAAGGGGGAATTAAATGATTAGTGTCATTATCATTTAAAGCTATTTTCCTTCTTGATGTGTTCCTTGGTGCTCCACGTGGTGCTTTCAGATACCTATCAGATTGCTGAGTCTGCTTTTCAGCAAACTTAGCTTTCCTTGACAGACTTCTTCTAGCCCTGGCATTCATAGTGATCGTAACCTGTTCTTTCTCCACTTCTGATGATTGTTGTGCCCAATCCTGGCTTTCGTTTATTGTTCTTTCTTTTGTTTATACTCACGAGCGAGTTGTTTCACGATTGTTTTATAGCCAATGCCATTTAAAGCACCTGGTGTTGTCTGAGTTCTTTTCTCAGCAGCTTTGCTAGTCTCTGGAACGTCTTTCTTTCCAGAAAACGTGATGTTGGAAAATTTTCCTGCTCCTGCAATTTTTCCTTTCTGAGAGACATAGCACTGTGGGTGATTACACTTTTCAGTGTTATGTTTCTTTACAGAAATATTCCCAATAGCTTTCTTTTGGACTTGTTTTTCCCACAAAGGTTTGGTCGCGACTGCCTTTCCTTTGTCACAACCTTAGCTTTCTGACCAATGTTGTAGGTTATTTGAGAACCATTTTGCTGAGCACTAACAAACGTTATTCTTTCGTCACTCTTATTCAGAATAGTAGAGCTATTTGTTTGTGTGTCCAGCCCAAGTCCTCCCTTTTCTGAATGGTCTCTTAAATAAGAGTGCACTTCAGTAAGAGTGTCACTAGCTTTGACATAGGATTGAAAAGATAGTTCTTTCTTCTTGAGTTCCTTATTTTCAGAAAGAAGATCTTTATTTTCCTTTTGGAGTATATCCATTGCCTTTCTGTGTAACTTCTCCGTGTCAGATATCTGTGCTTTGAGAAATGCATTTTCAGCATCCTTTTTCTCAGATGTCTTGAGTAATTGTGAATTTTTCCTCTCAAGAGAATTCTTTTCTTCTTAAAAAATGTTGGCTCTAGCTTGGACCATTTGAAATTCTCTTTTTTAAAGATCAATTTCTCTTCTGAGATATTCTAAATCTCTGATTTCTTCCTCATCACTCTCATAATTTATGAATTGAGAAATGTTGGTTACCTCGTCAGCCATTAGGCAAGGCTCAATGTTGGAGCAATCTGGATAGATCTCCTCAGCAACCCCACATAATTCCCTTTTCTTTTGACCAAAGTCAACCAATTCATGAGTGATGCCACATAATTCTGGAGAAGGTAGTTTGGAGTCATCTGAGTCTTCTTCCTCTGATTCTGACTCAATATCAAGAGCATCCAGTTGGATTTGAATCTTTTTCCTTTCTTCAGTGAGCAAAGCTCTCTGACCTCTCTTGAAGTTTCTTCTATCATTCTTGTCACCTGTCTTTAGCTTATTGAAAACAGGGCAGTCTTTTTTAAAATGACCAGGTTTCTGACAATAGAAACAGATATCGTTTCTGATTTCTTCTTCCTCAGTACTAGATGCTTGCTGAGCCGGTTTGTTCAGCGAGCTTGACAGCTACATATTCTTATACTGGTGATAGTTTGAGCCTAGATGCTTTTTCAGCTTCTCTTTGGCTTTTGTTCTCTCAATCTCCTGACTGGCATATTTTCTCATTTGCTTTACAGCAAGAGCATCTTCCTCAGTCACTTCCTTGGTATCCTTCTTTTCAGAAGTACCTTGTGTTACTAAAGTAACATTGTGAACTTTCTCAGCAATTGTTTGTTCTCTCTGAGTAGTTTCATAGTTGACAGTAGCTAAGTGGAAAAAGAGTTCTACTGGAGTGATAATTGGCATTCCTTGGTTGAAATAAAAATACTGAGTATGTTCCCAGTTTTGATTCAAGCTTCTCACAATAGCCTTAACCTTTTCAGAGTTAGAGTATCTCTCATTTTCACCACGTGCAGCCATTTCACTCATCAGTGTTGTAAATCGGAAATTTAGTTCTTCAAGAGTCTCTGTGGGACCTTGTTTAAAGTTTTGGTATTTAAGCTTCAAAACTTCGAACTTATTTTCCTTTGTTTTCTCAGTGCCGACATAGATTTCTTCAATCAGTTGCCAGTCCACTTTCGCCGTTTTTTCACCCCACAGTTTACACTGTATGTGCTCTGGAGTGGAATGTATGATGATATTGCGAGCCTGACCATCTAGTCGATTTCTCTTGGCATCTTCCGTTGTCCAGAGCTCTCTGGGCTTTGGCTCATAAACAATTTGACCAGTAGGTCTTCCATTGGGAACCACCACTTGGTTCTTCATCAGTGGGAACTCTGTCTCTACCATTGGAAACCTCTATGACCTGCTTGAGTTGTTGAATGACTATGGGGCCATTCTTTATTACTTCGATCATTTCGTCACTGATGGCTTCTAGGTGGAGCATCATGTTGTTCTTCCATTTCTCATAATTCTCTAGCTTGAGAATTGGAGCGTCACTTAAAGACATCCTGCAGCAAACACACTAAACAGACAAATCAAGTGTAGGTGAAAAGTAGTTAGTGGGCACTTATCTGGGATCTAGGTTCAGTGCAAAAGGCTTGGGAACCTCTTGCTCTGATACCACTTGTTGGTCCAGATAACGGCAAAGGAAAAGACTAGAGGGGGGGTGAATAGTCTTTTACAACTTTTGTCGATAAACACAATTTCTCAGATATCTGTGAAGATATCTGATACTTAATTTCAGAGAGCGGAAGACTTTTCTGTGATAAGTGCACGTGCTCAGCAAGATATAAGTGTGTAAATACTCAGCAAGGTAAATAAAGCAAGTAATAAGTTGCAGAAAGTAAATAACACAGATCTTAATTGTGGTATCTGAGGGTGGCGTAATCCCTCAACTAATACACTCGTCCTTTCTCAGGACTTGAAAATCACTAAGATAGATATTAAGTTCTCCTTACAATAAACCTATCCCTTTATTTCCTTTTACACTAGGTTCCCAACCAAGTGTTCCCCCTGAGTTATTCCCCGGCTTTCTCAGCCAAGTACTTCCTGTACTCAGAAACCTTTGAGCTATTCCTTAGTTTTCCAAACTAAGTACTTCCTATGCTCAGTAACCTTGGAGTTATTCCTTAGTTTTCCAAACTAAGTACTTCCTGTACTCCACGCCGTTTAAGGTGTTGGTTAAGGTAGTTTGTCAGGTGAGTAGTCTTAATAACTTTCTCAGTTATGTAGGAATACTCTATAGAACAAAAAACACTTAACACACTTCACAATGTATGGTGATATGTTCTTTACTGACCCAAGTCTATGTTAAATGTTCTAGAGAATGAAACTAGATACTTGATCTTTTGATTCAACTCCTTCACATATAGCAATGCTTGTTAAGGATCAGGACACTTAGAACTTTCGTGCTACTTAGAATTCAAGAGCTTGGTTGCAACAGTAATTTAGTGAATAAGTAGATTGAAGGCTTGTATGCTTGAAAGAATAAGTTCGTAGATGTAAGTTCTTGATGTGTTCAGTGTGTGTTCAAGCATTCTAAGTGTTGATATATTTATAGTTGAAAATCATGTCGTTTGAATAGTATCCGTTAGGCTTAATGAAATTCAAACTATTGATATCTGTAAATAGTACTACAGAAGACGTTGTCTCTTTTCAGAGATTTTCTCTTTTGTTCAGATGTCTCTGTCTGCGCATTTATTGCATTGTACTATTTTTGTCCTGTAGTGCCAACGGAACTATGCATTGCATGTTCCTTTCCAGAGACCTTCACATCTTCAGTTACCTGTTGAAACATTGTTTCCCAGAAATATAGTTTTATCCAGGGTATATGAGTGTAGATATCTGTGGGCACTTTTCCTCGTTCAGAAACCTTGTGTTTTCAAATATCTTTTGCAAAACTTGTTTATTGAAAAACATTTGTTTATTCAAGATATCTGGACATAGGTATCTGATGACCTTCGTCTTCAGCAATCTTGTGCAGTCTTCAAAACTTCAAAATTGGTTGAACTCTCCTGCTGGATGACTTCTTCTTGGTCTTCTTCAAAGATATAAAAATTACATTCAGAGACCTAACATCCTATACAAGATTTGCTAGACTAACATACTTAGTGATTTTCCTCTTTTACAGTGTTCAAGTGAACCAAGAGTACTAACCACCTTTCTGAGCTAAGATAAGTCATTATGTTGCTGATCAAAATCTAAACAAATATTCCTAACAAGCTCGCTTCATATACTTCAATGACACCCTCTATAGACACTCATTCAATGAGGTATTTTTGCGATGTCTAGGCGATGAAGAAGTTGTGCAAGCAATGGAGGAAGCACACTCTGGGGTTTATGGTGCTCACCAGTCGGGTCCGAAATTGCATTTTCGAATTAACAGGATGGGATACTATTGGCCCACCATGGTCCGAGACTGCATGGAATATGCACAAAGATGTCAACCTTGCCAATTACATGCAAATTTAATCCATCAACCACCTGAGCCGCTACACCCAACTGTCGCCTCATGGCCATTTGATGCGTGGGGATTAGATGTGGTTGGTCCAATGACAAAATCTTCCGGCGGACGTTTGTACATCCTGGCAGCAACCGACTATTTCTCTAAATGGACAGAAGCAATACCACTTAAGGAAGTGAAGAAAGAGAACGTTGCTGACTTTATACGTTCCAACATTATCTTTCGACACGGCGTTCCACGCTACATAATCACCGACAATGGAAAGCCATTCTGCAACAGCGTGATTGATAAGTTGTGCCAACAATTTGAATTCAAGCAGAGGAAGTCTTCGATGTACTATGCGGCAGCCAATGGTCTCGCAGAAGCCTTCAATAAAACATTGTGCAACTTGTTGAAGAAAGTGGTAGCAAAGTCGAAAAAGGACTGGCACAAGAGAATCGGAGAAGCATTGTGGGCTTATAGGACGACACATCGAACTCCTACCCAGGCCACCCCTTACGCACTGGTTTATGGAGTAGAGGTTGTCCTTCCCCTGGAACGACAGATTCCATCCCTGAGGATCGCAATCAAAGAAGGGCTCACTTAGGAAGAAAATGGTCGCCTATGACTGGAAGAGTTAGAATCACTAGATCAGAAAAGGTTAGAAGCCCAACAAAGACTCGAATGCTATCAAGCTTGCATCTCTAGAGCATTCAACAAGAGAGTTCGTCCTCGCTCTTTCCAAGTGGGAGATCTTGTTCTCGCTGTAAGAAGACCAATCATCATGACCAACAAGACTGGGAATAAGTTCACATCAAAGTGGGACGGGCCATATGTCATCAAAGAAGCATACACAAACGGCTCCTACAAACTCAGAGTTGATGATGGATTAAGAATTGGACTCATCAACGAGAAATTCTTGAAGCGGTACTACCCATAAAAAAAAAGGAGAAAAACAAAAACAAAACCAAAAAAAAAACCAAAAAACCAAACAAAAAAAACAGAGAAAGAAGAAAAAAAGAGAAAAGAACAAAAAAATGCAGAAGCCCTCAAAACAAAGCAAGGGTGCTTAGATTAGTACGTTCCTGACCCGCATGAGCATAAACTGCGTACGGTGACCACCAATGGTACATGTGGCTAAACTGTTAACTTACCCCCCACTAAAGGCATTTTATAGTGGTTAAACTTCAAATACCTCACCTAGTCTAAGGTGGTTAAGCAATAGATACTCCTGGCCCGCATGAGTATAAACTATGCACAGCACCCCCTTCCAATCACAAAGTCATCTTTGAACTATGTTTTGACTTGATCCTCTTTCAGAGATACGTAGGCAGCTTAGTTCATTCTAAGTTCAGTCATAAGTATCAGGTTATATGTTTATTTATCCAGAGCAATATGATACTCAACACGAAAAGCATGCAAAAGTGATATGGCAAAAGGAAGATAATCTTTATCATTCATCAAAAAAGATAGCAACATCTGTTACAAGAAGGAAAAAAAAGCAGTTGAAGCAAATGACAATCCCTAAAAAGGCTTCAAAGTCTTCAGCTCTTCATGAGTAGCCTCCAACTCTGCCCTTAAGATGTCCAACTTCTTCTTGGCTCCGTTAATCGGTAGAAAGGTGTTGTTCAACTCAACAACTTCTTTCTCCATATTGATGATATCCGCCTCAGTAGCCTGAAGGAGTTCTGTCATAGGCTTAAGCGATTCTTCAGGTTTATTTGCCTTCTTGTACAAGGACTTAAGCTTTTTCTGAATGGCTTTGACTTCATTAGACTCTTTAACCAACTTTTCTTTAGCTTCCTCGAGACGGGACACAGATTCGATAACCCGTTGCGTAAGTGATTCATTAGAAGGCAAATCAGCAAAAGCAGACTTGGCTACATCAAACATGCAAGCTTTCTCAAAGAATGAATCAAACAAAGCCTTCAAGAAAGGGACGTCAATGAATTTGAAGCACTCCAATCTTTCCAACACAACTGGGATCTCATCTTTAAGGCATGACACCGCGTCTAGAGGTGTCTCAGCAATCCTGGTGCTAAGCTCGTCCCACAAAAGACTGAGACACTTTTTCTCCCATTTGTCTGCAAACCTTTCGCCATGAAAGACAGAAACAACAGGACAATGAGGAGCAATAGGCAAAGGAGTAGCAAGACAAGGAGATTCTTCCTGGTTCTCTATCACGATGGGCATGACCTTGATGGGGGATGCAATTTGTGAAGAAATGGGAGTCTCTGGGGCCAATTCTACTTAGGGCTCATGATCAGCACTGACAGAATTCGGTATGACATTTTCCAACTGCTAGAAAGATCATCAAGTCAAAATCATGTGGCAAAAGAAACAAAGGAAGAAAGTGTTTGAAGTCACTACCTCCTGAGCAAAGTCTACTAACGATGCTGGGACACTTGAAGCATCGTCGCACTTTTCCCCATCCATCGGTCTAGAGGCCCCTTCTGCCCTCTGTCGCTTTCAATGACGGTCAGAATTGTTGCAACTCGCACTTTCATCAATATCGGAAAGAGTATTCTTCTTACCTAATGATATAGAATGGTGATTAACAAAAGGAAGAAGAAAACGAAGCGAGGAAGGAGAATAGAGGATATACCTCTAGCGACCTCGGGAACATCAGCAGGCGCAACATCTATTCGTGCAAGCTCGGCTTTCTTCTTGGGTGCCAAACGATCAATATTCATTTCAAGATAGTCACTGCCGAACTTTAGCCACCAACGCAGATAGCCACTAGTGTGATCCTTTCTTACAGAAACGGAAGTTTCGGGAAACCGTGCCTCATCAAAAGATTGGGAAAATGTGCTCATTCTCCAAAATGATACGCCCTCATTCAGGTTGACACTACGAATCACTTGTGCAAGGTTATCGGGGATGTCTTTATAGAACCCGAACTGACGACTGAACCGATGGGGATTGTAAGCATGAAACGTTCGCCACCCCGCAACGTAAGATAAGAAGATCGGAGACTGGCAAAGTACTCACGCTCGAAGACCGAAGCATTAGTATTGTCAACAAACTGATAGTTTTGCTTCAAACCAATTAAACAATTCCAATTGACGGAAGCGCCTTTGTGGAGCTTGGTGCGAGCATCCCATGGAGAAAACGGTTTTGCACTACCTTCACTGAAAAATTGTGCCATTGCAGGACTGCGAGATGTTTGAAACACTGAATGGTGCATATTGAAATAGTTGGCCACCCAACCGTAGACAAAGTGAATCGGAAATGGACATGTTGAATGAAATGGTTGAGGAGACTCTGCAATGTGATTGAGACCTCTATAAATCGACGCCAATACTGGGATTCCCAGGCTCACAAGTTCTCCAGTCACCTTCTTGCATGCCATCTTAAAAGTGCTTAGGCGTATCATACCGAGGTCTTCCACAGGGAGAACGAATGCGCACAACCAACATGAAAGATGTGTAGCCAAATACACCTCCGTACCCTCGACTGATTCCAAGCCTGGCAAAGAGTGTCGTGTCTTCAGGGCTCCAATCACCGTGAGCTCCAAAGTCGCCGAGTGGATTATGGGACACATCGGGTGCAGTCTTGTTCCTACCTTTGCGCACGGGGGGTTTGGGGTACTTCACCTCTTTGCTACACCAAAAACGGATCCACCTCTCGAGAGTAACAGGATTATCAAGCCCTTCATCACCATTTGTCTTCAATATGTGGAATGCATGATGGAGGAATCGACACGAGTGCGGAACAAATGCATCCCTCGTTTCATTCATACCGGTGATTTCCGCAACATCATGATTCACCTCGTCATATAGGGTACCCAATACATGTAGTCCTGGGAGTCGTGACAAATTCCATAAAGTTACGGAAATCTCCCCAGATGACATATGAAGTGTGTTTGTTGATGGACACCAAGCTTTGCAAAACGATTTCATGATGTTTGAGTCGGAATCATACGTGAAGAGCGATGCATTAATCGCTTCATAAACCTTCGCGGAGAGTAGTGTGTGCTTGCAGCGACTCAAAACGTCCTCGGTCCATTCCTAATAGCATTTAAGGTAGCGGAATTCCCGGGCCCTTGACACGAAAAGACTCATTGCTCCAAGTTGCTTTCCCTTCGAGGATGTTGCGGCCTAACGTTTGAAATGGCTCGGTGCTTTTTGTTTGGTTATGCATGCTTAAAAGGACATGTGCATTCGTGGGTTTGCCTGATGCGTCAACATGTCCCCTCGTCCAGTTTTTCATACGCAATGAGTTCGTCAAAGCTAGCCATTGTCTCGCGTAATGCCCAATAAGAGACCTACCGACCGGTACCATTGTAGCTTTTCTTGAGGACTCGCCTTCTTCATTGAGTATGGTCAAGAGCTCCTCACGGGTTGAAGCCGAAGTCAATTTTCTGAAAATCACCATTGTTGCTTTCCTACAAGTAACATGAGAGAATTAAAAGATAGAAAAGGACTTTTAAAAAAAAGGAAAAGAATAAATAAATAAATAAGGACTTTTGAAAATCACCATTGTTGCTTTCCTTCGAACCACCATATCTCTGCTTCCCTCTCCACGCATCTACACCAGTTCGCCCCTTCACTCCGCTCCTCGCTACAGCAACTCTCTCCGGCCATCGCTCACTGCCGAGATCCGTCTCCACTCGTGCCTCTCTTATCTACCGAGATCCGCCTCCCTTCGTCGCGTTCTCCATGTCTCTCAACTCCGCATATTTGCTACCTCGAATTATTGGACAGAACAACCAAAGAAGGTCCTTACCGAATTCGGATTGAAATGGGTAAGCCTTTGTTTCTGGCTCAATCTTTCTCACTCCAAGCTGCTAGTTATCTCAAACTTATGGAACAAAGGAAAGAGTAAAAGAGTGTGAATGATGTTGATGACTGATGATGGTTTAGAATGATGCTGCTTCTTGCTACTACTTATAGTGCAACACTCACACACCAAGGGGACAGGCAAGGAGCAAAATTTAGGAGGAACAAGTGCTAGCTGGTAGGAGAAGTTTTTTTCTTTTTACGGCTATGTTAGACATGAAGCTGCAAAAGAAATGAAAAGAGAAGCAAGTTGTCACAATAGTACACTACATATGTACTATGTAGCATATTTTGTATCCTGGCCATTTGCAAGTTGATTATTAAACTTGAAAAATCAACTCCTCAAGCACAAGTGATGATACAATGTCTTTGTGTAAGTAAAATGGATCATGTCGTGACTTTTTCACTCCGTTTTGGCGTCTCCACGACGTCATTCGTGAACCATCACGGGGGGGAGGGGGGGGGGGGAATTTGTAGACACGCAAAATGTGTCGAATAAATTACTAAAATCATTATATTTAATTTACCGTATTTTATTGGAATTTTAACAAATTTTATTCCAAAGTAGTATGGTAATTTAATTGATTTTAATAGCTCCATTAATGGCCTATCAAATTGCGCCACGTACAAAATATGGAGTATTTTCGATTACTTCACATTGAAAATGGTGTGAATACTCGGAAATTCTAAAGTCGATTGAATGCCGCCACGTTAAAAGGATGATGTTAAAATGCACCTTTTAAATTAAATCAAGACATAAAGGAGAAAGTAATTCGACCAATAGGATCGCGACACCTCATAAATGTGATGCAATTATTGAAGAAAAGGAAAAATAAGGATTTTCATCCTTCCATTTTCCTCATCTATAAATAGAGGGCATTCTACACCAAAATGAAGAGAAGAAGAAGAAAAGAAAGAGAAGAGAACGAAGACCACAAGTGAAGAGCAAGAGCCCAAAATCCTCTTATCCGCTCAAGATCCGCGTTTGAAGTTCGAAGAAACATTCAAGAAGTTCATCCGGCAACTGAAGAAAAGCCTACGTTTGATCCAAGAAGTCCTTGCACACTTGGAGCTACGTTATTGGAAGATCGACCACCGCAAAGGAAGATCGAAATCCAAAGCCCTGAAGAAGCCCGAGCAAAGTTCTTGAAGTTCTTCAACAAATTCAAGCCAAAAGCAACGTTAGATTCAAGATCAAGATGAGAAGCCCTTGAAGAAACGTTTCCCGAAGGCCGAACTTCCTCTACAAAAGATCAAAGGCCGAATTTCGTGACGACCCTGAAGAAGCTCGAGCAAAGTTCTTGAAGTTCTTCATCAAATTCAAGCCAAAAGCAATGTTAGATTCAAGATCAAGCTGAGAAGCCCTTGAAGAAACGTTTTCTGAAGGCCAAACTTCCTCTACAGAAGATCAAAGGCCAAATTCTGTGATGATCTAGAAGCGTTCTTCGTGGAGTTCATCCATTTCTCAAGAAGTTCGTTATCGTCCGCCCCAAACACTTCCAAGTTCGTGATTTGATTCGAGATCAAGCCAAGAAGCCCCTGAATCATCGTTTCCTCGACCTTGAATTCATAAAATCCTAGAGCGAAGACTTTGAAGATCCAAGTTCACCGTATTAGAAGACTAGAATCAAAGGATTGTAAAAGAGAATTGTACCCGTATTAATTAAATCAATAAAATTTCATGTGTGCAATTTTATTTGCTACAGGGACATGTGGTGTTGCTCTTAGTTGCACTAACCTGCTAATTGTTTACTATATTTATAACTACAAATTCCCTTTTCACTTAAAGATAGCTAAACAATTTTTAATCACAATTAATTAATTATAAACTACTTCAATTATATCTTCAATTAACGAGATGAAAGGCCTGTTCATCGATGTAGCCTTAGTTCATCGGTTCTTCCGGATTCGGAGTATGCTTGCAAATAGTCTTTCATGGGATCTCCTTTTTTGGCCATTACGACCACGGTTCGAGTGATGAATATCTTGTGAAGCTCTGGGTCTCTGAGCGCCAGTGATGGTGGCTATATAACGATTCGATTCGCTTTACATCCCGTATCTGTCATCTTGGATGGTGTATCATGATAGAACGATGTTTATCGGTGTGCATGATAAGATTTTAAACTCATATTTGCTTCTTGATAGAAAAACTAAGGTTTTGGAAAAACTTTATTCAGTTGCAGGGACCAAATATTAAGTTAGGAAACATAAAGGACCGATGTTTGAGAATTTGATTCTCTCCAAGGACCTGAGGTGCAAATAGGCAGATTGATTATCACATAAACGGGAAAACACAAGGGACTTGGTTTTGCAATTACACATTCTAATTGCAAATCGCGTTACATGTCCCTAGCCACTTCAAATTCTCAAATGCAGGTTCTTCAAGTTTCTAAAACCATCAATCAAGTCCCTGTAAAGTACAACAATGTTTTTGAAATTTTATTTCTGACCTTTCCAACAAATCTGGGTTCGAATCTAAACATTAATACTCAACACTCTTTTGCAAATCATCAGATAATCCACCATGAGTGTTTGTTAATAACCCATTGATGGAAATTATGTAATCAAATTATGAATGAGGGTAGACGAAATCAGCTGAGCGTGGAAGGGGAATAGAAGAAAGAAGAGTTCTTCTAAGCAGTACTACTATGATTTTTTTCCCAACTAAGCTTTCATCAATCCGTCATCACCGATCAATTTCATTTAGAAAGATTCTGCCTAGTGCCTACTACGTATGTATAGTTATAAACAGTATTGATTAATCTAATTTATGTAAAACTATTATTGTTATAGAACATAATATAATATATAATGATATTTAAATTTCTAAATTAATTTTAAAATGACCGAGAGCAATGAACAATGTATTGTGCAACATTTAGTACAACAGTAGCAACACCATATAGTAACACTTAGTGCAACAGATAGCAGGTCAAACAATCTCAACCGTTAAATCTATAATCTGATGTTAATCAGGACAACACCTTGACTGACGGTAGAAAACCCCCCGTAACTTTCATATATGTTATGTTTGAAGCTTGAGTTGGTGACTTTATATTATATAAAGTAGGAGGTCCTATTTGTAAATTATTAAACTATTGATCTTTTTTTGTAAAAAATCAAAAAATGTACTACATTTAGTAAAATGTGTCATGCGTTTAACATTGACTTTTCTAAATTCTAACAACCCTATATACTGATTTTTATGAGTCGACAGGCAGACCAACCTTTTTTCCTTAAAAAAATTGACTGCAGCAATGACTACCAGACTTAAAAGAGCCCATCACCAAGCACCAGATGCACAAGGCAGAAAACAACACCAGTTCATATTCAGCAGAACTCACACGGGGGATCACAAACATCTGAGCCTACACATTTACACCAAAATGCAATCACAAACAAGTGCTTGCAATTACCATTCATTCAAATTGTGACATGACAACATTCTGTTAATCCTAACTAAAACAGCTCTATCAAAGGTTGCAGCAGATTGCTATGACAAGAAAAAACCAGTTCTGCACCTACTTTTATCTACGTGCCACGGTTAGGTGCTGAAGTAATAATAGGTGGGCCATAAGAGTATCTCCACGCTTCACACGCAACACATTTCTCCATATTCAGATCATTTTCAAGGGTACAAAATTTGCATGACCAGACACAGCGTTTCTGCTTCTCATCTTTTGGCTTGTGGGTTCTACAGAGCTCACATATTGGAGCTAATAGCTGCACCAAGTTGACAGAGATTTTCATGTTTCATGGTCATTTCAAAAAACAGAATGCAAGCAGAAATATTAAAAAAAGGTGGTTTCAAAAGATTTTTACTATACATCATTCCATATGCTAAAAGCATAAACCTATACGATGAACCTAATTAACAGCATACTTACATCACAACTACGTATGTTTCTATCTGAAGCTATGCATTGCTAAGATGATGCCAACCATTCTCAACTACAAAGAAGAAAGTAGGTACCAAACAACCAAACGAGTATCACAATTTTGTTCTTAATACTTTTTATTTCTTCTAGTCCAGGATATTTTGATATGTACACATATAAAAACCTCTTGCGTCGAGACAATAATTTGAAGTAAAGCTCTTGACCGGTTATGTTGCCAGGGCAAAGGAGAATCTTGAAAGCAAAACTTGGAAAAACATCTCAAAAGAAACTTACCGAGTTCAACAAAGTGCAGACTGAACATTGCCATGTATTATATTGGTCATTGTGTGATATTTGGTCACAGCAATTCAAAGCAGATGTTGAAGCTTCTTTTGAGGAACCTTGCCGGAAATTCTTATTACGCGGAATTTCATCTAAACATTCAAGAAGCTCATTATCTGAAGTATCTCCAACTAAGTCCACAAAAGTGTGTTTCTTCTGTACATTACTGGATCTGAGTAATGCAGCATCATCTGATTCCCTGTTTCTCTTTCGAGATACAACTTTCACATCTTGTCCATCAAGTACTGGCGGACGTGACACTCCATGACAGCATCCATTATCTGGGGGCATTTGTAAGGGTTCAGTATCATCATCTTCTTCGGATTTATCATCACCCCAGAGTTCTGAGCCACACCAAATATTATCCTGTAATCTTCTCTCTGCTGCCATTGCAGCAGCTTGCACAGGAGTAAGTGCAACCATAATAGAGTTGTCTCCGCCAATTTTCCGAGGTCCTGAAGGCAGCAGGGTCCCACGCTGTGCTCTGCTTTCCGCAGCAGTTAATGCGGCTTTACGGAGAGATGAAAGAGGAAGTTTACGGGAGGATCCACCTATACGCTTTCCAGGAAGATCAAATCCTTGTCCAGATCCACTTATTCCGCCATTTATCAGGTCTTCACATTCCTATGGATCTCAGTTTCAGTTAATAATGCGGTAAGAAATGAACAACTGAATCATCAGTAAAATTTGAAGTGCTTGCAGTGGGTGTGTCATGCATTAATTACAGCAATATATCAATAAGACAAGTACAGGAAATGAAGCAGCAGAAGATCACTTGAAGACCAAACATAAGAGTAATCAGAATATGAAAAGTGATTCATTGCCAGTAAGTTTACCGCCTTTCCAATTCTTTCTCCAACAATCACACAGATCAAGAGTATTTTGATGAGTCATATTTATGTAAACACCATGTTTTATAAAATATGACCACTTTGATTAAAGCATGAATGTCAGTTCACACACACATCATCATTTGCTCTAAGTTTTTCAGGTTTCCCAACTCAAGTATAAAACAACAAACTGATACTGGGAGCTGTTGTATGCGGGTTGATGATGCTGCAATATGACCTAATCCATGGCCCTTTAGCAACATTACTGGATATTTGACTTGGCTAAAAAAGAATTTAATTTGATAGACAAATTGAGAGAAATCAGCAAAAAGGAGGCAGAGAAACTTGAAATAAAGTGTTATATCGTCAAATATTGCTCGGGACTTGGACCAAAACATGTTGACAGAGAAAATAATATACTTGGTATCGAATTCCAGTAGATTGCAGTACATATAGTAGATATTGTCTGCATAATGAATCTTCTCCACCTACATGTTTTTGCATGCTGTAGGCTGTAGCATATCACTCATGTACGAAAAAGAGTAAAATACAGAAAATTAGTGTCCACAACGAAGCCTTCACCTACAGCATCTCAAATGCACACAACGAAAAGCATACTAACTTTTGCCATATCAGCTTTCACCAA
Organism: Plantago major; assembly: GCA_026545765.1. Taxonomy (NCBI): domain Eukaryota; kingdom Viridiplantae; phylum Streptophyta; class Magnoliopsida; order Lamiales; family Plantaginaceae; genus Plantago; species Plantago major. The sequence goes on along the minus strand of CM048840.1, from coordinate 55,562,501 downwards.
GTAACGTTTAAAATAATAAATAAACCTAGTCAAAATGGTTGCAACATTACCTAATTTCAACAGTGAAGACTTGTCCAACTTCGATGCAATTGAGAAATCTATAAAACCGTTAAACATGTAGACAAAAGAAGCGGAAAATAATTTATGTAACCTGCATTTCTGCTCATGATGAAATTCAACTTTCATCTAATAAAATTGCCTATTTATTCAACCTGAACACGTTTCATATAACCCTGCAATATAACTTTCACTATCCAGAGCAAGTTGATTTTCCTATATAACAGGAAAATCCACATCACATGCATTAGGTTTAATCAGGTGAGTGTGTCAAACAATTCAGTAAGAGGTATAACGTATATGGTCTTTCCTCATATTGAGAAAAATCATGATTTTTACAAAAAAAATTCATGGCTATCAAATATGTTGGTCAATGCACACAACGCACCAAGTTGATCACATATATTTAAATCCAAAAATGATTACCCAAAACAAGAATACAGAGAGCATAAGAAGACCAATATAAAGACGTGAAACAAATACGATACTAATTGAATACGAAAAACAGGAAAATCCAAAATATTAAAATACAAATACGTTAAAAATACATTTAAGTATCCATATATATTTTTATATTTTTGTTCATGCTGTGTGACACAGACTCATTTCTAGATTATTGGAACAAATAGGAATAAATCTTTCTATAAATCAGGACTCTTTAAACATTTGCCTATTCAATCATGGTATAAAGAGACTTGTTCACCATTCCAAACGCTTTCTGATATTGTATTTAGACATATTCGTATGCAAAACAATTTTATCAGAAGCTCCTAAATGTATTCATGCTACATAGCAGAGAAGGTAAATGCAGCAAAAATTTATCAAATTCAAATCATATAAAGGGAAAAAAAAAAAAGAAGAGTTCAAAAAACAAAATAAAATGAGTTAGTGATTTTAGCAGGAGAAGAAACATCCTATGGTCAGTCCCCACTTTCCCAAAATTTGAAATGGTACATATTTTTTTCTCAAGATATTGGCCAGAGTATTTCAATATTTTTTAATTTTACACAAGAAAACTTCATCAGTGACAGCAAGTAGTATTATTTACCTTGCGAAGTTCGTCCCATAGCTTATAGAAACTAGCATTGTGAGGGCCATGTACATTATGGCACAACTCATGGAGCATGGTATCTAGAACTTCATGAAAAGGGAGAAAGTCTTCATCTCGGTTTACCCTTCTAAGTCTTAATTTCACATGTATGCCAGCTCCTACATTCAACCCCAAGAGTCTCCCATTTTTCGGACTGCCAGCCAAATTCAAAATAAATATCATAAGACAAAATATTGTAGTAGGTGGTCTAACAATTATATGCACCTAAACATTAGTAATAGCTACACCACCCACCCAAGTGTTGGGCGCATTGCATAATTTTTGCATACAGTAAATCTACCTTAAATATGATAAACCTCTAAAAGAGACCATCAAATGACTTGGAAGATAGAAAGAAGTGGGTGGGGCAGTAGCTCAGGGCGAAACCAACAGTAGTGAGACCTAGGGCCTGTCACTCCTCTCCCCTCTTATTGAACAACATCCAATTGCTTCGATTAGCATTACCCGGAGAATGCCTAATGCATATATCAAAAAGATGGCCAATCAATCACCACCACCCAAGAGTGAGCGGGTTACTTTAATTTGCACCAATTTAACTATTATACGGTCTAACATAATTTATTCTCATAACATAAAGATTCAATAAAAACTTGAAATAGATAGTAGAAGTATAACGGTTTGGGCAGACATGTGCTAAATATTACTTCCTCCGTTCCGGAAAACTTTATATGTTTACCATTTTTAGGTATCCTACATACCTTATCAAAAATGCAAACTAGCCAAACAAAAAGAAATATTAAAAAAATGTTACTCTTACTATTAAAATTATACATTTTGCCACTTAAATTACAACTTTTACCACATTTTAATATTTTATCAATTATATTAATTTTCCATCTAAAACTACGTTGCAAGGTTCTCCGGGAAGGAGGCTACACTAGCACCGACATAACAGCGTTAATTCACATTCATATTTTGCAGATAGACACCACCACCTAACCACCAAATTCCTCTAATATTCACGTATGAATTATCAATTATATATTCAGAGAATTCTAGCTCTTCTCTACTGATTTCAATGTAACAACAAAAAAATTGATATCTCATAGTAATTGTTGGTTAAAGTGATGTTGGCGGTAATAAGAAAACATAGTATATTAGTAGTGAAAGAAGAGAAAATTACCACATTTCAGAAAGTAACTTGACCCTCCATTTACGATTGCGCATAATGGGTTGAACCTGTTTGGCGATTCGGTCTAAAATGTTGCGAGCAGCTACTTCATTGGGCTTCCTTTTTAGGGTTTTAATTTCCCATACTTTGTGGAGATCGCCCAAATTCGTCATAAGCTGTAAATCCCTAGAATTCCAATCGACTGAATGCGAGAGAGAAGAACTGTAGGAGCAATTGAGAAATGTGAGCTAGAATTGTGGAATGGATAATAAAGGTGAAGCTGAGAAGAGAAACGCAATGCTACAGTGACGGTCGGAGAGGCGACTGAAATGAATTAGGGTTGCCTCTGACGGGAGAGCGAAGAAGAAGAAGATGCTGAGCGAAGAAGAGAAGATGAAATATTTAGACCACCTTGTAGACCAACGAAATTCGAAAATTACATTTAAAAATATATATTAGAAAATAAAATATAATTTTTTAACATTTTTGAAATTTTATTAAAATTAAATTCTAAAATAAAATTGCTAGATCTTTTTCTAATATATAAATTTAAATTAAATTATATCACATTGGTTAATATAAGAATCGTATAAATTTACACGTATGAATAAATTGGTAATGGGTGATGGTACTACTATATGGATAAGTTGGTATAAGTGATGGAGTGGTTTATGAAACCTATATTTAAGGAAAAGAGCTCTTCTAAACCATTATAAATAGAAGAGCACCCCCATTCATTTTCACCTACACCACACAAGAGAAGAGACACCAAGAAGGCATCAAGGCATCCGAAGTTCCAGAGCCAGAGCAAATCCGCCATCCTCCTCTCAAGATCCGCCTTGAAGTTCGAGCAAGCACTCAAGAAGTTCATCCGGAAATCCAGGAGTAGTCGTCGTTTGATCCAAGAAGAAGCCCCTGCGCACTTGGAGAAACGTTATTGGAAGAACAACTGCCGCCGAAGGAAGATCAAACCTAAAGGCCCAGCCAAAGCCCGATCAACCTTCTTCAAGTTCTTCGCCCAAAAGCTGCGTTAGATCCAAGATCAAGCTCATAAGCCATTGGAGAAACGTTTCCTGCCGGCCAAACTTGCTCTAAAGAAGATCAAAGGTCAAATCCTGCGACGATCTAGAAGCGTTCTTTGTGGAGTTCATCAAATCCCCAAGAAGTTCGTCATCGCTCGCCTCAAGCACTCACAAGTTCATAATTCGATCCGAGATCAAGCTGAGAAGCCCTCGCATCGACGTTTGCCCGACTTTGAAGTCGCAAATCCTAAAACGAAGAATTTAAAGATCCAAGTTCGCCGCTTTAGAAGACTAGAATCAGAGAATTAGAATAGAGATTGTACCCTGCATTATCAAGATCAATAAAATTATCATTTGTGCAACTTTAGTTGCCACACACCTCCATCAATGGTTTGATGAATTTTCAGACGCCAAAGAGACACAAACAGGGTTAAAGGATCCTCATACCACAACCACAAGGTGCACCTTTCTACTACGTAGCAATCCTCGTATGGGTGGCCAACTGGAAAGTCTTCCGGTTCGCTCACGATTGAGGATAAAGTGTTCGGGAAAGTGGTACAGTGGTGCCAACATATCATTCGAAGAGCTGCCCATGAGTAACCGCGTCGGCCCATTAGTGGTTCGGGTCGTTACATTACCCGTTTGATCCCATCTTTTTTTTTTTTTTACATTTTTTAATTCTTCACAAACTCTCCTAAGAAACAGTTTCTAGTTAATTTATCTAGAAACGAGGTCTTTTTGTAATTTACCATTAAACAGTTCAATTTACTCATTATTTTCGCGGATCCGGGTTATGACCCGATTTGTCATCAATTTCTTCTCCCTTTCATCTCTTTCTTTCTCTAGCAATTTCTTTTCTCTCTTTTTCCGAGATTTATCTGGGTTTTTATCTCGTTTCATCAGTTGCGAACTCGGATTTCTCTCGTTTTCCGTTCAATTTCCTTCACAATAATCAATGTAAGTGTTGTTTTTCATCGTTTTCCTTCTGTTTCTCTCTTTGTTTACAGTTTTCTCATTTTTCTGAGTGTGTATGGTTTTGATCGAACGTTTTTTTGTTCATTTTGTAGATCGGCATCCATAATGTCAGATGAAAAGGAGCAGGAAAAGGTTTTTTGTGAACTTCCTGTACTTGGAAATCCTAAGCAGAAGATTTCTGGCGAAGATACTAAGCAGAAGGGTTCCGGAGAAGGTATTTTTTGTTCTTTTAGTTACATATGTGTTTTTTGCTGTGATCATAAGCTTTTTTTTGTTTTGCATGTTGCTTTGTTGTTTGTTTTCGCGGTTTTTTCTTTTTCTGTTGATATCATATGTTTTTGATTGTATCTGTACTGTGTTACTTTTTCTGCTGTTAAGCTTGGTAATATAGTTGATATGCTTGTGAACATAGTTGATTTGCCTGAGAACATAGAAATTTATTTCGCGATTTTTTCTTTTATTTTTTGAATTTTGTTGATGTATTCTATGTTTGGTTGAGAACATAGTCATTTTTGTTGATATCATAGGTTTTTTATTGTATCTGTACTGTGTTACTTTTTCTGTTGTTAAGCTTGTTAACATAGTTGATATGCTTATGAACATAGTTGATTTGCCTGAGAACATATAAATTGTTTTTGAAACATATTTGATATTATGTATTGAGAACATAGTGTTTTTTTTTGGAGAACATAGTAGTTTTTGTTAAGAACATAGTATTTTATTTCGAGAACATATTGTTTTTTTGAGAACATAGTAGTTTTTGCTAATAACATAGTTTTTATTTTTGAGAACATAGTTTTCTTATTTTTGAGAGTATAGGTGTTAGGCTTTTGTGAACAGTGTAGTTTTTGTTTATATCTTATAGGTTCTGATGTGAAGAAGGTGAAGAAGCCTAGAGGTAATAAAAATAATATTTTCAAGGCTGATGATGAGAGGCTGAAGTCGAAGAGGGGGGGGGGGGGAAGTTACAGATGGTTGAGGTGCCTGTGAAGGGTAAAGCAGGGCATGCTTAAGGGTGGAGAGCCTGTTAAGGAGGATTATGTTTTAAAAGATATGCGTACAAACTGTAAGCCAAAGAAGATAAAGGATTTGTTTGTCAAACTGACCGATAGACAAAAGCAAGATGTTGTTGATATTGGATTTGGCGGTTTGTTCCAGATGTTGTTGAAGAAGTTACCTAAGGGCCTTATCCCTTGGTTGGTTGAGAATTTTAATCCTGTTTCATATATTCAAACTGTTCGATCATATCAGTACCAGATCACGGGAGATGATGTTTATGATATCTTCATGCTTCCACAGAATCCTGACAGGGAAGTTCCTATCAAGTATAAGTATAAAGGGAACACTGCTGTCCCTTCAGATAGTGTTATAAGAGAGAATCTGTTGGGAAATTTGTTGGGAAATTTCTTGGGAAATTTGTTAGGAAATTTGTTAGATATTTTGTTACAAATATCTGTTTAGATTTTGATCAGCAACATGATGACTTATCTTAGTCTCAAAAAGGTGATTAGTACTCTTGGTTCACTTGAACATTGTAAAAGAGGAAATCCACTAAGTATGATAGTCTAGCTAATCTTGTATAGGATGTTAGGTCTCAAAATGTAATTTTTATTTTTAGAAGACCAAGAAGAAGACATCCAAGCAGAACAAGCTCAACGACATTGAAGACTTGAAGAAACTGCACAAGATTACTGAAACTGTTTTTCAGATACCTTAGCCAGATATCTTGGAGACACGAATAGTTTTAGACAAACTGTGTCACAAGAGATATCTGAGAAATAAGAGGCCTATCTGAAAACAAGGAAAGTGTCCACAGATATCTATTCTCAGATACCTTGAGCATTAACCACATTTCTGAAAGAGAAATATATATATTGCAAACAAAGTTGTTTCAATAAATAGTGGTATCTGAAGATTGAAGATAAGGACGTGCAAAGAATCAGATAACACTAGTCTCTGATACAAAGCATAGTTCCGTTGACACTACAGGACAAAAAGTATAGTACAATGCATTTAATGAACGGACAGAGATGTGCAATAAAAGCAACTAGACTTCAAGAAGAAGACAAAAACTCATAAAGATTATACATAGATATCAATAGTTTGAATTTGAGCCTAACGGATACTATTCAAACGGTACTCAAATTCATCTATAAATATCAACACTTAGACTGCTTGAAGAGACACACGACATATCTTGAAAATGCTGAACATCTTACTCTCTCAAAGCAACTTACTTATCCTCAAAGCTTTCTGTTGCAACCAAAGCTTTTGATCTTGAGTAACACTGAAGTTCTAAGTGTCCTGATCCTAAACAAGCACAGCTATCTGTGAAAGAGTTGAAACGAAAGATCAAGTATCTGAGATTCATTCTCTTGAACATTTATCTAAGACTTGGGTCAGTAAAAAGAACAAGATACCATACATTGAAAAGTGTATTAAGTATACTTGATTCACAGAGCTATCTGAATAACTGAATAAGTTATTAAAGAAGCTCATCTGACAACTCAAACCAAAACCAACACCATAACTGGCGTGGAGTATAGGAAGTACTTAGTTTGAAAAATCAGGGAATAACTCCAAGGTTACCGGAGTATAGGAAGTACTTGATTTGGGAAACTAAGGAATAACTCCAAGGTTATTGAGTATAGGAAGTACTTAGCTTGGGAAGCTAGGGAATAACTCAAAGGTTTCTGAGTACAGGAAGTACTTGGCTGTGAAAGCCGGGGAACAACTCAGGGGGAACATTTGGTTGGGAACCAATTGTTTAAGAATCTTAGAATAGGATTATTGTAAGGTTAACTCAATTATCTGTTCTAGTGAATTCTAGGTCTCTGGTAGACCGAAGTGGATTAGTTGGAGGATTACGCCACCTCCAGATACCACTATACTTGATGTGTTATTTACCTTTCTGTATTTACATTTCAGCAACACACACACACTTTAACTGTTTCTACACTTATCTTTATTAAGTCTTCCGCGCTCTGATTCTAAGTATCAGATATCTATTCGGATATCTGAGAAATAGTTTTTATCGACAAAAGTTTTAAAAGACTATTCACCCCCCCCCCCCCCGCCCTCTAGTCTTTTACTTTGCCGTTATCTAGACCAACAAGTGGTATCAGAGCAGGAGGTTCACAAGCCTTCTGCACTGAACCTAGATCCCCAGATAGGTGAAGGAACTTTGTCCATTTTCGTGGACTATTTAATTTGTGTGTTAAGTGTGCAGGTATGTCTCTGAGTGATGCACCCATTCTCAAACCAGAGAATTACGAGAAATGGAAAAATAACATGATGCTCCACCTTGAAGCCATAAGTGACGAAATGATCGAAGTGATAAAGAATGGCCCAATAGTCATTCAACAACTCAAACAAGTCATGGAGGTTTCTAATGGTAGAGACAGAGATCAAAGCGAAGGATCTTCACAAACCAATGCGTCATCAAGTGGGAGATCTACAAGTCAAGTCATTTACGAACCAAAGCCCAGAGAACTCTGGACATCGGAAGATGCCAAGAGAAATCGTCTGGATGGTCAAGCTCGTAATATCATCATCAGATCGACACCTGAGCACATATAGTGTAAAGCGTAGGGTGCTAAACGGCGAAGTTGCACAACTGATTGAAGAAATCTGTCTGAATCGAAAACCAAAGAAAACAAGTTCGAAGTTCTCAAGTTGAAATTTTAAAATTTCAAACAAGGATCCACTGAAACTCTGGAAGAACTTGATTTCGGATTTACCACTCTCATGAGTGACATGGCAGCTCTTGGGGAAAGCAACAGATACTCACAGTCAGAAAAGATTAAGACTATTGTCAGAAGTCTTAACCACAACTAGGAGCATACCAAATTCTTTTATTTTAACCAAGGAATGCCAAATATCACTCCAGTGGAACTTTTCTCTCATCTTGCTACTGTTGATTATGAGACAACTCAAAGAGAACAAACAACTGAAAAGTCGCAAAACGTTGCTCTAGTCACTCAAGGAACTTCTGAAAAGAAGAAAAGCAAGGAAGAAACTGGGGATGCTCTTGCTGCAAAGCAAATGAGCAAATATATCAGTCGAGAAATTGAAAGAAGAAAAGCCAAAGAGAAGCTGAAAAAGCATCTAGGCTCAAACTATCACCAGTACAAAAATATGCAAAGCTCGCTGAACAAGCCAGCTCTGAAAGCATCATGTACTGAGGAAGCAGAAATTGGAAACGATATCTGTTTCTATTGTCAGAAACCTGGCCACTTCAAGAAGGATTGTCCTGCCCTCAACAAACTAAGGACAGGTGACAAGAAAGATAGAAGAATCTTCAAAAGAAGCCAGAAAGCTTTGTTCACTGAAGAAATAAAGAAAATCCAAATTCAACTGGATGCTCTAGACGTTGAAACAGATTCTGAAGATGACAATTCAGATGACTCAACCTTACCATCACCAGAATTATGTGGAGTTACTCATGATATAATCGACTTCGGCCTTAAGAAGAATGAAATGTGTGGAGTTGCTGAAATTGACGGTCCAGACATCTCCAACATAGAAATCTGTCTTATGGCTGATGAGGTAACACATACTTCTTGTTATACTTATGAAAGTGATGAAGAGGAAATAAAAAATCTAGAAAATCTCAGGAAAGAACTTGACATCTATGAAAGAGAATTTCTATTGATCCGAGCTAGAGTCGAAAACCTTGAAGAAGAAAAGAATTCTCTTGCAAAGGAAAATTCTCAATTAGTTAAAGTATCTGAGAGAAAGGATGCTGAAAATACATCTCTCAAAGCTCAGATATCTGAGACTGAAAAGTCACATAAAGAAGCAATGGCTGAATTACAAAAGAAATATGAAGATCTTCTTTCTGAGAACAAGGGACTCAAGAAGAAAAAATTATCTTTTCAATCTTATGCCAAAGCTAGTGACACTCTTACTGAAGTACAATCTTACTTAAGAGATCCTTCAGAAAAGAAAGGACTTGGACTGAATACACAGACAGATAGTTCTGTCACTCTGAATAAGAGTAAGGAGAGAAGAACATTTGTAAGTACTCAGCAAAACGGTTCCCATGCAATCTATAGTATCGGTGAGAAGACAAAGATTGTTGACAAAGGAAAGGCAGTTGCGACTAAACCTTTGTGGGAAAAACAAGTCAAAAACAAAACTGTTGGGCACGTCTCTGAAAAGAAACACAACACTGAAAAGTGTAAACACCCACAGTGCTATGTCTCTCAAAAAGGTAGAATTGCAGGAGCTGGCGAATTCTCCCATGTCACTTTTTCTGGAAAGAAATTGGACCAACCAGAGACTAGCAAAGCTGCTGAGGAAAGATTTCAGATAGCTTCAAGTGCTCGAAAAGGTATTGGCTACAAAGGCATCGGAAAACAACTTGCTCATGAGTACAAGCAGGAGTAAGAACGATGGCTGAAAGCTAGAATTGCTCAAACCAATTATCAGAAGTGGAAGTTAAATCAAGCCACTAAAAATCTGAATGCCAGGGCTAGAAGAAATCTGGCAAGGAAAGCTAAGTTTGCTGAAAAGCAAACTCAGAAACCTGACAGGTATCTGAAAGCATCATATGGAGCACCTAGGAACACACCAAGGAAGAAAATAATTCTTACTAATGATAACATTCATTCAAATAGAATTCCTCCTTACGTTCCTGTCAGACAAAAGAATATTTCAAAGAAATTCATTCAAAAATGGATTCCTACTGGAAGATCTTTTATTTCTGACGGTTCCATCAAAGATATGAGAACCTAATCTCCTGTTTCCTGTTGTGTGCAGGATGCTTCCTGGACGAAAGCACAATGGCTATTTGATAGTGGATGCGGAAAGCACATGACAGGAGACAAAGCAAATCTGATCGATTACAAAGCTTGCAACAGGACCGACCGATATCGATTTTTACGGAGAACTAAATCCCTCTCTGGGATTTGGCAACGTCAAATTGGGGACTTTAACAATCATTGACGTATTACATGTTAAGGATTTGAAATATAATCTATTTAGCATGAGCGGTTTGCACAAGGTTTTACTATAAAATTCAAAGCTAAATACTTCAAACTAATTGACAATGAGTCAAGCGAGCATACTTAGTTGGTCGGAAAAAGGCGGTCTTTATGTTGCCGATTGGGCATCTGCCACACAATCAAGAATGTCTCATGGTGAGTCAATCTGGTCACGTAAGAAGCACCTTTGGTTATGGCACAAAAGAATGAGTCACTTGAACTTCAAAACTCGAACAGACTTGCCAAGAAAGAGTTAGTGGTTGGCCTTCCGAACATCTTTCGAAAGGATAGTATCGATTATGCTGAGATGGGAAACAATCTAAGATCTCTTTCAAGTCCAAAATCGGACACTCTAGTGTTAGACCAACGCAACTATTACACATGGATCTTTTGAATCATCCGTAACTAGCTATGCGGGAAAGAAATATGGTCCGTTGTTGTAGATGACTTCTCAAGATTCACTTGGGTTGTCTTTACGAAACACAAATCGATGCGGTGGAGATACCAAACTTCTTTGAAAAAGCTTGAAGTCATGAAAAATGACAAGGTATCTCAATCGTAGCAGACCATGGTACTGAGTTTGTCAACCAGTACATAAAGGAGTTTTGTACCTGCAAAGGTATACAACACCAACTTTCCTCTGTAAGAACACCTCAACAAAATGGTGTTGCAGAAAGGAAAAACAGAACCCTTAAAGAAGCTACAAGGACAATGCTAGCTGACACTGAAATAAGTGAAATTTATTGGGTTGAAGCTGTAAACACAGCTTGCTACACTCAGAATAGATGTTTGATAAACAAACACCATGACAAGACCCCCTATGAAATCTTGGTTGGTAGACCCCCTAATATCAAACATCTGAGAGTATTTGGTTGCAAATGTTTTGTTCTAAACAATGAGAAAGATTATCTGAGAACATTTCAACCAAAGGCAGATGAAGGTGTATTTCTTGGTTATTCCACAAATAGCAAAGCCTACAGAGTTTACAACAAAAGAACAAAGAAAATTGAAGAATCAATTCATGTTGTATTCTATGAAGGAAATAAGAAAACACCTCCTAATGATGAACTCTCAGAAAGGTTCAAAGAACTATTACTGAGGGATTCTAAAGAAGAATCCTCAAAAAGGAGAAACATCATTATGGAAAGTGAGGATGACTCTGATGTAGAAAAGCTTGAAATGCCTAGTAACAACAAGATGACTCAAAGACATGATGAGGAATTTCCTATGAGTTTTCCAGAAATGGAACAGGTTACTGAGAACCTTCATCGTGAAGAGGTATCTAAAATTGAGACTGCTGAAATGCAAGTTCCAGATATCTCTAACACTGAAAAAGTGTCAGATATCCATGACATTTCCCATATGTCAGATATCTCAGATACTGAAAAAGCATCAAATCATAATCTTAGTGATTCATATTCAAATCACTTGGATATTGATCCTACTAGCACTAAACCTCTGATGAGATGGATCAAAGATCATCCTGCAAAGGATGTAATTGGACCAATTAATCAAGGTGTTAGGACTAGGAGAGCAATAGCTGAAAATGCTAATTCTCTCTTTGGATGTTTCATCTCAAATATTGAACCTAAAAATATAGAAGAAGCATTAGGAGACCAAGACTGGATCTCTGCAATGCAAGAAGAGTTGGATCAATTTGAGAGAAACAAAGTCTGGAAACTAGTTCCATTTAGAGAAGGAATATCTATGATTGGAACTAAATGGGTTTTCAGAAACAAGATGAATGAATCTGGTGAAATAACCAGAAACAAAGCAAGATTGGTTGAGGATTTACCTGCATCAAGGCTTAGATTTTGATGAGTCATATGCACCGGTTGCGATTGGATGCAATAAGACTCTTTCTAGCCTTTGACTCATAAAGATTTCAAAGTTTATCAGATGGATGTCAAAAGTGCATTCTTGAACGGTGAACTTGCAGAAGAAGTTTATGTTGAGCAACCACCTGGCTTTGAAGTTTCCTCAGAAAGTAGAATGGTCTATAAATTACAGAAAGCTCTGTATGGACTGAAACAGGCTCCAAGAGCATGGTATGACACTTTGGCCAAGTACCTTCTGGAAAGTGGTTTCAAGAAAGGTGAAGTTGATAAAACTTTATTTACCTTAAATCATGATGGGAAACTACTCTTAGTTCAAGTATATGTTGATGACATCATATTTGGATCTAAGGACAAGCAACTTTGTAATGACTTTGCAAGTCTCATGAAAAGCAAGTTTGAGATGAGCATGATGGGAGAAATGAATTATTTTCTAGGATTGCAAGTCAAGCAACTCAATGATGGAATATTCATTAGTCAAACAAAGTATGCAAAAGATATGCTCACAAAATTCAATCTTAAGCCTTCTGAAAAGAATTCTAAGATACCTATGAGCATTGGAACCAAAATGACCTATACTGAATCAGATAAGAGTGTTGAAGAACATAAGTATAGGAAATTGATAGGTTCACTACTTTACCTCACTGCAAGTAGACCTGATATTCAATACGCTGTTGGAGTATGTGCTAGATTTCAGACAAATCCAATGCAAACACACTATAACATTGCTATGAAAATATTAAGGTATGTAAAGGGTACAGTAGATGTAGGATTGTGGTATCCTAAGGAAAGCGGATTGAGTTTATTTGGTACTCGACGATTATCTTTGGATCACGCTGATAGGAAAAGCACCTCGTGAACTTGTCGGTTTCGGGTACTAGACTTATCTCATGGTTTAGCAAGAAGCAAAACTCAATTGCAACTTCTACCACAGAGGTGAATATATTGCTTTGGTTGTTGTGCAACACAAATTACAGGATACAAAGACAACTTAAAGACTATGGACTCGATGAGAAGAAAACTCCCATTTTCTGTGACAACACAAGTGCTATTGCGATTACACAGAATCCTAAATTTCATGCCAGAACAAATCACATTGATGTTAGACATCACTTCATCAGAGACCATGTTGAAAAGGGCAATATAGAGATACTCAAGATTGGAACTGAAGACCAACTTGCAGATATCTTCACTAAGCCACTACAAGAAAGTAGATTCTTAGCCTTAAGACATAGTCTTGGACTAATGGAACTACCAATGAACTGAAGAGTTCGTATCCGAACGGGCGTCCAGAGAAGAAGTATCTGGAACGGGTATCCAGAGAAGAGAAAAGAGAAATCTGGAACGGGTATCCAGAAGTCAAAAAGGCTAAAAAGCGAAAAGATAGCTTAAGATCTCTGAGACGGGAACTCAGATATCTGAATCATTCTATAAACAGGGAACACAAAAGAGAATAGTACAACTATCTGCAGTCAACTACTCTCTTGAAATTCGCATTATTTCTATCTTGATGAAAAACTTGGAAAAATCCTAAGTATAAGACAGATTCAGATGCAAACAGTGTTCTTGGTCATACAGAATTGTGATTCAGATAGCAAGTCGCCAAAATTCATTAAATGGGCACAATTACACTTGTTGATTGTGATCATTGCTGAAGAAGCAATGGTGACCCTTGATGAAATTAAGCGATTGATCTGTACGGTGGAAATTAATTCAGAGTAAATAGTGGACTGTTGAAATTCAGACATGGCCCACTAAGCATTTAATGCCGAACTAGCTTTTGATCACGCCTACTCGCAAAACACAGATACTTACACACAAAATCAATTTGTATGTATTTGTCTGTTGGGATTCAACTGCTATATATATAGGATTTTGGCATAAGAAATCACTTTTGCCTAATCCGAAAACTCATCTTGCATAAAAATAGTAAATCCTTCTCTTGATTCTCTGCAAAACTTCTACAATCTCTGCAAATCAAGATTAAGTTTTTCTGCAAAGAATTACTGAATCAAATCTCTTTCAAACACCAATTTCAACTCCCTACACAATATAAAGAGATGGCCCCTAAAAGTTCAACCACACTGAAATCTCAATCCTCCACTGGTACTGCTGAAAAGCAAGCACCAGAGTTGGTTATTGTGAACAACCGACTGGTAGGAGATTTTAATCCTGACCATTGGACTTCAAATCACAGAATGATTTGGGGTGGTGCCATGGTTGAGGAATACCTCACGGCTGGAATAGAGAACTGCCGGCAAAGCTAATTCTTGACATGCTTGAAAAGGCACAAATCAAGGGCTTTCTATCGCGCCTAGTGGAACTTCATCACTCGATGTGTTGGAATTCTACAACAACTCAGATTATTTCTGTGTTTCAAGGCACCTTGAAATAGTGTCATCAAAACCTCGATCAAGGAAAGGAAATACTTCGGACTTAACAACTTCAGAAGTTGTTTGAGTTTCAAAATCTTGGAAAGGATTTTGAAATAAACACCAAGGATGATGAACTCCTTGAAGGTGTTAAAGAATCAGCAGATGGCGTGTGTGATCTTGAAAATCGATACACCCACCGAGTTCAAGCTTCGACATCCGAACCGGACATCCGATGGTTCACTGGGATGTCTTGGCTTGCATTCTTCACAGATGCTTTGATGGTCTACAAGGAGGTCTTGACCGGATAAGCCAAGAACGATGGATCATGATGTTCTTCTTTGAATCAACAAGACAAAATTTGGAAAACCCTTTTAAGCGGGAAAATACGCCTTCATGAAGTTTGTGAAGAAAATTCAAGGCTTGAGCCTAAGATTGCCAAAGGACTAGCCGAGCTAAAGGCCATGATGGGATATGGTCGAAGATATGCTACTTCGGAGAAGCTTGGCATTGAGCTCGAGAGACGGTGAAATAGCCAACAAGAACCTACTCTACAAATATGAGTATACAAACTTGATGAAAAAGGTTCTTGGGTCTCGTAAAGGTTCTAAGAAGCGAAAGTCCGAAAAGATATCTCAAGAAAAGGTTGCGACCAAGACGCCGTAACTTCAAGAAAGAAGTCTGGCGGCGGTCGGAAGACACACCCAAAGAGGTTGTCAATTCTCAGATATCTGCAGGCATTACCGATGAACTGATAAAGGCAGATGAAATCATCAATGCTGCAAAAGAGTTATCAACTACTGAACAAGTAGACTCAGCAAGGGAAAGTGCTTTAAGAAATGTTGCGACTAATGCAGAAAGCCTTGCTGATGAACTCATAAATGCTGCCAAAAGTGGTGAAAAACACCAAGCCCTATCTGCAGAAACCGCAGGAATAATGGACCAATCAGTTCCCAATGCTGATGAGAGCTCTGATGATGAAGATGATGAACTAGTCATCTCTCAAGTCCTAGAAAGAACAAAGAGGGCTAAGGTTACTGTAACAGTAACTGGTGATAAGGCATCTGAAGAAGAACTTACACCACAGGTTGCTGAACCTATAGCAAAGGTTGTTGGTGCAAACACATCATCAGGGAACGTTTCTTACGCTGACTCAAGAAGCCACGATGAGTGGTAATTTAGTCTTTGGCGGATCTTGATGGAAATGCCACATCTAAAAATCTGGAAGAACATTCTACTGATCAATCCTCTGCTTCTAGACAACCACAACAGCCACAAGTGGTTGATGAAATGGTAAATGAACTCCATTTCGAATTACCAGCAATACAGTATGCTGAAGAAAATCCTGCAAAAGAGCAGGTTCCCCAACTCAATGAGAGGGATCAAACTGAGACATCTACTTAGAATGATCAACCAGGGGAGGCAACTGAGTTGCATATTCAGGAAAGGTGTGAAGTACCAGAAACTTCAAGCAAAGAAAATACACTGGGACAAGAAGACCAAAGTATAGAAAGGTCACAAATTCCAGAGACCAATCAGCCTGAAATTGCTCAGGTAGCTGACCGGTTTAACTCTTATCTTGTGAAAATTTTTATGCTTATACATCTTGTTACTCATAAAATTTCTTTGTTACATGCTGAGTTAGAAACACAAAAACAAGAGGAAGCTGAAAAGCTTACCTCAGAAACTGAGAAGGAGGTTTCCTCAACCTCGCCTCTTAAGATATCTGAGCCTGTGCCACAGGTAATAATTGATTCTTAAGATAACACTTCTTCAGTTATAAGTTTATGTGCTTAATCATTAAAATGAATGTTTCTAACAGGCTCCAACTGAGAAAGAGGAAGATAAGGCAGAAATGCCAGAAGAAAACCCAGAAACCGACAAGGTTTCTGAAGAACAGATCATTGAGCCTTCCAGTATGAAGGTATATGAAAATCAATGATAAATATTCTTCACCTTGGGTTAACTAAAATCTTCTCTAAATTATTCAATGCTTTCTACTCACAGGCTCACTCAGAAGTAGAAGTGCAAGGGGACAGAGTTGCGACATCCCCTGCACCTATGGAAATTGATGAGGCATCAAGGCCTTCATCACAAGAAAAGATTCCAGAGACTGCACAAGTCTCTGAGAGACAAGTATCTGAGCCTCCCATGGAGGTAATTGACCTCTCAGATATCTGACTTGTCACTTAAAGTTTTCTTGATAAAATTTCCTAAGTATTGTGATAATGTTAATTCTCAGGTTCAAGAAAGAAAGGTTGATGAGGACCAGACTTCCAAGTCTCCGCCTCACAACAAGATATCTGAGACACCAATTGTCTCAGTAGAACAAGTCTCTGAGCCTGAAGTATTTACTCAGGTAACTCAGAAACTAAACTACACCTCTCCTCAGATATCTGTAAAAGTTTTGAAGCTCACTCAAAACTCTTTCTTTCAGGCTCAAACAAGTGCCGAGCAGGCCCAATGTTGAGACAAGGGACCTACTTCCCTTCTTCAAAGTTCACACCCTGCCAAAGCACATTAAATTCTTCAAGAAATGGCAAAGGTTAAGGTGCTCTGATCTCTCTGAAATATTGAGAATCACAGATCAACCAAACAGACGAGCACGAGCTCTTGACTTGGAGACATACATCCATGCAATGTTCCCTACCGAACAGTATACAGTTGCGACTCTATTGCATAAGGATTTCTCCAGAGAAGTGGCGCACAGTTTGATACAAGCCTTTGAACAGGCAGATGGTCAGACAAGATTACAAATGGCATTTAAGCCAGTCCTGCCCCAAACTCTGCAATTTATACCTTCTGAACAAGAAGAGGTTAATGGGCAGAAGATCACTATTCCTGAAGTGATCAATCTTGTATTTGAAGATGATGAGGAGGAAGAAATAAACGACAATGACTTCGATGAACCTCCTACTGACCATCACCAAAAGGATGACACAGATAAAAAGGACGATGATGATGCCCTTGCACCAGGGACCGGAGGAATTTCGCTAAGAAATGATGCCTCAACTGCTGAAAAGCACACTGAGAAGACTTCACAGAAATCTCCGTCTCCATCTCCTCAGAAATCTACTCATCCATCTTCTAACCAACACCCAGTTACTACTGAACAAGTAGTTGAGCTTTCTGAAGAAACTAATCAGAAAATATTAAACACTCAAACCAGATCTGCTCAACTCAGACAACTGTTGGAAGAAGAACAACAGCTCCATCTTCAACTGGAAGATCAAATAGCTAAATCCAGAGACAAGCTTGATCAACTACAAGATCAATACTTACAAGAAATGATTGCTTACTCTGAGGTTAAAGAGCTACGGATGTCAGGCATGATATCACCAAAGAACTCGATACTGAAGAAGTATCTGAAGTTAATCATGATGCTAAGGCTGCATCATCTTCAAAAGAAGTACCATCCTCCTCCCAGAAAGGGAAGAAACCAATCTCTGAGATGGTTGCTGGACTCGATACAATCAATGAAAATGTCCAAGAGGATGAAGATCATCGGTGATTACTCGATGATGAAGAAGACAAGACTTTGGCGAACAATCGCAATGAACATTTAGCGGTTTCTCACTTGAAAAGGAAGCTGATTGCTCCTACAATATTCAGCAAACTGCCAAATGTCCACTCCAATGAATACATGAACAGGTGCCAAGTACTGACTACTCTAAACAAGGAGATTTCTTCACAGAACAAGGAAGTAATTGCCTCCGTCCCCTCTGAAATGAAAAAGTTCACTGAGCTTATCACTCAGAGAACAACTAGCATAGTCATTGCTCGTAAAGATCCAGGAATGATAAGGACGATGATGCGTCTTTAGTGAAAAAGCTTTCCAAGAGGCAAGTTACACCTTTGAAAAGCAGATGCCATCCTAGCCCATCAAGAGCTCACGATAAGGACAATGGACTTATCAAGCAAAATCAGAGCTCAAAGCCAACTTCGAAGTTGGTCAACGCCATAATTATTTACAAGGGCACTTTAACTCTCTCTCGATTCCTTTATGAGACCGAGTCACCAACAATGACTAAGGGGAAAGAATGTACAAATCTGGACCTCAAAGTCGGGGAATGGGAAGAAGGAGAAGAAAACAAGAAGAAATCTGGAGTCAAAGTGCTCGAGAAAGGAAGAAGAAACATGAAAACTTCCCAGCCACCACTCAGAATCAATGAACCCTCCTCAAGCCAAGCTGCTTTGCAAATAGTAGCTGCTCCCCAGAAACCTACTGAAGGAACTAAAATGATAACAAGGGCCATGGCACAGAAACCTCCAAGGAGTACCAAGGCTCCAAGGAGAAGACAAGTTAAAGGGATTGATGAATCTTCTGAAGAAGAAGAAGAAGGTCAAATCAAGTCCCTGGGCAATGAAGAAGGCTGTAAAACTCTCACAAGATCTAATCTTAATGATGATGAGGAAACTGATGGAGATGAAGCTCCTCTTCACAGAAAAAGGAAAATTGAAAGCCTAACTGAGCCCATAGCTGCAAAGCCTCTAGCAGCTAAAACACCCTCTGGTTCTTCAAGCAACAACCCCAAAGAGAATTCAAGACAAAGAAGGAACAGACTGAGAGCTAAGCAAAGACAAAGTCAACTTCCACTCAGGCCAGAAGAAGCCAAAATAGAGTATGTGAAGTATGACAATGATTCCTCTATCTACAGGTGCATCAATCAGAAAAATGGCTATTGGATTCTGGAACTTAAGCATCTATTGGTAAATTCAAGATTTCCAGAACCAATCCAAAAACAACTTATGGCATGGAGAAAAAGATAAGCCAACCTTGATCAACACCAATCACATTAAAGCCTGGTTGGATTTTGAAGTTGTCAAGAGAACTAAAGCCATGAGAAAGGACCTCTCTGATGAATGTCCATATGGAAAGCCAGATGATGTGCATGCAATCAATATCACAGAACAGCACAAGAGCAAGACTCATCAGAGAACCCTATGAATCGTTCTATCTAACTGAAGATCAATACAAGGGTGACATCAGGTATCTGAGGATTATCTACGAATACTTCAAGCTTTCAGATATCAGAATAGAGCATGCCTGGAAGTGGGGAAAGTACCTATGGGTCAAACATTCTGTCAAGAAAAATCCTACCAAAACCTATAAAGAGGTCTGTGGATTTGCCAGAGAGACTAAGATGCTCGTCAGAACACTTCTCTATGATTATTCTGATGACATCAAAAGGTTTGGAGATAGGAAATTTGCAGATTGATCCACAGAAATACTGTTGAAGACTTGAAGAAATTGAAGACTTGAAGACTAGTTTATTAGGATGTTTACTTGGAGCTTGGTTACTCCTGTTGTCCTAATTTACTATGTAGTTTTTGTATTTTTGCTGACTGAGCCAAACTTGTTCTATGTATTGAAGTTATCTGTAATCTCTCTTTGTAACTTATCTGAAGAACCTACTCTCAGATAGTATTCTATAAAAGATAACTTGTCAGCAAAGATCACACCTTGTGATTTGGTTGATGTTTACTTTCTGCACTTAATTAAATAAATTGAAGATCTTAAGAAAAGATTAAGTGTTGGATTGTTCACTCATCCAGATTTGTAATAGGTAAGATAGTCATCGTTGACTGATCAAAAAGGGGGAAATTTGTTGGGAAATTTGTTGGGAAATTTCTTGGGAAATTTGTTAGGAAATTTGTTAGATATTTTGTTAGAAATATCTGTTTAGATTTTGATCAGCAACATGATGACTTATCTTAGTCTCAGAAAGGTGATTAGTACTCTTGGTTCACTTGAACATTGTAAAAGAGGAAATCCACTAAGTATGATAGTCTAGCTAATCTTGTATAGGATGTTAGGTCTCAAAATGTAATTTTTATTTTTAGAAGACCAAGAAGAAGACATCCAAGCAGAACAAGCTCAACGACATTGAAGACTTGAAGAAACTGCACAAGATTACTGAAACTGTTTTTCAGATACCTTAGCCAGATATCTTGGAGACACGAATAGTTTTAGACAAACTGTGTCACAAGAGATATCTGAGAAATAAGAGGCCTATCTGAAAACAAGGAAAGTGTCCACAGATATCTATTCTCAGATACCTTGAGCATTAACCACATTTCTGAAAGAGAAATATATATATTGCAAACAAAGTTGTTTCAATAAATAGTGGTATCTGAAGATTGAAGATAAGGACGTGCAAAGAATCAGATAACACTAGTCTCTGATACAAAGCATAGTTCCGTTGACACTACAGGACAAAAAGTATAGTACAATGCATTTAATGAACGGACAGAGATGTCTGAATAAAAGCAACGACACGAAGAAGAAGACAAAACTTTATACTATACACCTATCAATAGTTTGAATTTGAGCCTAACGGATACTATTCAAACGGTACTCAAATTCATCTATAAATATCAACACTTAGACTGCTTGAAGAGACACACGACATATCTTGAAAACGCTGAACATCTTACTCTCTCAAAGCAACTTACTTATCCTCAAAGCTTTCTGTTGCGACCAAAGCTTTTGATCTTGAGTAACACTGAAGTTCTAAGTGTCCTGATCCTAAACAAGCACAGCTATCTGTGAAAGAGTTGAAACGAAAGATCAAGTATCTGAGATTCATTCTCTTGAACATTTATCTAAGACTTCGTCAGAAAAGAACAAGATACCATACATTGAAAAGTGTATTAAGTATACTTGATTCACGAGCTATCTCAATAATCAATAAGTTATTAAAGAAGCTCATCTGACAACTCAAACCAAAACCAACACCATAACTGGCGTGGAGTATAGGAAGTACTTAGTTTGAAAAATCAGGGAATAACTCCAAGGTTACCGGAGTATAGGAAGTACTTGATTTGGGAAACTAAGGAATAACTCCAAGGTTATTGAGTATAGGAAGTACTTAGCTTGGGAAGCTAGGGAATAACTCAAAGGTTTCTGAGTACAGGAAGTACTTGGCTGTGAAAGCCGGGGAACAACTCAGGGGGAACATTTGGTTGGGAACCAATTGTTTAAGAATCTTAGAATAGGATTATTGTAAGGTTAACTCAATTATCTGTTCTAGTGAATTCTAGGTCTCTGGTAGACCGAAGTGGATTAGTTGGAGGATTACGCCACCTCCAGATACCACTATACTTGCTGTGTTATTTACCTTTCTGTATTTACATTTCAGCAACACACACACACACACACTTTAACTGTTTCTACACTTATCTTTATTAAGTCTTCCGCGCTCTGATTCTAAGTATCAGATATCTATTCGGATATCTGAGAAATAGTTTTTATCGACAAAAGTTTTAAAAGACTATTCACCCCCCCCCCCCCCCGCCCTCTGGTCTTTTACTTTGCCGTTATCTGGACCAACAGAATCAACTGAGGGATGGGTGGGTAGCATCCATCAAGGGATGGACTGATGTTACTGCAAATGGAGAAGTGAAGTTGTCAAAGATTATGGAAAGGATTTTGTGTTTGAAAGATGGTGGAGATGAGTTCAAGTAGCTTTTTGTTATCTATGCATGTGGGTATTTTTTTTGGCACCCACTTCAACAGGATATGTTGACCTGAAGTTGTTGGTAGCTGTATAGGATGTAGGTTGCATCAACACATATGATTGGTGTTCATATATTGTTGATAGGTTAGCTTATGCTGTGAAAAACTTTAGAGAGATGATTTATGTTTTGTTAGTGGGTGTGTTGTTGTATTGTTGTTCTGCTATCTACATAGGTTTAACTATCTGGCACGAGATGCGCCTTCATCCCTGCCATTGGACCGATGATATTATTGCTGACAACATTGAAGGTGAGAAAAAAAGTGGTTATGGTCTATCGATCATGAGTTATGTCTATCCTATCACTAGAGAAAAACCATTACGGCCTTTGTTTCACAGTAACCCAGAATTTAGTGAAGGGTTTGTTAAGTATCCTATTGGTGAAGGCTTGCAGAGTAATTCGAAAATAAAGGCTTATGCAGAAAATGTAAGTAATGTACTGTTTGATAACATATCTTAATTTTTTGTTGCTGAGATCATATGCATTTTTGCTGAGAACATAGCTTTTTTTTTACTGAGAACATGTGCATGTATGTTTGATAACATAGCTCTTTTTGTTGAGATCATATGCCTTTTGATGAGATCATAGTTTTTTTTTATTAGGCTGTTGATGGGTCATGGAAGATTTTCAAGAGAGATTCAGAAGTTATTATGCGTGCACATATGGAAAGGTTGTTGAATCATGGTGTTGGGATTCCATTATCTATTTCTTCTACACAACTTTCCCAATCATCATCACAGAAATGGTGGTCTGATCCATTGGTTCATAGATCCATTGATTGTATTTGTTTTGATATGATGATGAAGGTAATGGATGGTCCTTGTTTTTCCCTTGGATTCAGTCAAGAAATTATGCCTCAACCTGAGTCTCAGTCTACACAAGGTGAAAATTTGTATGACATATAGCCTGAATCTTGGTCGACTTTGAATATATGTCCTCCGTCTGCCCCTTTGTCTCCGTTGAAGAATATCAATGTGTGCTCGATAGCGCAAGATGTTGAGGCAGGGGTTAATGCAATGGGAGAAGAAGATCATGGTTTTGATGATGGAATTGATATCAATCATGGTGCTAAGCATGATGATAATGTTGTTCATCAAGACGAGCAACAAAATGTGTAAAAAACTGTTATAGAAACAGTGCAGCATGATAGTGAGATTCATAATGAGATAATTGTTGGATGCTCTTTGGATTGTGGGACTATAGACCCAGAACTTGTCATGGGGAGTTTGACTATGAGGAGGACTAACAGTTATTCAAAGAAAGTCATGAAGACATTGGTGAAAGAAGTTGCAGATTACTGTTGTTTCATTGCAGAGAATATTATGTAAGTCGTTTTGATTATTGTTCTTTTTTTCATTTATTGTTTGATATATTGTTTTGTTTATGAAGATATGTGTGTTCATTGTTTTGTAGGGATTATAAACAATTTGTTTGGTATGATGAGACCCACTGGATAGATACAGATCACACCAGGTCAATGGAGCCTGCACAAATGATTTCTTCTGCCGTTGTGGACTGTTGGGTTATGCTCTTGAATAACACTGAGCTTACTTCTAGCCCTGATATGAAGATTGGTCTTTTTTGTTCAAGCTTAATAGTTCTGTATGTTTTTGGAATTTTTTTTGTTTGTTTTCATTTGTTTGTGGTTAATGTTAATATAGTTGCTTTTTTTTTTGTTGATTCATACAGGAACACTGGTCTAGGCTTGCAGGTGTTTTCTAGAGTAGTGGTTCAAAAAAATATTATGAACGTGATGGCCGGGAAACTACTATGAAGAATATGCAAGGTGCACTTAAATGGTCATTTACTAGCAACTTGAGGGAACATCAGTTTGATTTGAAGACTATGAAACTAGTATATTTTTGAGTTCATATGACTATTTGCTGAGAACATAGCATTTTTTGCTGAGATCATAGCTTTTTTGTTGAGATCATATGACTTTTTATAGAGATCATATCTTTTTTTATTGAGTTCATATGCCTGTTTTATGAGATCATAACTTTTTTTTCCTAAGAAATAGCTCTTTTTTTTTTTTTCCAGTTTTTTTGTTCCTTTGATATCACATAAGCATTTTACATGCTATGTAATCAATATGGAAAGGAAGAGTATTCAGTAACTTGACAACATACCTCATAACGAACAGACGGTTCAAGCTTTCTTTGAAGTTCTTGTAAGTTCAAGTTTTTCTCTATTTTTTCTTTTTGTAAGTTTTTTTTGTCTGTGTAGTGTGTAACACAATGTCATCTATGTTTTTTTTATAATAGTGAGAATCATTCTCGATGTTCCTGGTTGAGAACAATCACCATCCTTGTGGTTCTTCTGTCAATGAGTTCCAATTAGAGAAAGTCAAGTTTGATTGGATTACTGATAAAGATACAAATGATTGTGGTGTTTACCTGATGAATCACATGGAATTGTTTAAAGGGGAGAAATTCGACTAGCCTTTCCTTATGCAAGTATTTTATTTTATTTTATTTGTTAACATAGGAGTTATAGTTGAGAACATATGAGTTGCTTTTGAGAAAATAGTGTTTATAATTCAGAACAAAGATTTGTTGTTTATAGGAGTTATAGTTTATTTCTGTATATGTAGGTTTCAAGAAGGCGTGTACTACGTGCTGAGATTGTTGCTACATTGGTCCTGTCTGATATAAATCAATTGAGGGATAGAATGATTACAAGAGTTACCAGTTGGAGTGATCAGAAGAAAAAGATGTATGATGTAAATAAATCTAGAAGGTCATTACTCCATGCTAACATTCGAAAGATTTTTGATGAAAAAATTAAAGTGAGGATTGCGAAGAGGGAGGCAGAAGCACGTATGAAGAAGAATTCAGATACGGCTACTGAGGAATAAAAGAAAAGGGAGGCACAATTATGTACGAAGAAGAATGTAGACACAATTGTTCAGGAGGTTGTTGAAAAGAATGCTTAGTCAACTGATTATGATTTTAGGTTGATGGAAATATGTAGTTATAGTATGCTTTTGATCTATTATGTCTTTTATTAACTGTACAAAATTGTTTAAGATCTGCATAGTCTAAAAAATGTTTGTAATGTACTCATCTTTTGTTTGTGGCAAAAAATATGCTTTTTTCTTTTGATAACAAATGCTTTTTCTTTGAGATTATAGACGTTGAAAGTACAAGTGTATCAGTCAGTGTTTTCACAACACCAGTTGACTACACATCATATTGCACTTTAGTTATTATATTTTTCCTTTATTCACTTTGAATGGATTCCATGTTGAGTTACTTGTTAAGGACATCAAACAGGATGAAAAGTGCAGGTGTTGACAGATGGTGTTTTCACAACACCAAACGACTGCACTTTTATATATTTGTTTCGATATGTTCCTTTATTAACCTTAACCTTGTTTCAGGGTTTTAGATTGATTGTGCAGGTTCAAATAAGTCAAGGGAATCGAAGTTGATACTTAGAAAAAGTTCGAAGCCAAGTGGGAAAGCAAATCTGATGAAAAGAGTTATTTCCTTATTGGAGACCAAGAGAATCTGTGAAGAGAATATTAAGGAGATATACTTGGGAAGATCTTATGTTATGAAGAAGACAAATCTGAATATTCCCAAGTATATGATTGGCGGCTGAAGCAAGAAGGAAAGAGATCGAAGATGAAGGAAAACATTGTGAAGCAAGAAAGAAATAAGGAAAGTAAATATTACAAGAACAAACACTTTCCTTATTAAAGAGAAAAGTGTAGGAAAAGATCCTATGGAAGATATCGAAGAAGATTCAAGTCAAGATCTGATGCAGCAAACAAAGGAACTTACCTTCTGGCAGCATTCATTGTAAACCAATATAAGTAGCCAGAAGTAGTTCATTCAAAGCACGTGAGTTCGAGCAGTCTCCGAGTGTATTCATAACACCTCACGTCTTTGACAGTTTTTCTAAG
Source organism: Plantago major (assembly GCA_026545765.1). Taxonomy (NCBI): domain Eukaryota; kingdom Viridiplantae; phylum Streptophyta; class Magnoliopsida; order Lamiales; family Plantaginaceae; genus Plantago; species Plantago major. The sequence goes on along the minus strand of CM048840.1, from coordinate 55,536,603 downwards.
CTTTGTCTAGTTTTACTAGATTAGGATAGTTAGTTTGATTTGCTGCTTAGTGATTGTTCATAGCTTTTACACTTGGTTTAAGCTATGTATTCGGTTGTAATTCATAATTGTCATAGTGGATTATTTGCCTTATAGGCCGGAAGGTTATAACATATTAACCTTCTAGAAACCAAACTTACTTGTGCTTTTACTATCCGCTGTGATCTTGATTCGTCCAGTAGATTAGTTGTGTGTTAGTGCATTAACTGCTCTAGTCAATACTCTGCTCAATTCAGTATATCGAAGACACTTTGTGATAGTGTTTTTAGGTGTACTGAATACACTAATCTACTCACAGTATTCTTCTTAGTGTAAGTTTGATTGTTGTTGAGTTTTGGTGTCTTAACTATATGAGTCAACAAAGGTTGTTCCATTATTATACATACTCTACCTGACTTCCGTTGTGCTTTATTGATTATCTATATGAGTTTAATTGTAAACAGGTTTAGTATTTTGTAGACATCAAGGATCTGCTCAGTCATATCTAATCCAATGTATCAGAGACACTAAGTCATAGAGTTCTTTGATATACTTGATTAGCATTAGTGTCAGTGTGTGTTTAACTTGTGGTTATATACACTGTTTAATACAATATATCGAAGACACTGTTCAGTAGTGTTCTTTGGTGTACTGTATACACTGGTCAACATTATACCAAATCCCGGTCCACACATTTTCATTTATTATCAGAGCCAAGCACCTAATTCATAGGTGTTTGGATTTGGTATCATGGATTTTGCTAATCCTAATGTCAATAGGTTACCTATACTAGATGGCTCCAATTACGATCTATGGAAGACTCGTATTCACTCGCATATCAAATCCATTGATATTCAAGTGTGGAGAAGCGTCATTGATGGTTGTACTTTGCCTTTATTACCTCCTGATGAGGATCCTGAAAAACTCAAAAGAACTCAGTGTCATGCTTGTGAAGGCTTTGGTCATTATTCTTATGAATGTGCTAACACTCTTTGAAAGAAGGGAAATTCATATTGGGTCTGTTTGGATGATGACAAAGCAGGTACAGAAGAAGTGGTCCTAGTAGATCAAGAAGTTCATACAGTTGCACTACACTCCCAAGTCAACTGGAGTGATGGCGACTTTGATGATAAGTTGTGTTGTTTGAACACTACCGATGACATCCTTGAGCAAGAAATGTTTTTTGCAAGTGTTGCCGATGTTGTAGCTGATGAACTTATGCAGAACTTCTGTGCTGAAACAGCGGAATCATTGGTGTATTATGATCTTTTGGATCCCCACTGGATGCGTGGTTCTGTAGACCTTGAAGCTGACCACACACCTGAGAATGAGATGAGCCAAGAAGAGTTCATTAAGGAGCTTGAAGACCTCTATGAGGATGTACTAAAGGCAAGGTGGAAGTCTGCCAAGACTTAGAAGGCTTTGTTCAAAGAATCAGAATATCTCAAGGAACTGAACAAGTCTTTGTAAGACACCATCCTGAATCGGGAGGTATGTATAACCAGAAGGGAAGTGGAATTGAAAAAGGTAACCGTCAAACTGGAACTTCATGAGCTTACTTTTGCAAAAACAAATATAGTAAGTTTCGAACTTGATGAAATGCTAGGTCTAGGTAATAATGGAACTACAGGTCTAGGTTTTCAACAACTTATTCTGGACCTTAATTCCTATTCCAATGATGCTCCTAGTAATTAACCAACTCCTGTGTTTGTGAAAGAAAAAGGATTGTCTGCCCATAGTAAGAAAAAGGTTTTTGTGTGTCAGTTTTGCTCTAAACCTGGTCATATTAAACCTTACTGTTTCAAATACCATAAATCCTTAAAAGAACCCAAAACTCGTGTTTCTGTAGAGGAAACTACTATGATTAAGTCTGAATCTATTAAGGCTCCTCTACGGAAACTTTTCTGATTGCAACAAGTCTTGTGCTGATATTTCTAGTAGTAGTGTTTTCAGTGTTGTATCAACTCCAGAGTGTTTACTAAATGTTCAATCTTCAGATCCTGGTGTTGTCACTACACTGTCCAAAAACACTACTACTCTGGAAGGTAAAACCAGACTAAGGGGAGTTTGGATACCTAAGACTGACAATGTTTGCAATATTGTATTTTCTGCTGTTAAGTCTAACCGTGCAGGTACTTGGTGTTAGGAATATCTGTTTAGATTTTGATCAGCAACCTAATGACTTATCTTAGCTCAGAAAGGTGGTTAGTACTCTTGGTTCACTTGAACACTGTAAAAGAGGAAACTCACTAAGTATGATAGTCTAGCAAATCTTGTATAGGATGTTAGGTCTCGAAATGTAATTTTTATTTTCTAAAGAAGACCAAGAAGAAGACTTCCAGCAGGAAAAGTTCAACGAATTTGAAGATTTGAAGACTGCACAAGATTGCTGAAGACAAAGGTTTTTCAGATACCTATGTCCAGATATCTTGAAGAAACAAGTGTTGCAAAAGATATCTGAGAATAAAAGGTTTCTGAGACAAGGAAAGTGCCCACAGATATCTACACTCAGATACCTTTGAGATAAACTATGTTTCTGAAAAAGAAATATTTTATAACAAAGTTGTTTCAACAAATGGTATCTGGAGTTGTGATAATCGATGGAAAAGAACATGCAAAGTTTCAGAAAACTCTGATTGTATAAAGATCTCTGATACCATGCATAGTTCCGTTGGCACTACAGGACAAAATATAGTATGATGCATTAATTGCGAATGTAAATGTCTGAACAAAAACGAGAGCTTCTGAAGAAGAAGACAAACCTGCTACAGTACTATATTCAGATATCAATAGTTTGAATTTGATTTAAGCCTAACGGATACTATTCAAACGGCACTCAAATTCATCTATAAATATCAACACTTAGACTGCTTGAGAACACACACATAACACTGAACTTACATTGAATACTCACACACAAGCTTATCAAGCAAACTACTTACCTTCAAGCTTTCTGTTGCGACCAAAGCTCTTGATTCTAAGTAGCACAAAAGTTCTAAGTGTCCTGATCCTTAACAAGCATTGTTATCTGTGAAGGAGTTGAACTAAGATTTCATATCTGAGATTCATTCTCTGGAACACTTACAATAGACTTGGGTCAGTAGAGAACAAGATACCATACATTGAAAAGTGTATTAAGTATACTTGATTCATAGAGCTATCTGAATAACTGAATAAGTTATTTAAGAAGCTCACCTGACAAACAAACCTAAAACCAACACCATATTCGGCGTGGAGTATAGGAAGTACTTAGTTTGGGAAACTAAGGAATAACTCCAAGGTTGCTGAGCATAGGAAGTACTTAGCTTGGGAAGCTAAGGAATAGCTCAAAAAGGTTTCTGAGTACATGAAGTACTTGGCTGTGAAAGCCGGGGAATAACTCAGGGGGAACACTTGGTTGGGAACCTAGTGTATTTAGGAATCAAGAGAAGATATCTGTAAGGTTAATTAACTCATTTATCTGTCTTAGTGAATTCTAGGTCTGAGAAAGGCCGAAGTGGATTAGTTGAAGGATTACGCCACCTTCAGATACCACTATAAAAAGACTTGTGTTATTTACTTTCTGCAGTTTATTACTAGCTTTACTTATCTTGCAAAGTACTTACACACATCTTGCTGAGCACGTGCACTTATCACATAAAAGTCTTCCGCTCTCTGAAATTAAGTATCAGATATCTACACAGAATTCTGAGAAACTGTGTTTATCGACAAAAGTTTTAAAAGACTATTCACCCCCCCCTAGTATTTTACTTTGTCGTTATCTGGACCAACAAGTGGTATCAGAGCAGGAGGTTCCCAAGCCTTCAGCACTGAACCTAGATCCCAGATAAGTGCTCACTAACTGCTTTTCACCTACACTTGATTCGTTTGTTTAGTGTGTTTGTTGCAGGATGTCTTTAAGTGACGCCCCAATTCTCAAGCTAGAGAATTATGAAAAATGGAAGAACAACATGATGCTCCACCTAGAAGCCATCAGTGACGAAATGATCGAAGTAATAAAGAATGGCCCAATAGTCATTTAACAACTCAAGCAAGTCATAGAGGTTTCTAATGGTAGAGACAGAGAACAAAGCGATGGGTCTTCACAGACAGATGCGTCAACCAGTGGGAGACCTACTAGTCAAGTTATTTACGAACCAAAGCCCAGAGAGCTCTGGAGATCGGAAGATGCCAAGAGAAATCGACTGGATGGTCAGGCTCGTAATATCATCATACGTTCTACTCCAGAGCACATATAGTGTAAACTGTGGGATGTAAAAACGGCGAAAGTGTCCTGGCAACTGATTGAAGAAATCTGTGCCGGCACTGAGAAAACAAAGGAAAACAAGTTCGAAGTTTTGAAGCTCAAATTCCAAAACTTTAAACAAGGTCCCACAGAGACTCTTGAAGAACTAGATTTCCGGTTTACAACACTTATGAGTGACATGGCTGCACTTGGTGAAAGTAATAGATATACCCAGTCAGAAAAGATTTAGACTATTGTGAGAAGTCTAAATCATAACTGGGAACACACAAAGTTTTTCTACTTTAACCAAGGAATGCCAGATATCACTCCTGTAGAACTTTTCTCTCATCTTGCCACTGTTGACTATGAGACAACTCAAAGAGAACAAACAACTGAGAAGTTGCAGAATGTCGCTTTAGTTGCTCAAGGAACTTCTGAAAAAGAAGAAAGGCAAGGAAGTGACTGAGGATACTCTTGCTGTAAAGCAAATGGGAAAATATGTCAGTCGAGAAATTGAGAGAAGAAAAGCCAAAGAAAAGCTGAAAAAGCATCTAGGCTCAAACTACCACCAGTACAAAAATATGCAAAGCTCGCTGAAAAAGTCGGCTCAGAAAGCATCAAGTACTGAGGAAGTAGAAATCGGAAACAATGTCTGTTTCTATTATCAAAAACCTGGTCATTTCAAGAAGGATTACCCTGTCCTCAACAAACTAAAGACAGGTGACAAGAAAGACAGAAGAATCTTCAAAAGAAATCAGAGAGCTATGCTCACTGAAGAAAGGAAAAAGATTCAAATCCAACTGGATGCTCTAGATATTGAATCTGATTCTGAGGATGAGGATTCAGATGATTCCACACTGCCTTCCCCAGAAATGTGCGGTGTCTCTCATGAAGTAATTGACTTTGGTCAAAAGAAGAAAGAAGTGTGTGGAATGGCTGAAGAAATCTTTCCAGATATCTCCAACATTGAACCTTGTCTAATGGCTGATGAGGTAACACATATTTCCTGTTATACTTATGAAAGTGATGAAGAGGGAATCAAAGATCTGGAAAAACTCAAAAGAGAACTTGATCTCTACGAAAGAGAATTTCTAATGATCCGAGCTAGAGCTGAAAGTTTTGAAGAAGAAAAGAATTCTCTTGAAAAGAAAAATTCTCAATTAATCAAGATATCTGAGAAAAAGGATGTTGAAAATGCATTTCTCAAGGCTCAGATATCTGAGACCGAAAAGTCACATAAAGAAGCAATGGCCAATCTTCAAAAGAAATGTGAAGATCTTCTTTCTGAGAATAAGGAACTCAAAAAGAAAGAACTATCTTTTCAATCTTATGCCAAAGCTAGTGACACTCTTACTGAAGTACAATCTAATTTAAGAGATCCTTCAGAAAAGAGAGGACTTGGGCTGGACACACACACAGACAGTTCCACCACTCTGAATAAGAGTAATGAAGGACGAACATTTGTCAGTGCTCAGCAAGGTGATTCCCAAACAATCTACAGTATCGATCAGAAAGCTAAGATTGTCGACAAAGGAAACGCAGTTGCAACCAAGCCTTTGTGGGAAAAACAAGTCCAAAGGAAAAATGTGGGAAATGTCTCTGAAAAGAAACATAATACTGAAAAGTGTAATCACCCACAGTGCTATGTCTCTCAAAAAGGAAAAATTGCAGGAGCTGACGAATTCTCCTATATCACGTTTTCTGGAATGAAAATAGATTATCCAAAGACTAGCAAAGCTGCTGAGAAGAGATCTCAGATAGCACCAGGTGCTCGGAACGGTATTGGCTATAAAGCTATCGGGAAACAACTTGCTGGTGAATACAAACAAGAGCAAGAACGATGGTTAAAAGCTAGAATTTCTCACAGCAATTATCAGAAGTGGAAGATAAATCAAGCCACTGAAAATCTGAATGCCAGGGCTAGAAGAAATCTGGATAGAAAAGCTATGTTTGCTGAGAAGCAGACTCAGAAACCTGACAGGTATCTGAAAGCACCAAATGGAGCACCAAGGAACACACCAAGGAAGAAAATAGTTCTTAACAACAATGATACAAATCATTTAACTAGGATTCCTCCTTATGTTCTTGTTAGACAAAAGAATGTTCCTAAGAAATTCATTCAAAAATGGATTCCTACTGGAAGATTCTTTAGTCCAGATTGTTCCATTGTTGGTATGAGAACCTAATCTCCTGTTTCCTGTTTTGTGCAGAACACTCTAAATACTAATTCAAAGTGGCATTTTGATAGTGGATGTGGGAAGCACATTACAAGAGACAAAGCAAATCTGATTGACTACAAAAATTGCAATGATGGACCAATTATCAGGTTTGCTGGAGGAGATGAAAATCCAACCATAGGTTTTGGCAATTTGAAGTTTGGAGCCCTTACAATCTCTGAAGTACTTCATGTAAAGGGATTGAAATATAATCTCCTAAGCATGAGTCAACTAGTGGACAAAGGGTACACTGTCAAGATCAAGTCAAAACTATGTAAAGTGATTGACAATGAGTCAAAGCAGACAGTCTTGGTTGCAAGGCGTAAAGGAAATCTTTATGTTGCTGATTGGGCATCCGTCACAACCGAAGAATGTCTCATGGTGAGTCAATCTGGCCACACTGAAGAAAATTGGCTATGGCATAAAAGAATGAGTCACTTGAATTTCAAAACTCTGAATAAGCTAGCCAAGAAAGAGTTAGTGGTTGGTTTACCCAAAATGGCATATAGAAAAGAAGGTGTATGCTCAGCTTGCCAAATGGGAAAACAATCCAAAACATCTTTCAAGTCTAAAACTAGACATTCCAGTGAAAGGCCACTGCAAATGTTACATATGGATCTGTTTGAATCCTCTATAACTAGTTATGCAGGAAAGAAGTATGGTCTGGTTGTTGTTGATGATTACTCAAGATTTACATGGGTTGTCTTTCTCAAACACAAATCTGATGCAAGGGTTGAGATACCTAACTTGCTGAATAAGCTCGAAGTCATGAAAAATGACAAGGTATCATGTCGAGCAGACCGTATGCTGAGTTTGTGAACCAGTACATCAAAGAGTTTTGTACCTGCAAAGGTATACAACATCAACTATCTTCTGTAAGGACACCACAACAAAATGGTGTTGCTGAAAGAAAGAATAGGACCCTGAAAGAAGCAGTAAGAACAATGCCTGCTGACACTGAAATAAGTGAAATCTATTGGGTTGAAGCTGTAAACACAACATGCTACACTTAAAACAGATGTCTGATTAACAAACACCATGACAAAACTCCTTACGAGCTTTTCATTGGTAGACCCCCAAGTATCAAGCATCTAAGGGTGTTTGGTTGCAGATGTTTCGTTCTCAACAATGGAAAAGAATACTTGAGAACATTTCAACCAAAGGCAGATGAAGGAGTATTTCTTGGTTATTCTCTGAATAGCAAAGCCTACAGAATCTACAACAAAAAGATCGAAGAATCTGTTCATGTAGTGTTCTATGAAGGAAACAAGAAAGTGCTCTTAAATGATGATCTTTCAGATAGGTTCAAAGAACTAATGATTAAAGATTCTGAAAAAGGATCCTCAGAAGGAAACAATTCTATCATTCAAATAGAGGATGAGTCTGACGATGAAAAGCAACCTATGCTTAGTAACAACCAGATGACTCTAAGACATGATGAAGAATTTCCTATGAGAACTCCAGAAATGGAACAGGTTACTGAGAACCTTCATCATGGAGAGATATCTGAAAATGAGTTTTCTAAAATACAAGTCCCAGATATCTTTAACACTGAAAAAGTGTCAGATATCCATGCCATTACCCATGTGTCAGATATCTTAGATACTGCACAAGTATCTCATCAAGATCATATTGATCCACATTCAAATCTAAATGATATTGATCCTACTAGTTCAAACACCATTATAAAATGGATAAGAAATCATCCTGCAAAGGATGTGATTGGTCCCATAGACCAAGGAGTTAGAACTAGAAGAGCAATTGCTGAAAAAGCAAATTGTCTCTATGGATGTTTCATCTCAAACATTGAACCAAAGACTATAGAAGAAGCATTAAAGGATCAAGATTGGATCTCTGCAATGCAAGAAGAGTTAGATCAATTTGAGAGAAACAAAGTCTGGAAACTGGTTCCATTTGATGACGGAATATCTGTAATCGGAACCAAGTGGGTTTTCAGAAACAAAATGAATGAGTCTGGTGAAATAACCAGAAACAAAGCTAGGTTGGTTGCCAAGGGATTCACCCAGACTGAAGGACTAGATTTTGATGAATCTTATGCACCAGTTGCAAGATTGGATGCAATAAGACTTTTTCTAGCCTTTTGACTCATAATGACTTTACAGTTTATCAGATGGATGTCAAGAGTGCATTCCTAAATGGTGAACTTGCTGAAGAAGTCTATGTTGAGCAACCACCAGGTTTTGAAGTTTCCTCAGAAAGTAGGATGGTCTATAAGCTTCAGAAAGCTCTGTATGGGCTGAAACAAGCTCCAAGAGCATGGTATGATATATTGGCCAGATACCTACTCAAAAGTGGTTTCAAGAAAGGAGATGTTGATAAAACACTCTTCACATTGAACCATGATGGGAAACTACTTTTAGTTCAAGTATACGTTGATGACATTATATTTGGATCTAAAGACAAGCAACTTTGTGAAGACTTTGCTGAACTCATGAAATGTAAATTTGAGATGAGCATGATGGGAGAATTGAATTACTTCCTAGGGCTACAAGTCAAGCAACTCAATGATGGAATATTCATTAGTCAAACAAAGTATGCAAATGATATGCTCAACAAGTTTAATCTAAAGCCTTCTGAAAAGAATGCTAAGATACGAATGAGCATTGGAACCAAGATGACCTATACTGAATCTGACAAGAGTATTGAAGAACACAAGTATAGGAAATTGATTGGGTCTCTACTGTACCTCACTGCAAGTAGACCTGATATTCAATATGAAGTTGGAGTGTGTGCTAGATTTCAGACAAATCCAATGCAATCACACTACAACATTGCCATGAAAATATTGAGGTATGTAAAGGGTACTGTAGAAGTTGGATTGTGGTATCCAAAAGATAGTGGATTGAGTTTGGTTGGCTATTCAAATGCCGACTATGCTGGATCATTGCTTGATAGGAAAAGCACCTCAGGAACTTGTCAATTTCTTGGTGCTAGATTGATATCTTGGTTCAGCAAGAAACAGAACTCAATTGCCACATCTACCATAGAATAGAGGTGAATATATTCTTCATGGATGTTGCGCTTCACAAATATTGTGGATACAACAACAACTCAGAGACTATGGACTCAATGAAGAGAAAACTCCCATTTTCTGTGACAACATAAGTGCTATTGCCATAACTCAGAATCCTAAGTTTCATGCTAGAACAAAGCACATTGATGTCAGACACCACTTCATCAGAGACCACGTTGAAAAACGCAATATAGAGATACTCAAGATTGGCACTGAAGACCAACTTGCAGATATCTTCACTAAGCCACTACAAGAAAGTAGATTCTTAGCCTTAAGACACAGTCTTGGACTAATGGAGCTACCAAAGAACTGAAAAAGTTCAGATATCTGAAGAAGATATCAAAGGAGAGAGAAAAGGAATCTGGAACGGGTATCCAGACAAGAGAAGAGGAATCTGGAACGGGTATCCAGAAACCAAAGGCTAAAGGGTAAAATAGCTATTTGAAGATTTCTGAGACAGGTACTCAGATATCTAGGTCACTCAGTGAGGGGGAACACAAGAGAGAATAGTACAACTGTCTATAGTTAACTACTATCTTGAAATTTGAATTATTTCTATCTTTGTGAAAAACTTTGAAAAGACAACAAGTATAAGATAGAATCAGATACAACAGTGTTCTCATTCACACAGAAACGTGATTCAGATAGCTAATAGCCAACATTCATTAAATGGGCACAATTACAATTGTTGATTGTGATCATTGCTGAAGAAGCAATGGTGACCCTTGATGAAATGGGCGATTGATCTTTACGGTGGAGATTAATTCCCGGTAAATAGTGGACTGTTGAAATCCCAGCATGGCCCACTATGCATTTAATGCCAAACAAAGCTTTTTCCCACGCCTGTCTGCAATTTATAGATACATATATACAAAACCAATTTGTATATATATGTTTGTCTAAATTTCGTTGCTATATATAGGATTTTGGCAAAAGAAATTACTTTCACCTAATCCAACATTCCGACTTGCACAAGAATAGCAAAAACCATTCTATCCTCTCTGCAAATCTCTGCTCCTAAATTAGTTTCTCTGCAAAGAATCACTAATCTTACACCTTAATCTCTTTCAAACTTCGAAAAAGTTACGATATATAAAGAGATGGCCCCCAAACGATCAACTACCCAGAAATCCCAAAGTACTACCACTGGTACTGCTGAAAAGCAAGCACCAGAGTTGGTAGTTATTAACAATCGATTGGTAGGGAACTTCAATCCCGATCATTGGACTTCAAATCACAAAATGATTTGGGGTGGTGCCATGATCGAGGAATACCTCACTGCTGCTGTTGAGACTCAAGCCAACAGAAAACTGATACTTGACATGCTTGAAAAGGCAAAAATCAGGGTTTTCTATCAGCTCTACCCAGTAGAATCTCTTCACTAGATGTGTTAGAATTCTACAACAACTCTAGGATTATATCCTGTGTCTCGGAAGGCACTGCAATAGTGTCTATCAGAACTTCAGTCCAAGGAAAGGAAATCCTTCTGGACTTAACAACTTTCTGCAAGTTGTTTATCCTTCAAAATCTTGGAAAGGATTTTGAAATAGACACCAAGGATGATGATCTCCTTGAAGGTGTAAAACAACTGTACAGTGATGTGTGTAATCTTGAAAAATCAGATACACCCACTGACTTCAAGCTTGCTGACATCAGAACCAGACATCTGTTGGTTCACTGGGATGTGTTGGCATGCATTCTTCACAGATGCTTTGATGGTCTATAAGGAGGTGCTGACCAGATAAGCCAAGAACGCTGGATGATGATATTCTTGTTGCAACAACAAGACAAAAGGCTGGAAAACCCTTTCAATTGGGGAAAGTACGCCTTTATGAAATTTGTGAAGAAGATTCAAGGCTTTGAGCCTACAATCGCTAAGGGACTTGCTGAGCCTAAAGGCCACAGTAAGCTATGGTCTAAAGATATGTTACTTGCTGGAGAAGCTTGGCATTGAGCTCAGAGAGAAGGCAGACATTGCCAACAGTAACCTACTCTACAAATATGAGTATACGAACTTGATGAAAAAGGTTACTGGATCTCAGAAAGGTTCCAAGAAGCGAAAGACTGAAGAGGTATCTGAGGGAAAAGTTGCGACCAAGAAGCCCAGAACTTCACGAAAGAAGTCTGTTGGCAAATCAGAAGGCACACCCATTGAGGTTGTCGATTCCTAGATACCTGTCGTAGCTGCCGATGAACTCATAAATGCAGATGAACTCATAAATGCTGCAAAAGAGGTATCGGTTACTGAACAAGTAGACTCAGCAAGAGAAAGTGCTTTGAGAAATGTGAAGACTAGTGCCGAAAGCCTTGCTGATGAACTTATCAATGCTGCTAAAGAAAGTAGTGATAGATGCCAAGCCCTATCTGCAGAAACCGCAGGGATTATGGACCAATCAGTTCCTAATGGTTATGAGAGCTCTGACGATGAAGATGATGAACTAGTCATCTCTCAAGTCCTAGAAAAATCAGAAAGGGATAAAGTTACTGAAAAAGTAACTGGTGTAGAGGTATCTGAAGAAGAACCTACACCACAAAGTTCTTGAACAAGCACTTACAAAGGTTCTTGAAGAAACAAGGTGTCCAAGGTAACTGGACAAATTACACCATCAGAGCAACAAAGACTGAAGCATATTGAAGATGCTCTGATGAGTGATAGCTTAGTGTTGGAGGATACTACCATTGCCTCAACATTCAACAGTCTGTCTCAAGCACAACAACCACAACAGCCAGATGTGAATACTGCTGAAATGGTGCTTGAGCTGCAGATACCAGCACCTTTCATTGCTGAAGAAAATCCTGCAAAAGAGCAGGTTCCCCAACTCAATGAGAGGGATCAAACTGAGACATCTGCTCAGAATGATCAACCAGGGGAGGCAACTGAGTTGCATACTCAGGCAGGGTCTGACGTACCTGAAACTTCAAACAAAGAAGATGAAATGGAACAACAAGACCAACGCATAGAAGGGTCACAAGTTCCAGAGACCAATCAGCCTGACATTGCTCAGGTATCTGAATGGTTTAACTCTCTACTTGTGATATTTTGTGCCACATAATCTTGTTATTTAATAGAATTTCTTTATTGTAGGCTGATTTAGAAACACGAGAACAAGAGGAAGCTGAAAAGCTTACCTCAGAAACTGAGAAGGAGGCTTCCACACCCTCACAACTTAAGGAATCTGAGCCTGTGCTACAGGTGATAGAGACTTCCTTAAGATATAATTTTTCAGATATTCGTTAATACACTTTACTAATAAGTGTTTGTTTCTAATAGGCTCCAACTGAGAAGAAAAATGAAGAGACTGAAAAGTCTATCTCTTCAGAGAGGAATCCAGAGGCTTCTAAGGCCTCTGAGGAACAAGTATCTGAACCTTCTGTAGAGAAGGTATTTCATTCAGATATTTATACTCCTCAAAGAGCAATCTCTGATCATTTTTCTTAGACTAACACTTTCTACTTAACAGGTTCAAAAAGAAGTAGAAGTTGTTGAGGAATTGCCCACCCAATCCTCACAACATATGGAAATTGATGAGGCATCAAGGCCTTCATCACAAGAAAAGATTCCAGAAACTGCACAAGTTTCTGTGAGACAAACATCTGAGCCTCCAACAGAGGTAATTGACATCTCAGATATTTGATTTGTCAATAAAAATTTTTCTTGATAAAATTTCCCAAGTGTTATGTTTTAATTCTCAGGTTGAAGCAGAAAGAAAGGTTGATGAGGACCAGACTTCCAAGTCTCCACCTCACAACAAGATATCTGAGGCAACCCCTGTCTCAGTAGTACAAGTCTCCGAGCCTGATGTACTCATTCAGGTACCTCAGAAACCTAACTACATTTGTACTCAGATATCTACACAAGTTTTGAATCTAACTCAGAACTCTTTCTTTCAGGCTCAAACAAGTGCCACGAAGGTCAATGATGATGAGAAAAGGACCTACTTCCCTTCTTCAAAGCTCATACCCTGCCGAAGCACATTCAATGCTTCAAGAAATGGCAGAGGTTAAGGTGCTCTGATCTCTCTAAAATACTGAGAATCACAGATCAACCTACGAGACGAGCACGAGCTCTTGACTTAGAGAACTACATCCATGCAATGTTTCCCACGGAATAGTATCAAGTTGCGACCTTATTGCATAAGGATTTCTCCAGAGAAGTGGCATAGAAGTTGATTCAAGCCTTTAATCAGGCTGATGGTCAGACAAGATTACAGATGGCATTCAAGCCAGTCCTGCCCCAGACTCTACAATTTATTCCTTCTGAACAAGAGGAGGTTAATGGGCAGAAGATCACTATTCCTGAAGTAATTAATCTTGTATCTAAAGACGATGAGGATGAAGAAATAGATGAGAATAACTTTGATGAACCTCCCTCTGACCATCACAAAAAGGATGATGATGATAAGGATGATGATGATGCCCCTGCACCAGGGACGGGAGGGATTTCACAAGGAAACAATACCTCAGCTGCTGAAAAGCACACTGAGAAGACTTCACAGCATTCCCCTTCTCCATCTCCTCAGAAATCTACTCATCCAACTTCCCAACACAAAGTTACTACTGAACAAGTAGTTGAGCACTCTGAGGGAACAACACAGAAAATAACAGATGCACAAGCCAGAGTTGCTCAACTCAAACAACTGTTGGAAGAAGAACAACAGCTACATCTTCAACTGGAAGAAAAGATAGCTGAATCAAGAGCAAAGCTCCAGAAGATTGAAGATCAAACAATCAAGGAAATTGAAGCTTATGCTGAAATGAAAGACCTCCAGCTTGTTGTTCAGGCAATTGTTGAGGAATTAGATACTGACCAAGTATCTACTGACAAGTATGATGCTAATGCTGCATTCCAAGAAGATGTTCCATCCTCCTCACTGAAAGGAAAGAAACCCATCTCTGAGATGGTTGCTGTACTAGAGAACATTGATGAAAATGTCCAAGAGGATGAAGATCACTGGGCTGATAAATCAGATGATGAAGAAGACAAGACTTTGGCAGAACACCGCAATGAACACTTGGCGGTTTCACATTTGAAAAGGAAGCTGATTGCTCCTGAAACATTCAACAAGCTGCCAAATGTCAACTCCAATGAATACTTGAATAGATATCAAGTACTGGCTAAATTGAAAAAGGAGTTATCTTCTCCAGACAAAGCCTCCATTGCATCTATCCTTACAGAGCTGAAGTCATTCACTGAGCTCATCACTCAGAGAACAACCAGTATGGTCATTTCTCAGAAAGATCTTGGCATGGTTAGGGATGATGACCAACTCTTGGCTACAAAAGCCTTTGAAGAGGCTTGCTATGTTGCTGGACAAGCAGATGCTATTCAAGGCCAACTGGCAGAGCTTACTGATAAGGATACTGGTCTTATCAAACAAAATCAGGAGCTCAAGGCTGATCTGGAAAAGTTGGTTGCTGCCTACAACTATCTGCAAGGGAACTTTAACTCCCTTTTAGAATCATTTGTGATTCTTAGTCAGTCAACAATGACTAAGGGGGAAGAATATCAAGAGGCTCAGAGAGGAAGAGGAAGAGGAAGAGGAAACAAAAGAAAATCTGAACAACCACCTCTCAGAATAAATGAGCCCTCCTCCAGTCAGACTGCTCTACAGATAGTGCCCACCACTCAACTTCCTGAACAAGGAATGACAACTGTTAGGAATATCTGTTAGTATTTTGATCACTCATCACATGTTCTTGTCTTAGCCAGAAAGGTGATTAAGTACTCTTGGTTCACTTGAACATTGTAAAAGTGGAAATCACTGAGTATGATTAGTCTAGTAAATCTTGTATTAGGATTATAGGTCTCTGAGTGTAATTTTTTATTTCAAGAAGACTATGAAGATCAATCCTAGCAATGGAGCTTTTCTGAAGATTAGAAGACTGAAGATTGCACAAGGTTTATGAAGACACAAAGGTTTAGTCTAACTCAGAAAGACTATGTCCTTAATCCTTTCTTAAGTATATTAAACTTACTTTCGAAATATGACTCTGGACATATGACATCACGAGTATGGAGCATGCAAGCCATCAGAAAGGCTCATGTATCCGTTGAGACTATAGGACAATGAACAGTACTATGCATTAAATGCATCGGGTAAATCTTTAAAGCAGTCCTCTCTGAAAAATGAGATAGTGACATCTGAGTACATAGTTCAAGATATAAACGGATATAATTTGATGGAGAGCACAACGGATATAATTCAAACGCCTCTCAAATTTATCTATATATATCACACACTTAGATGCTTGAAGAACATACTTTAGAACGCCCTATCTTGCAAAATTACCATCAAGCAAAGTATTCTCTCAAGCACTCTACTACCCTTTCTGAAAGCTTTCTGTTGCTTGAAGAATCACTAGTAGTTCTAAGTTGTCCTGAACCTTAACAAGAGATTGTTATTCGTGAAAGAGTTGAACTATCAGATACCCTTTCTGAAGCTCATTCTCCAGAACGGACATCAATTACTTGGGTCAGTAAAGAGCAGACTGCCATCCACTGAACAAGTGTATTAAGTAGTCTCGTTCTGTTTGGCTCTCTGAAAACATAACTGAAAAGTTATACGAGAAGCCTTTCTGACAAAACCTTATAACCAACACCATCAAGGCGTGGAGTAGAGGAAGTACTTGATTTGGGAAATCAGGGAATAACTCCAAGGTTATCTGAGTAGAGGAAGTACTTAGCTCTAGGAGCTGGGGAATAACTCAGGGGGAACATTTGGTTGGGAACCATTTGTTTAAGAATCTTAGAATAGGATTATTGTAAGGTGAACTCAATTATCTGTTCTAGTGAATTCTAGGTCTCAGAAAGACCGAAGTGGATTAGTTGGAGGATTACGCCACCTCCAGATACCACTATATTTGCTGTGTCATTTACCTTTCTGTATTTACATTTCAGCAAAGCGCACACACACATACTTATTGTTTCTGCACTTACCTATCTTAAAGTCTTCCGCGCTCTGAATTTAAGTATCAGAAACCCCCAAGTTTCTCAGAAACTGTGTTTATCGACAAGAGTTTTAAAAGACTATTCACCCCCCCTCTAGTCTTTTACTTTGCCGTTATCTGGACCAACAAGTGGTATCAGAGCAGGAGGTTCACAAGCCTTCTGCACTGAACCTAGATCCCCAGATAGGTGAAGGAACTTTGTCTCTTTCTGAGGACTATATAATTTGTGTGTTAAGTGTGCAGGTATGTCTCTGAGTGATGCACCCGTTCTGAAGCCAGAAAACTACGAGAAATGGAAGAACAACATGATGCTCCATTTGGAGGCCATTAGTGACGAGATGATCTATGTCATCAATGAAGGGCCTATCAAAATCAGACAACTCAAACAAGTTACTGAGGTGTCTGATGGAAGAAAAGCCTCAGACAAGGAAGATGGAAGCGAGGATATGGCTGCTAGTGATAGTGGTCATGTTGCTCGTGGAAGCATTATGTATGAAGACAAGCCAAGAGAGCTCTGGACATCTGAAGATGCCAAGAGACACAGATTGGATGGTCAAGCTCGTAATATCATCATCAGATCGACACCTGAGCACATACAGTGTAAACTGTGGGGTGCTAAAACGGCGAAAGTTGCCTGGCAACTGATTGAAGAAATCTGTGTCGGAACTGAGAAAACCAAAGAAAACAAGTTCGAAGTTCTTAAATTGAAGTTCCAAAACTTCAAACAAGGTCCCACTGAAACTCTGGAAGAACTTGATTTCAGGTTTACTACACTTATGAGTGATATGGCTGCACTTGGTGAAAGCAACAGATACTCCCAGCCAGAAAAGATTAAGACTATTGTCAGAAGTCTCAATCACAACTGGGAGCACACTATGTTCTTTTATTTCAACCAAGGGATGCCAAATATTACTCCAGTAGAGCTCTTCTCTCATCTTGCCACTGTAGACTATGAGACAACCAGAGAGAACAAACAGCTGAAAAGTTGCAATGTGTTGCTCTAGTTTCTCAAGGTTCTTCTGAAAAGAAGGATACCAAAGATGCATCTGAAGAAAATGCTCTTGCAGTAAGATACATGAAGAAATTTGTGAGTCAAGAGATTGAGAGAAGAAAAGCTAAAGAAAAGCTGAAAAAGCATCTTGGCCCAAACTATCATCAGTACAAGAACATACAAATGAACAACTCTCTGAACACCCCCATTCAGAAAGGTATTAGTACTGAAGCTGCAGAAATAGGAAATGATATCTGCTTCGATTGTCAAAAGCCTGGTCACTTCAAGAGAGATTGTCCTTCTTTAAATAAGCTCAAGACAGGTGACAAGAAGGGCAGAAGAAATTTCAAGAGAAATCAAAGGGCCTTACTGACTGAAAAAAAGAAGAAGATTCAAATTCAACTTGATGCTCTAGACATTGAGACAGATTCTGAAGATGGAAATTCAGATGACTCAAACCTACCATCACCAGAATTGTGTGGAATCACCCACGATGTAATCGACTTCGGCCTTCAGAAGAATGAAATGTGTGGAGTTGCTGAGATTGCTGGTCCAGACATCTCCAACATTGAAATGTGTCTTATGGCTGATGAGGTAACTAGCAATTCACAATTTCTGTACTATGAGAGTGATGATGGAATTGAGGATCTGGAGTTGGTCTAGAGTGAATTGGATCGTTATGAGAAAGAATTTCTGGAAGCAAAATCTAAAACCAGAATTCTAGAGGAAAGCAAAGAAGCTCTTGAAAAAGGGGTTGCTGAGCTAACCAGAGTATCTGAGAACAAGAACGCTGAAATAGCCTCTCTGAAAGCTCAGATATCTGAGAATGAAAATTCTCACAAACTAGCCTTGGATGAACTTATTAAGAAAATGATGAAGCTGCTTTATGAAAATGAAGAACTCAGAAAGAAAGAGCTATCCTTCCAATCTTATGCAAAGGCTAGTGACACTTTCACTGAGGTTCAATCCTATCTGAGAGATCCCTCTGAGAAAGGTGGACTTGGACTTGATGAACAATCGAGTAATTCATCTTCTCTGAAGAAGAGTGATGAAAGGTTGACCTTTGTAAAAAGTCAACAGAATGGTTCTTCAACCACCTATAGCATTGGTCAGAAAGCTAGGGTAGTTGACAAAGGAAAAGGAGTAGCAACCCAGCCTTTGAAAGAACAACAAGTTCACAAGAAACTTGTGGATAAGGTTTCTGTAAAGAAACACAACCCTCAGACATGCAACCATCCACATTGCTACATTACTAGGAAAGGAAGAATTGCTGGAATAGGCAAATTCTCTACTGTACCATTTTATGAAAATAAAGATGGTGCAGAAACTAGTAAAACTTCAAGAACGATTCGAGAAAGCCAAAGGTGTTCAAAATGGCATTGGCTATCGTGCTATTGGAAAAGTTCTTACGCAACAATATAAGGAAGGACAAGAACAATGGCGCAAATGATATTGCACGTAGCAATGAGCGAAGTGGAAGAAATCTCAAGCCACTGAAAAACTGAATGCCAGAGCTAGAAGGAACCTGGTCAGAAAGGCTAAGTTTGCTGAAAAGCAACCCCAGAAACCCAGGGTCCAGAAAGCACCAAATGGAACACCTAGAAACACCCCAAGAAGGAAAATTGAGATCAAAATTACTGATTTTATTGCATTTCCTTCTGATCAAGTTAGACAAAAACAAACTCCCGAGAAATTCACTAAAAAGTGGATTCCTACTGGAAGAATGTTTAGTCTAAATGGTTCTATCTCTGAAGCAAGAACCTAACTCCTGTTTCCTATTTTGTGCAGAACGCCTCTTGGACTAAGGCTCAATGGCTATTTGATAGTGGATGCGGCAAGCACATGACAGGAGACAAAGCAAATCTGGTAAACTACAAAGCTTGCAACAATGGACCAGACATCAGATTTGCTGGAGGAGAATTAAATCCCTCTCTGGGATTTGGCAACGTCAAATTAGGATCATTAACAATCACTGATGTATTACATGTTAAAGGTTTGAAATATAATCTATTTAGCATGAGCCAGTTTGCAGATAAGGGATTCACTGTGAAATTCAAAGCAAAGTATTGCAAACTTATAGACAATGAGTCAAAGCAGACAGTCTTGGTTGCTCGGCGGAAAGGAAGTCTTTATGTTGCCGATTGGGCATCTGCCACAACTGAAGAATGTCTCATGGTGAGTCAATCAGGTCACATGTAGAAACTGGTTATGGCACAAAAGAATGAGTCACTTGAATTTCAAAACTCTGAACAAACTTGCTAAGAAAGATTTAGTGGTTGGCCTTCCCAAAACATCTTTCAGAAAGGATGGTATCTGTTCTGCCTGTCAGATGGGGAAACAATCCAAAATCTGTTTCAAGTCCAAAACCAGACACTCTAGTGTTAAATACGCAACTATTACACATGGATCTTTTTGAATCATCTGTAACTAGTTATGCAGGAAAGAAGTATGGTCTGGTTGTTGTAGATGACTTCTCAAGATTCACTTGGGTTGTCTTTCTAAAGCACAAATCTGATGCTAGGGTGGAGATACCAAACTTGCTGAATAAGCTTGAAGTCATGAAAAATGACAAAGTATCTACAATCAGAACAGACCATGGTACTGAGTTTGTCAACCAGTACATAAAGGAGTTTTGTACCAGCAAAGGTATACAACACCAACTTTCCTCTGTAAGAACACCACAACAAAATGGTGTTGCAGAAAGAAAAAATAGAACCCTTAATGAAGCAGCAAGGACAATGCTAGCTGACACTTAAATAAGTGATGTTTATTGGGTTGAAGCTGTAAACACAACATGCTACACTCAGAACAGATGTTTGATAAACAAACACCATGACAAGACCCCATATGAACTCTTGGTTGGTAGACCCCCTAATATCAAACATCTGAAAGTGTTTGGTTGTAGATGTTTTGTCCTTAACAATGGAAAAGAGTATCTAAGAACATTTCAACCAAAGGCAGATGAAGGTGTGTTTCTTGGTTATTCTATGAATAGCAAAGCATACAGAGTTTACAACAAAAGAACAAAGAAGATTGAAGAATCAGTTCATGTTGTATTCTATGAAGGAAGCAAGAAAACACCCCTTGCTGATGAACTCTGAAAGGTTCAAGGAACTAATGATAAAGGATTCTGAAGAAGAACCCTCAGAAAGGAAAAACATCATTGTGGAAAGAGAGGATGACTCTGACGAAGAAAAGCATGAAATGCCTAGTAACAACCAGATGATTCTCAGACATGATGAAGAATTTCCTATGAGAATTCCAGAAATGGAAACTGAAGATGTTCATCAGAGAGCCAACTCTGGAAATGACCTCTGTGATAGGCATGTCCCAGAAAGCTCTCACACAAAGCAAGTGTCAGACATTCACCGCTCTTCTGAGGTGCAAAATGTCACAAATACTGAAGAAGTATCAAGTCATAATCATAGTGATTCACATTCAAATCATATAGATGTTGACCCTACTAGCCCTAAACCCATGATGAGATGGATCAAGGATCATCCTGCAAAAGATGTGATTGGACCAATCAATCAAGGTGTTAGGACTAGGAGAGCAATAGCTGAAAATGATAATTCTCTCTTTGGATGTTTTATCTCAAACATTGAACCAAAAACTATAGAAGAAGCATTAAGAGACCAAGACTGGATCTCAGCAATGCAAGAAGAGTTGGATCAGTTTGAAAGAAACAAAGTCTGGAAACTAGTTCCATTTGTAGAAGGAATATCTGTGATTGGAACTAAGTGGGTTTTCAGAAACAAGATGAATGAATCTGGTGAAATAACTTGTAAACAAAGCAAGGTTGGTTGCGAGGATTCACCCAGTTGAAGGTTTAGATTTTGATGAGTCATATGCACCAGTTGCAGTTGGATGCAATAAGACTCTTCTGCCTTCTGACTCATAAAGATTTTAAAGTTTATCAGATGGATGTCAAAAGTGCATTCTTGAATGGTGAACTTGCTGAGGAAGTCTATGTTGAGCAACCACCTGGCTTTGAAGTTTCCTCAGAAAGTAGAATGGTCTATAAGCTACAGAAAGCTATTTACGGACTGAAACAGGCTCCAAGAGCATTGTATGACACTTTGGCCAAATACCTTCTGGAAAGTGGTTTCAAGAAAGGTGAAGTTGATAAAACTTTATTCACTTTAAATCATGATGGGAAACTACTCTTAGTTCAAGTATATGTTGATGACATCATATTTGGATCTAAGGACAAGCAACTTTGTGATGACTTTGCAAATCTCATGAAAAGTAAATTTGAGATGAGCATGATGGGAGAATTGAACTATTTCCTAGGATTGCAAGTCAAGCAACTCAATGATGGAATGTTCATTAGTCAGACAAAGTATGCAAAAGACATGCTCACAAAGTTCAATCTTAAGCCTTCTGAAAAGAATGCTAAGATACCTATGAGCATAGGAACCAAGATGACCTATACTAAATCAGATAAGAGTGTTGATGAACACAAGTATAGGAAATTGATAGGTTCACTACTTTACCTTCGCATGCGACACGATATTCAATATGCAGTTGGAGTGTGTGCTTGATTTCAAACAAATCCAATGCAATCACACTACAACACTGCTATGAAAATATTAAAGTATGTGAAAGGTACAGTAAATGTAGGGTTGTGGTATCCTAAAGAAAGTGGATTGAGTTTGGTTGGTTACTCAGATGCTGATTATGCTGGATCAATGCTTGATAGGAAAAGTACCTCAGGAACTTGTCAGTTTCTGGGAACTAGACTTATCTCATGGTTTAGCAAGAAACAAAACTCAATTGCAACTTCTACCACAGATTTGAATATATTCTGTCGGTTGTTGTGCAACACAAATTCTGTGGATTCAACAACAACTCAGAGACTATGGACTCAATGAAGAGAAAACTCCCATTTTCTGTGATAACACAAGTGCTATTGCAATAACACAGAACCCTAAGTTCCATGCCAGAACAAAGCACATTGATGTTAGACACCACTTCATCAGAGACCATGTTGAAAAAGGCAATATAGAGATACTCAAGATTAGCACAGAAGACCAACTTGCAGATATCTTCACCAAGCCCTTACAAGAAAGCCGGTTCTTGACTTTGAGACACAATCTTGGATTAATGGAGTTGCCTAAGGACTGAAAAATTGTCCTGAATCTCTAGAGTCTGAGTAAGTGAGGTAGAAAAGAGGTAGGCCTCTGAGATCAGGTTCTCAGAAAGCCAAGTTGAAAAGATGTGATGCAAAGGTTTCTGAGTAGCAACACTCAGAAAGGCAAAACATTTCTGGAACGGGTATCCAGAAAGGCAAAGGTTGGTACACACTCAATAAGTAAATATAATTTAGAACTTACTTACTGAGAGTGAGTCAAATACATTCAAACAACTAAAGCTTCTGACACTTGAATTCAGAAAGCTATTTAGTCATAAAGAGAAATGGACACACAAAGCCCAAAAGGTATAAGTTCTGAAAGTCAAACATGTACAATGTCTTGTATTTTTACCATTTTCATGATAAACAATATATAGATAAGGACTTGACACTCAGAATGATAAGCTCAAACAATTAAGTGTTCCTACTCTTTACTAAGTGACACAATGAATGTAGCATATTAAAAATCCATCAAGTCGGCATATTACCATTTGTTGATTGATATCATTACAAGATATTCAATATAAACCCTTGATGAATAAACGTTTGATCTCAACGATTGAGATTAAAACAAAGCAAGTAATGTCTGTTGATAAATGCAGACATGGCCCACTACGCATTTAATGAAGTACAAAGGACGTACCACGTCTATGCAAATGCAAAGACACGCATTCATATTCAGTTGTATGTATGTTGTATCTATGCACATTTTGTCTGCTATATATATAGGATTTGGGCAAAAGACAAACACTTTCACCAATTCCGAAATTTCAAACTTGCATCAAAAAAGCAAAATCTCTCAAGATTTCTGCAAAACTCAACTTCTTGTGCTTAGTCTTCTGAAAAGATAGACTAATCTCGATTATTTGTGCAAAATTCATCTGAAAAACACTCACTCAAAACTCTATATAAGAGATGACACCCAAGAAGATGACCACCAAGAACCCTAAGGCCGCATCATCTGCTCCTGCTGAAAAGCAAGGAGGAAAGGAACTTAAGGTGTTGAATAAACGCCTTATGGGAAAGTTTACCCCATCGGACTGGAACCCTAACCACAAAATGAATTGGGGAGCTTTTCTAGTAAAGAGGTATGTACCAGCAGTTATACATTCAAAACTAGAAAGGAAACTGATATTGGGGATGCTGAAGAATTTCCATATCTACAAGCTTCTATCTGCTGCACCCAGTGGACTATCCACACTGGATAAACTGGAGTTCTATAACAACTCCAAAATCTTCACAAAAGTTGTGAATGATGAAGAAGAGAAATACATGCAGACTGAAGTCCAAGGACAAGAAATTGTTCTTGACTGCAAGACTTTCTGCAAGATATTCCGATTGAAAAATCGAGGAACAATTGAAGACATCAACATCAAGGACGCTTCCATGATTCAAGGCGTCAAAGAGCTATTTGAAGCAATCCAGTTAGAAAATGCAAAAGGTTGCCTAGGAGACTTTGTTCTGAAAGCCATCAGAACTAGTCATCTCCCGAAACACTGGAGTACTTTAGCTCTTATTCTGGTCCGTTTCTTTGATGGCAACAAAGGAGGAGTAGACCAGATAAGCATGGAGAGATGGATGATGATGCATCTTCTGAACAAGAAGCATGAAGGACAGGAAACCCACTTCAATTGGGGGAAGTACGCCTTCAACGAATTCCTTGGACATATTGAGGAATTTGTGCCCAAAATCATCAATAGCCTTGCTGAGCCAAAGGCCAATATGCACTTTGGTCTCAGAATCTGTTACATTTTGGAAACAATGGGAATCACTCTCAGAGAGAGGCAGGAAATCCAAGTCACCAACTCCCTTTTCAGACACGCCTTTGAAGAAAAGGAGAAACTTGTTGCTGAGAACGCACTCAGAAAGGAAGAAGAAGAAGAAACTGCACAGCAAGGTGAGGAGGTCTCTGAGCAAGCTCAAGCTAAACCTCCAGTTGCCAAGAGAAAGAGGACTCAAAGCAAAAGAGCCTCCAAGTCCCTAAGCATACAAAAGGCACAACCTTCTGGAGACAAGATCTCAGAAGATGTTGGACGCCCAGAAAGGCAACTCCAGAATGCCCCAAGAGTCCTGAACCAGAATGCTCCAGAACTCTCCAGAGATGATAGAAATATCATAGATGGGTCTGCACCAACACAGAATAGTGATTCTGAGGATGATGAAGTACTTGCAAAAGTACTCAAAAGATTCAAGTATGAAACCCATGGAGGAGCATCAAGCTCAGCTCTTCAGAAAGACAAGAGCCCCTCTACCCAGCAGGAAGAAGAAGGCCTGGGTGAGGAAGATAGAATGCTGGAAGATCCTGACATTGCTTCCACATTCACAATGCCAGCACTTAATATTGCTGAAGAAAATCCTGTTCTTGAATAGGTTCCTCAAAGAGCTCAACTCTCAGAAAGGGATCAAACTGAGATGGAGACTCAGAATGATACTGCAGAGGAGAACAATAATGAGCACAGAGAGACTGTGGAATCACCACAAGTCCAAGAGATCAATGATCAGCCTGACCCTATTCAGGCCAACATGGAGACACACTTTCAGGGGGAAGAAAACCTGTCCACCCCCTTGAATCAAGAAGAGGTTCCTCCAACCTCAGAACATCAAGAAGAGCCTGTCCCACAGGTAGTGAAGTTATCTCTGAACAAGAAATAACTAACTAAAAATGCTCTTATCTTATGTTCTAATATTCTAAATGTCTCTTCTTAGGCTCCAACTGAGGAAGTAGTGGTGGTGGAACCAACACCCCAAAACCTAGAGATTCCAGAGGCTGAAAAGCTTTCTGAGGAAGTATTTACTGAGCCTTCTGCGGAGAAGGTAATTAATCAGTAATAGTCTTCTTCAAAGAATGCTCTGGAAAACCCACTACTAAAATCTCTTATGTTTGTTCTTACAGGCTCAGTCAGAAGGACAATTGGATGAAGAAACCGTTGTGTTATCTCTTCCAAAAGAAACTAAAACTGCTGAAGAAGCAGTATCTGCAGAAAAGGTGCCAGAAACCCCCAAGGTTTTTGAGGAACATGCTACTGAGCTTCGTTACTTGGAAGTAAGTGAAGTCTCAGAAAGCACTTTTCCACCTATCTCTTCTGTTAACAGTTTCTAAACATATTTGATTTTAATTCTCAGGCTTAAGCAGAAAGAAAGGTTGATGAGGATCAGACTTCTCCTCACAACAAGGTATCTGAGGCCTCTGTGCCCAAGCAAGCAAAAATCCAAGCAGATGAGCCTAGTGTTTCTACACAGGTATGCTCAGAAAGCTTACTTTTGTACACAGATACTAACACAAGTGGTTTGAACAAAACTAACTTGAACACCTTCTTTCAGGCTCAAAGTCTAGTGCTAGTTGATTTACTCAAGGCTTTCCAGAAGCACACTTTAAAGAAACATCTCAAGTGCTTCAGACAATGGCAGCAACTCAGAAAGGTTGACCTTTCAGAATTAGCCAGAGTAATCGACGTCCCTGAAAAGAGAGCAATCGCCTTCAATCTGGAAGATTATATCCATGCATTGTTCCCAACAGACTCCTACTCATTTGCCACTCTGATGCATGAAGACTTCATTCATGAAGTAGCACAAAGACTTATAGCAGATTTCAAGTCTGTGGATGCTCAAACCCAAGAGCAGATGGTTACCCATCCTGCCTTGCCCAGCAAGCTCACTACTTATCCTACTGAAAAAGAAGAAGTTAATGGGAGGTGATTACATTCCCAAATGTGATCAACCTGGTTTCAGAAGATGACGAGGAGATGGACGAAAATGATTTTCAAGAACCTCTCTCTGAGCATTCAAACCAAGAAGCAAAGAACAAGAGTGATAATGATGATGATCAGAATGATACTCCCCAACCTGGACAAGGCGGGATTCGGAAAGCTAGCAAAGGAAGTGGAGAAAAGGCTACTCCTTCAAGTGCTCAGAAAGCTCCATCATCATCACCTCCCAAGTCTCATCAAGATACCCAACAGGCTGAACACAATGATGCCATAGAAGAAATTTCAGCCGCTGAGTTTAGGATTGAACAACTCAGAAAGGTATTGGAAGAAGAGAAGAGAATCAACATTGAGACTCAAGCTCTTGTTGATGAAAAGGAAGCCAAAATCAAGAAGCTCGAAGAAGCTAATGCCAAGGAATTGGCACTCCTAGATGAGCAAAGAAATTTGAAAAATGCCATTGTTGTCACAGCTGCTGAGATAGATGCCATGGATGACAATGATGATGAAGAGCATGATGCTGAGACTGCATCAGAAAGACCTTCTACATCTTCTCAGAAGGCCAACACACTTGATGGAAAACAGAAGAAGATTTTCAATCTGCAAACAATCCAAGAAAAGGATTATGATAGTGATGCTGAAACCCACAACTTGATTACTGAAGCAGAAGATGAGAGACTTGTCACTCAGCACAAAAGAGCCCTACTTGCTCCTCATATATTCTCTACACCAAGTAGTTCAAGAAGTGAAGAGCACCGTGCAAGGAACAAAGGTGTCTTTTAGAGCTCGAAAGACACTAGTTGTCAAGATACGTATGCTAAAATCCGTCCCAGAAGAGATGAAGCCTTTGGCTGCTGCTTTACTCAACAGAGCAACCAGCATAGCTCTCTCTCAGAAATACCTAGGGTTGGTCAGGGATGAGGATTGTAACAATGCTAATGCAGCATTGAATGAAGCCAGCCATGCTGTTCTGCAAGCCAACGCTGTCGTAAGACCACTTGAAGAGCTCAACAGAAAGGAGCAGGAACTGGTTAAGCAGAACACAGAGCTGAAGAAAGAAATTCGAGAATTAGTCAGGGTGCACAACAATCTCCAGAAAAACTTTGAAACTCTCTCTGAAGCTTATGCTATCATAAGTCAGTCGTGCATGACTAAGGGGGAAGAAGAGATGCCTCAGAAAGGCAGAGGAAGAAAAAGAAAACAATCAATTCCTCCCTCCTCAAGTCAACTTGTCATTAAGAACACCACTGGAGACACCCTTGCTGAAGAAGTTGTCCCAGATCAACCAGCCAGAAGGCTGAGAAGTATGATAACTAGGGGAACCAAGTTCCTTAGGATCTCAGATGGGAACAACCAGAATAATCCTGAAGAAGGAGAAGACCAAGAAGAAGGAGAGGTAAGAGGTCAAGAAAGCTGCAAGTCTCCAATTGTGGACTTCAATGATGATGAGGATGAATCTAACACAGATGAACATCCACTTCACAAGAAAAGAAGACAAGCAACTACTTCACAACCTCCTCTAGCAGCAAGACCTTTAGCAGCCAGAACCCCTTCTGGAAATACCAAGTCATTACAAGGAACATCCACCAGCACAGCCCCTAGGCAGGAAGAAAGGGTTAGAGGATCTCCTGACAGAAGGCCACCAAACAGAAAAGCAAGAAGGGGTTTCCAGTTTGGCAGAATAAACAATGAAACACATCAAGAAAGGCCAACTGATGCCCACATTGAGTATATGAAGACTAGTAATGAAGAATCTTCATATAGGTGCATTCTGAACATGAGAGGGTATTGGATTCTGGAACTACAACACCTACTTGTCAATGATAAGTTTCCAACTCCTATCCTCAACTAGATCCTGAAATGGAGAGAAGGCAAGCCAGAATTGCTAAAACATGAGCACCTTCATGCCTGGCTAAACTTTGAAGTAGAAAAGAGGAATGAAGCCAGAAAGATGGATCTTTTTTTTGCCTGTCCTTACCCAAAACCTGATGATGTACACAAGGTAAGAAAACTGGATGGTAGCTACAGCAGGAAGAACAAACTAGGTGTTTCAACCTATGAGTCATTCTATATGACATTGGATGAATACCTAGATGATATACACTATCTGGAAGAAATATACAAGTATTTCAACCTATCTCAGCTGCAAGTAGACCATGCCTGGGTCTGGCGAAAGTACTTCTGGGTCAAACACTTTCTGCGGAAGAATCACAAACTTGGCAAGAGTTACCATGAAATATGTGACTTATCCAGAAAGACAGAGCTCTCTGTTAGAAGGATTCTTTATGACTATGTCCAAGAATGCAGAAAAGTGGATGATTATGTCAACTGATCCAGAAAGGATGCTGAAGAACTTGAGGTATCTAAACCCAAGTTGCATTTCTGAAGACTTGAAGACTAGTAACATTAGAATACCCTCTTGGAGCTTGGACTCTCCTGTGTTCTAATTTACTTAGTATATTTTATTACTTTTTGTAATCTTGCTGATTGTTTCTAAAATTCTCTATATGTAAAAGTTGCATCTCTTTTTGTAAACTATACCTATCTGAAGATCATACTCTCAGATACATTTTAATAGATGACAACTTATCAGCAAAGATCACTTCTTGTGATTTGGTTGATGTTTACTTTCTGCACTTAATTCAACTAAAATTGAATATCATTTGAAATGATTAAGTGGTGGATTGTTTTCTCTTCCAGGATTACAATTTTGTAATAGGACTCGAAAGATAGTCTTGGATGACTGATAAAAAAGGGTGAAATTTGTTAGGAATATCTGTTAGTATTTTGATCACTCATCACATGTTCTTGTCTTAACCAGAAAGGTGATTAAGTACTCTTGGTTCACTTGAACATTGTAAAAGAGGAAATCACTGAGTATGATTAGTCTAGTAAATATTGTATTAGGATTATAGGTCTCTGAGTGTAATTTTTTATTTCTAGAAGACTATGAAGATCAATCCTAGCAATGGAGCTTTTCTGAAGATTAGAAGACTGAAGATTGCACAAGGTTTATGAAAACACAAAGGTTTAGTCTAACTCAGAAAGACTATGTCCTTAATCCTTTCTTAAGTATATTAAACTTACTTTCGAAATATGACTCTGGACATATGACATCATGAGTATGGAGCATGCAAGCCATCAGAAAGGCTCATGTATTCGTTGAGACTATAGGACAATGAACAGTACTATGCATTAAATGCATCGGGTAAATGTCGCAAAAGCAGTCCTCTCTGAAAAATGAGATAGTGACTTCTGACTACATAGTTCAAGATATAAACGGATATAATTTGATGGAGAGCACAATGGATATAATTCAAACGCCTCTCAAATTTATCTACATATATCACACACTTAGATGCTTGAAGAACATACTTTAGAACGCTCTATCTTGCAGAATTACCATCAAGCAAAGTATTCTCTCAAGCACTCTACTACCCTTTCTGAAAGCGTTCTGTTGCTTGAAGAATCACTAGTAGTTCTAAGTTGTCCTGAACCTTAACAAGATATTGTTATTCGTGAAAGAGTTGAACTATCAGATACCCTTTCTGAAGCTCATTCTCCAGAACGGACATCAATTACTTGGGTTAGTAAAGAGCAGACTGCCATCCACTGAACAAGTGTATTAAGTAGTCTCGTTCTGTTTGGCTCTCTGAAAACATAACTGAAAATTTATACGAGAAGTCTTTCTGACAAAACCTTATAACCAACACCATCAAGGCGTGGAGTAGAGGAAGTACTTGATTTGGGAAATCAGGGAATAACTCCAAGGTTATCTGAGTAGAGGAAGTACTTAGCTCTAGGAGCTGGGGAATAACTCAGGGGGAACATTTGGTTGGGAACCATTTGTTTAAGAATCATAGAATAGGATTATTGTAAGGTGAACTCAATTATCTGTTCTAGTGAATTCTAGGTCTCAGAAAGACCGAAGTGGATTAGTTGGAGGATTACGCAACCTCCAGATACCACTATATTTGTTGTGTTATTTACCTTTCTGTATTTACATTTCAGCAAAGCACACACACACATACTTATTGTTTCTGTACTTACCTATCTTAAAGTCTTCCACGCTCTGAATTTAAGTATCAGAAACCCCCAGGTTTCTCAGAAACTGTGTTTATCGACAAAAGTTTTAAAAGACTATTCACCCCCCCCCCTCTAGTCTTTTACTTTGCCTTTATCTGGACCAACAACAACAAGGGCCAGAGCACAGAAACCTCCAAGGAGTACCAAGGCTCCAAAGAGAAGAGAAGTAAAAGGGATTGATGAATCTTCTGAAGAAGAAGAAGAAGGCCAAATCAAATCCCTGGGCAATGAAGAAGGCTACAAAAGTCTCACAAGATTTGATCTTGATGATGATGATGAAGAGACTGATGAAGATGAAGCTCCTCTTCATAGAAAAGGGAAAATTGATAGCCTAACTAAGCCCATAGCTGCAAAGCCTTTGGCAGCTAAAACACCCTCTGGAAATACCAAGTCTATCCAGGTTGGTTCTTCAAGCATTACCCCAAAGGAGAATTCAAGACAAAGGAGGAAGAGATTGAGAGCTGAACAAAGACAAAGTCAACTTCCACTCAGGCCAGAAGAAGCCAAAATTGAGTATGTGAAGAATGACAACAACTCCTCTGTCTACAGGTGCATAAATCAGAAAAATGGCTACTAGATTCTGGAACTCAGGCATTTACTGCTAAATTCAAGGTTTCCAGAACCAATCCATAAACAGCTCATGGCATGGAGAAAAGACAAGCCAATCTTGATTAACACCAACCACATCAAAGCATGGTTGGATTTTGAAGTGATCCAGAGAATAGAAGCCATGAAGAAGGACCTTTCTGATGAATGTCCTTATGGAAAGCCAGGTGATGTGCACAGAATTCCCAACATTACTGGAACAGGCACAAGAGCAAGACTTGCTGTGGAACCCTATGAGTCCTTCTACTTAACTGAAGATCAATACAAGGGTGACATCAGATATCTGAAGATCATTTATGAATACTTCAAGCTATCAGATATCAGAATTGAGCATGCCTGGAAGTGGGGAAAGTATTTGTGGGTCAAACACTTTGTCAAGAAAAATCCTACCAAAACCTACAAGGAAGTCTGTGGATTTGCCAGAGACACAGAGATGATTGTCAGAACTCTTCTCTATGAATACTCTGATGATATCAAAATGTTTGGTGATAGGAAATTTGCAGATTGATCCATGGAGCTGTTTTGAAGACTTGAAGATTTTGAAGACTTGAAGACTAGTTTATTAGGATGTCTACTTGGAGCTTGGTTACTCCTGTTGTCCTAATTTACTATGTATTTTTGTATCTTGCTGACTGAGCTAAATTGTATTATGTACTAAAGTTGTCTGTAAACTTTCTCTGTATCATATCTGATGAACTTACTTTCAGATATCATTCTTTATAAAAGATAACTTGTCAGCAAAGATCACACCTTGTGATTTGGTTGATGTTTACGTTCTGCACTTATTTATATGAATTGAAAGATCATAAGAAATTATTAAGTGATGGATTGTTTCCTCATCCAGATTTGTAATAGGTCAGATAGTCAGACTGATCAAAATGGGAGAAATTTGTTAGGAATATCTGATTAGATTTTGATCAGCAACCTAATGACTTATCTTAGCTCAGAAAGGTGGTTAGTACTCTTGGTTCACTTGAACACTGTAAAAGAGGAAACTCACTAAGTATGATAGTCTAGAAAATCTTATATAGGATGTTAGGCCTCGAAATGTAATTTTTATTTTCTAAAGAAGACCAAGAAGAAGACTTCCAGCAGGAAAAGTTCAACGGATTTGAAGACTGCACAAGATTGCTGAAGACAAAGGTTTTTCAGATACTATGTCCGGATATCTTGAAGAAACAAGTCTTTCGAAACACAAGTGTTGCAAAAGATATCTGAGAATAAAAGGTGTTTGAGACAAGGAAAGTGCCCACAGATATCTACACTCAGATACCTTGGAGATAAACTATGTTTCTGAAAAAGAAATATTTTATAACAAAGTTGTTTCAACAAATGGTATCTGGAGTTGTGATAATCGATGGAAAAGAATATGCAAAGTTTCAGAAAACTCTGATTGTATAAAGATCTCTGATACCATGCATAGTTTCGTTGGCACTACAGGACAAAATATAGTACAGTGCATTAATTGCGCAGACAGAAATGTCTGAACAAAAACGGTAGCTTCTGAAGAAGAAGACAAACTCACATAAAGATTATATTCAGATATCAATAGTTTGAATTTGATTTAAGCCTAACGGATACTATTCAAACGGCACTCAAATTCATCTATAAATATCAACACTTAGACTGCTTGAGAACACACACATAACACTGAACTTACATTGAATACTCACACACAAGCTCTCTCAAGCAAACTACTTACCTTCAAGCTTTCTGTTGCGACCAAAGCTCTTGATTCTAAGTAGCACAAAAGTTCTAAGTGTCCTGATCCTTAACAAGCATTGTTATCTGTGAAGGAGTTGAACTAAGATTTCATATCTGAGATTCATTCTCTGGAACACTTACAATAGACTTGGGTCAGTAGAGAACAAGATACCATACATTGAAAAGTGTATTAAGTATACTTGATTCATAGAGCTATCTGAATAACTGAATAAGTTATTTAAGAAGCTCACCTGACAAACAAACCTAAAACCAACACCATATTCGGCGTGGAGTATAGGAAGTACTTAGTTTGGGAAACTAAGGAATAACTCCAAGGTTGCTGAGCACAGGAAGTACTTAGCTTGGGAAGCTAAGGAATAGCTCAAAAAGGTTTCTGAGTACAGGAAGTACTTGGCTGTGAAAGCCGGGGAATAACTCAGGGGGAACACTTGGTTGGGAACCTAGTGTATTTAGCAATCAAGAGAAGATATCTGTAAGGTTAACTCATTTATCTGTCTTAGTGGATTCTAGGTCTGAGAAAGGCCGAAGTGGATTAGTTGAAGGATTACGCCACCTTCAGATACCACTATAAAAAGACTTGTGTTATTTACTTTCTGCAGTTTATTACTTGCTTTACTTATCTTGCAAAGTACTTACACACATCTTGCTGAGCACGTGCAATTATCAAATAAAAGTCTTCCGCTCTCTGAAATTAAGTATAAGATATCTACACAGATATCTGAGAAACTGTGTTTATCGACAAAAGTTTTAAAAGACTATTCACCCCCCCCCCTAGTCTTTTACTTTGCCGTTATCTGGACCAACACTTGGCACTTCGATAGTGGGTGTTCCCGTCACATGACACGTACAAAGACCTACTTGAAGGAGATAATTCCTCTCACCAAAGCAACTGTTACTAATGGTGGTGGAAGCAAAAGCAGGATAATTGGTAAGGGTGTGTTGAATGTGGAAGGATTTCCAGCAGTAAGAGATGTTTTGTTAGTAGATGGCTTAGCTGCTAATTTAATTAGCATTAGTCAACTATGTGATGATGACTGGAAAGTGTGCTTTGATATGAAATCCTGTGAAGTCTTTGATAGATCCAATTGTTGTGTAATGATAGGCACTAGATCAAATGATAACTGTTATAAGTAGAATGATCATGTTGTCTGTAATCTTGTGAAAGTTGGTAATCTTGATAAGTCTGTAAAGTGCAAGGCAGTGTTGGGCATTCCCAAACTGACCAATCCTAGTAAGGTCGTTTGTAGAAAGTGTCCTAATTGGAAACATTCCAGGGTATCCCATACACTTAATCAAGTGTTGTCAGATGATGCATATACAGGTACGGACAAGTGTTTCCAGCTACTACGTATGGACCTTAGGAGTCCAATTGATGTTAGTAGTCTTGATAAAAAGGGTTATGCATCTGTAATTGTTGATGATTTCTCCAGGTACATGTGGTTTAAAATACTCAAAGAGAAATCTGAAACTTGTAATACTTCCAGGACGTTGCATGCTTGTATTTGGTACTTGTATAGTTGTTCTGTGAATTGTATTAGGTCTGATCATGGCAAGGAAGTTGAGAACCAGAAACTTGCTCAAATTGATTGTACTCATAGTATCTATCTTGAGTTCTCTGCTCCTAAGACACCTCAACAAAATGGGATAAACTGAGTGTAAGAATTGCACTTTACAGGATTTGGTTAGAGTCATCCTGAACTCTCTACAGGTCTTAAAGAGACACCGGGCTGAAGTTTTGAATACTGCTTATCACATCATTAACACGGTCTATTTTGAGATCTGGCATCTCTTATGATTTGCAAAAGAATAAGAAACTCAACTTGATTTACATTCATATCCTTGGTGGTGTTTGCTATATTCCTAATAATTGTGTTGATCTAGGTATGTTTGATCCCAAGAGTGAAAGGGGAATTTGTGTTGACTACTCCCTAAACTGTCTTGTCTACAGGATTTATAATCCAAGGATAAAGACTGTTCTGGAGTTAGTCAATGTTGTATTTGCTGACTCTACTTATGATGCAGATACATGTGCAAAAGAAGTTGAGTCTGTCACTACACCTAGAGCAGAAAGTGCGGGTACACTAGCTCAGGAACTAGAACAAAGAGCAGCTGACTCTGGAAATTGTGTTCCTCGCACACCTGATATCAATGAAAGAAGAAATATCAGTGTTCCTGATACACCATCTGGTGTACAGCATACACCAGAAGAATCTGATGCTGAATCTAAAGATCAGGAAGAAGAAGGAGAGAGTAGACGTGATCCTCCTGCTATAATCAGAAAGAGTCACCCAGTCACCCAAGTGATTGGTGATCTAGCTGATGGTGTACACACTAGGCATAAGGAAAGAGTCGATTATCGACACATGGTAAAGTTGTGTGTGTGTATGTCTACCACATCACCTGAGGTACCTATATCTTGTTATGTTTCTGCCACTAAACCTAAGAATGTTGTTGAAGCACTAAAAGACTCCCATTCGATCAATGCTATGCTAGATGAGCTACAACAATTCTCTAAGAGCAATGTTTGGACTTTAGTTCCTAGGCCACCCAATGCTAATGTAATAGGTATCAAATGGATCTTTAAGAACAAAAGTGATGAGAATGGTGTCATTGTTA
Organism: Plantago major; assembly: GCA_026545765.1. Classification (NCBI taxonomy): domain Eukaryota; kingdom Viridiplantae; phylum Streptophyta; class Magnoliopsida; order Lamiales; family Plantaginaceae; genus Plantago; species Plantago major. Next base: position 55,501,300 of record CM048840.1, on the reverse strand, counting down.
GGAATAAGGCACGTCTTGTAGCCCAGGGTTTCACCCAAGTTGAAGGCATTGACTTTGATGAAACTTTTGCTCCTATTGATAGGATAGAGTCTATTCGACTGTTACTTGCTATAGCATGTCTTTTAAAGATCAAACTGTTTCACATGGATGCCAAAGAAGCTTTTCTAAACGGATACATTGACAAATAGGCTTTTGTTGAACAACCTAAAGGCTTTGTTGACCCTTTTCATCCTGATCATGTCTTTAAGCTTCATAAAGCTTTGTATGGATTGAAACAAGATCCTAGGGCTTGGTATGATAGGTTAACTGAATTTCTCTTGCAGCTTGGACTCACAAGAGGTGATGGTGATCGTACTCTGTTTATTTTGAAACAAGACAAAGATGTGTGGATAGCACAAATCTATGTAGATGACATTGTCTTTGGTTCTACTAACAAATCTATCATGGATAAGTTTGTTGGCTCTATGACAGGTACTTTTGAGATGAGCATGATTGGTGAGCTCACTTTTTTTCTAGGTCTACAAGTGAAACAGCAACAAGATGGACTGTTTCTTTCACAGGAGAAGTATTCTGGGAATCTGTCTAAGAGATTCAGTTTGAAAAGTTCAATACCCAGCAAAACTTCCATTACTGCATGGTCTAAACTTTCAAAGGATGGTACTGGAGTTTGTGTTGATACACCACTGTACAGGTTCATGATAGAAAGCCTGTTGTGTCCTTCAGTGACCCATCCTAACCTTATATATGCAGTTTGTGTTTGTACCGTGCAGTCGATCCCCACATGTTTCACCTTAATGCTGTCAAGATGATCTTGTAGTACATCTCTGGGACAGCTAACTTGAGCACATGGTACTCAAGAGATACTGACTCCAACTTAGTTGGGATTAGTGATTCTGACAAGGCCGGAGATTTAGACGACAGAAAATTCACTAGTGGTGGGTGTTCTGATTTAGGTAATAATCAGGTCTCTTGGTACAATAAGAAACGAAAGTGCGTGTCTCTTTCCACTACTGAGCCCGTAAACATAGCAGCAGGAAGTTGTGTAACCCTGAGAGTATGGCTTAATCATATGTTACATTACTATGGTTTAAAGAGTGACACCCTCCAAATGTTCTGTGATTATTTAAATGACACATGCATATCTAGAACAATTATCATAGAACATATAGAAACCGCACATATGTTCGCTTATTTATTTGCCAAATCCTTAGATAGTGAGAGACTCTTCAGATTGAGGAAGTCTCTTGTTATGTGTGTTGTCTGAAGTTAGGAAGTTCAAGTGTTGCCATAACACCACTGGCTAACACTGTAGATTGCATGTGGTGTGTAGGTCTGCATTAGGTTTTTGACTTGATTACTCTCTCTCTCTCTCTCTCTCTCTCTCTCTCTCTCTCTCTCTCTCTCTCTCTCTCTCTCTCTCTCTCTCTCTCTCTGTGTTGCTTTACCTGAGTATTTTTGTGGGTTCTGATAATCCTTAGTGCAGCTGATAGTGGTTTACTCCGTAAGGAATAATAAAAGGTCTCTCATCGACTAAATAAGTGTGCCCGTGTTTTGAAAGGATGGGATAGCCAGATATAGTCTGGATCGACACTGGGGTGTATGGGGCTCCGGTTGCCTACATTCGGTGTTGGTACTGACTTGAGGTTTTCTCTATAAAAGTGACACAACAAATGAGTACGCATTGGGATACTGGGGTGTATGGAGTTCATGCTGCCTGCATTCAGTCCTATGTGCTCACTTATGTTGCCGAAGATTTTGTTTTACTGCTGGGGTGTATGGAGTTCAGGCTGCCTACATTCAGTTGGTAATCATATCAAATAAGAGTACCACCCAGTTGCTTTTGGCACTAAAAAAGGTTGTTGAGTTCTACTATAAAAGTTTTCTGATGAGTCTACTTGAAGTTGTTTACCTGGGTGTTCGGATAACACCATAGATTACTTTGTGTATTTGCAACACTGCTTTCTTTGCACCTTGTAGGTCACTTTGCATTTACATATCATATAGGTCAAGGTCTTGAGAGGACTTGAGTCGGGTAAAGGTTTTAGGGGGAGTGTGAAAAATCTTTTTGGGCAACTTTATTTAAGAAATATGCTGTTTTGAATCGAGTTGTATCATGAGACCAGATTATTTCTTAAATTTAAATTATCTCAATCTTGAAGATTTTGTGTTTTCTAACTCTCATGTGTTGTGCAGCTATGTTGAGTACTAACTTGTGTTTCAGGTTGATGTACAGGATCGAGTGGACTAATAGATTTGTCTTAGTCTTAGACACATTATTACTGATCCATAGCCTCACAAGCCCACTAACTAGGCCCAACACTCTCAAGCCTATGATCTCAACCTACTTTTCCTGATTACCAGATCTCCCTTTCTTTAATCCTTCCCTTGTCTTGTCTTATCCAAGAATCTCAGAACACTGGTACTTGTACTTCTGGTTCAGGTTCTTCTGAGACTTCCCGCATGCTGATTATGTTATACTTAGACAGCAGTTTTTGGAAAAGTAATTGATTCTTCTGAAACTCTTGGTTCCTCACCGAATGAAACTTGATTCTGAGTTTTTGCTTTCCTCACAAAAAGGGGGAGAAATGGTTATCTTGTTTTATCTTGAAACCTCCTTTATCTTGAACCACTTACTTTGACTTGTGTACAATCTTATGGAACTCTTGTATTGATTGTGAATCTGTTCTACATCTGCTAATGTGATCCCAGGTATGACTTCTGATATTAAGGGGGAGAAACGATTAGTGAAGTTTTGTGAAGAAAGGCAAAAAGGGGGAGAATGAAAGTGCAAGTATATCAGTCAGTGTTTTCACAACGCCAGCTGACTACACATCATATTGCACTTTAGTTATTATATTTTGCCTTTATTCTCTTAGATTGGATTCCATGTTGAGTTACTTGTTAAGGACATCAAACAGGATGACAAGTGCAGGTGTTGACAGACGGTGTTTTCACAACACCAAACGACTGCACTTTTATATATTTGTTTCGATATGTTCCTTTATTAACCTTAATCTAGTTCCACGATTTTAGGTTGATTGTGCAGGTTCACATATTTCAAGGGATTCGAAGTTGATACTTAGAAAGAGTTCGAAGCCAAGTGGGAAAGCAAATCTGATGAAAAGAGTTATTTCCTTATTGGAGACAAAGAATCTGTGAAGAGAATATTAAGGAGATATACTTGGGAAGATCTTCTGTTATGAACAAGACAAATCTGAATATTTCCAAGTATATGATTGGCGGCTGTAGCAAGAAGGAAAGAGATCGAAGATGAAGGAAAACGTTGTGAAGCCAGAATGAAATAAGGAAAGTGAATATTACAATAACAAACACTTTCCTTATTGAAGAGAAAAGCTTAGGAAAAGATCCTATGGAAGATATCGAAGAAGATTCAAGTCGAGATCTGATGCAGCAAACAAAGGAACTTACCTTCTGGCAACATTCATTGTAAGCCTATATAAGTAGCCAGAAGTAGTTCATTCAAAGCACGTGAGTTCGAGCAGTCTCCGAGTGTATTCATAACACCTCACGTCTTTGACAGTTTTTCTAAGCTTTATCTAGTTTTGTTTACTTGATTAGGATAGTTAGTTCGATCCGCTGCTTAGTGATTTTTCATAGCTTTTACACTTGGTTCAAGCTGTGTATTCGGTTGTAATTCATTATTGTCATAGTGGATTATATGCCTCATAGGTCGGAAGGTTATAATATATTAACCTTCTAGAAACCAAGCTTACTTGTGCTTTTATTTTTCGCTGTGATCTTGATTCATCCAGTAGATTAGTTGTGTGTTAGTGTATTAACTGTTCTAGTTAATACTCTGCTCAATTCAGTATATCGAAGACACTTTGTGATAGTGTTCTTAGGTGTACTGAATACACTAATCTACTTACAGTATTCTTCTTAGTGTAAGTTTGATTCTTTTTGAGTTTTGGTGTCTTGACTATGTGAGTCAACAAAGGCTGTTCCATTATACATACTCTACCTGACTTTCGTTGTACTTTATTGATTATCTATATGAGTTTAATTGTAAACAGGTTTAGTATTTTGTAGACATCAAGGATTTGCTCGGTCATATCTAATCCAATGTATCAGAGACACTAAGTCATAGTGTTCTTTGATATACTTGATTAGCATTAGTGTTAGTATGTGTTTAACTTGTGGTTATATACACTGTTTAATACGATATATCGAAGACACTGTTCAATAGTGTTCTCTGTTGTACTGTATACAATGGTCAACATTATACCAAATCCCGGTCCATACATTTTCAGACGTTATACTTGAGATCATAATAAATGCATTTACTCGAAAATGACATGAACATAACCCCATGTTTGACTACATTTTTTTTTGTGTTGATATCATGGTGGTTATACTTGAGATCATAGTGGTTATACTTGATATCATAGTGTGTATACTTGAGATCATAGTTTCTTTTATTTATGTCATAGTGTTTATACTTGTTATAATAGTTTTTATTGATATCATAGTGGCTACACTTAATATCATAGTGTGTAAACTTGAGATCATAGTTTGTTTTATAGATATCATAGTTGCCACACTTGATATCATAGTGGTTATACTTGAGATCATAGTCTGTTTTATTGATATCATATTGTTTATTAGTTGATTTAATAAAACGGTTAGAGTAGCTTTCATTGTATGTAACAGAAACATACCCCCTAATTTTTTTTGTTAATGCATTTACTCGAGAATTACATGGACAATTACTCATTCAGATTTCAAATAGTTTTTTGTTTGAATTCATGTACATTTTCAACCTTTTTCATCTACCTCAGTGTACCTATAAATACCCCCCTCCCCCCATCATTCTTTAATCACATAAAACCATCTAACAATCACAAAAAAATCAAAGAAAAATGGATGCTGCTATCAACACTCGTTTGGACTATCACATCACATGGGGCATCAAGTACGAAGATGATTACGGCAATCATCTCAGCAATCCAACACTCCGGCAGAAACTGAATGCTCTCAAGAGAGAGTGTTTGAGGGAGGACTCCACACTCCCACCACTAATAAGGGCTGCAGACGTTGTAGCATGACTAACGCTCATTGAGCTTTGCCACCCTCAAATGATGTGCTGGTCTTCTCAACTGAGAAACCATCTAACCAACCTCCACATTTTGGGGGGTGGTAGGGGTGGTCACTTTGAAAACTAGTACATGGTGGACGCTACCAAGTTCGTTGAGGGTCTCCTCCGAACTTGATTTTTTTTTTAATGTAATAAGATTTTGCATTCACTAGAATGCAAAATCCAATCTATCTATGTAATCTTTCTTTATCTATTATAGTAAATAAATTTTATTATATGTATTCTTCTGTCTTGCAATGTTAACAATACAAATCTGATAATGAAAACAAAAATAATGTAACTGAATGAGAACATAGGTCTTTATAAAAGAACATAGCATTTTAAAGAAAGAACATAGCATGTTCTATGTGCAAGACATGAACAATTTTAATTGAGATCATTAAGTATATTTATGATATCATAGTTTCTTATATTGAGATCATAGTTTCAACAAGACTGAACATAGAGTATTATTGAGATAATACTAAAAGCATAAAAGGATATAACAGAGAACTAGGTAATATAACAGAGAACATAATAATGGTGGCATAGATCATAGTGCTTATAATATTGATCCTAAAATTAGTAATAGAGAACATAGTGATTATAACAGAGAACATAGTGATTATGTCAGGTAACATAGGTAGTAGTGAAACTAATACTGAAGACATTCTATCATATCAATTGCTTGTTTGGAGCCTTGCCTCCAAACTCTGTTGTTATTGGCTTTTTCCTTTCAAACTTGTCCTTGACTCTTTGTTTTTCCTTCCTTTGGTTTGTGTAAAGTCTGGATCACGTACATCCGTTGACCCGCAACTTGTTGATGCTTTTGATGTTTTTGGTGCTGTTGTGGGTATATCCTTAAATGTTGATGCTTCAATTATAACTTTGATAGCTAGCAAGTCACATTGGTACCCATCCTCTAATATTCTTCTAGCATCCATGTTGCCTTCTGACTTTAATACCAGTTCAGTGTAGTTTATGTTCATGATCTGTCTCCAAGCGATGCATTCCTGTTCATTTTTTGAACAATTTATTGAGAACATAGAACTAATAATAGAGATCATGGAACAATTCATTGAGAACATAAGACTGAAAATATTGAGAAAAATACTAAAAGCATAGAGTATATTACTGACTTGCGCATTTTCATTTGAGGTTTTTGTACGGTTTACACGATCCCAGACTTTTTCTTTTAATGTCTTTGTCCACCTCTTCATGATATACTCTTCTGGAATACGCTTAATGTTGTTTTTGTCTAGCACACGTATGCAGTGTTTGCACAACCAGACAACCTCTTCAAAATGCTTGCATGTGCAATTAACTGCTACTCTCCCGTTTCCGTGTTTTATGTAGATCACATTGCATTCTCGTTCTGTTTCATCCTCAGGACGGACATCATACATTACCTTGTCACCCAGTCTCGTAGCTTCAAAAGCATCTGTAGCTAGGTATCTTCTGAACTCTTTTTGGAAGTATTTGAATATTTTCAATGTGTATACCTGAGAACATAGAGTTTTTAGTTTAGAACATAGGAACTATTTATGATAACATAATCTAAAATATTTCTGTATTGATATCATAGACTACACTGAGTTCATGGCATCTATTATTGAGATCATAAACTTTATAGTTGATAACATAGGAACTATTTTTGGTAACATATTCTACAAAATACAATACTATTTGATATCTACACTGAGTTCATGGCATCTAATATTGAGATGATAAAGTTTTTTTTGTTTACCTTTGCAGCATGTTTCACAAGTCTAGTTGGTATGTATATCTTTGGCTCGTACAACGAATTTTTAAATTCCTTATGTGTCTCATTTGTCCTCCAACGGTTGATCATTGCTTCAAACAATTTGAAGAATTTTGTGAGAGAGGTGTTCTTGTTTGCATTGAATGAGATTGCATTGATTGTGCTTTCACTACGTTGGGATGATAGTATTCCTGCTGAGAAGAAATCCTTGCTTAGTGTTGTAGCCCACTTCTCTCTTAGCTCGTATAATCGGTTGAACCAACTATCATCCTCAAGTTCATACTTAACAACCATTTCACTCTAGTTCTCTTCAAAATCCTCCCTGTTTAGTGATTCTTGTAGACATCGATGAAAAGCTGCCTTGAAACGATCATCATTTTTCAGTCTTCCACAATGACTTAATGCATTTTTAAACATGTGCCAAAGGCACAGTCTATGTCTAATATCCTCACCAAATACCTGTGATTATATGTAATCATATAGTTGAGAAGATATATTGAGATCATAGAAGATATATATGATATCATAGCAGTTATAAATTAGATCATAGAAGTTATATCTGATATCATATTAGCTATACTTGAGATCATAGAAGTTATATATGATATCATAGTAGTTATACTTGAAATCATAGAAGATAAATTTCATATAATAGCAGTCATGCATGAGATCATAGGAGTTATATCTGTATCATATTAGTTATACTTGAGATCATAGATGTTATATATTATGTCATAGTAGTTATACTTGAGATCATAGAAAAAAAAATCTAATATCATGGTAGTGGTATTTGAGAACATAAAGTATAGGGCTGAGATTATAACAAGTAATTTTGAGAACATAAAATGTAAAGCTGAGAACATAGTACCAGTTCAATTGCTTTTGATATAGCAAAGTCTTGATCAGTGAATATTGTAACTGGTTCCTTATCCCCCATGGATTTCATGAACTCATTCAGAAGCCAAACGAAGGACTCAGTGGATTCATTAGCTACGAATGCGCAAGCAAACATAGCATTGTTCCAGTGGTTGTTTATCCCTACAAAAGGCGTGCACACAGGCCCATATTTGTTTGTTTTGTAGGTTGTATCAAACACTACAACATCACCGTAAAGTATGTAATCATCTTTCATCATGGAGTCCCTCCAAAACAAGCTGCAAAGCTTGCCATCTTCATACAACTGTGGAGTGTAGTAGAACTGAGGATCTTGGTTTTGTCTTTCTTTTAGTATGTTGAGAACATTCTGTGCATCGGCTCCACCCATTTCCTTTGTTCTTTTCCTGCTTACAAAGTTGTTGTGGTCCCTTTCTAACCCAGCCCACCTCACTTTCTACCATATATTTGAAAGCGTCAGTTGTACGTAGTCCAGCAGCCTCCATAACCTCAATTGCTTTTGCCTTCTCATCTGTCATTGTCCTTTCACCGCGGTGTAAGTGTGACCATTCTGGTCTAGTCAAAGCATCGTTGTGATTTTCAACATGCCTCACGACTTTGTAGTGGCCGTTGATGGTGTCACAACTTATCACAAGTTTAGCTTGGCAACCGGTTTTTATTATACAATCTCCACGTTGTTTTCTTTTGTTTCTGTTGGCTGCATTTCCTTCTACAGGTGGGGAAGGTGTTATGACAGGTGTTTTAGGTGTTGCTTCTGGTTTTTCGGCATGACTACACATAAAATACTTCTCATAGACCTTGCCATTTTCATCAAGTCTTGATGTGCACTTTTTGAATGAGAATCCAACCTTTGCAGCATGCTTTCTATATAATTTGTGTAGGTCCTCCAATTTGTTTGCCGTTCTATTTATTAAAATGCCTCCGACATCAAAATCATCACGATAAGTCACCATTGTGATTGCCAAACTTTCGTTGTTACAGGGACATGTCATTACTGTGGTTGAGTTGTCAACCGCAACCATTGCTGCAATTAAGATCATAGAAGTTATTTATTATATCATGGTGTTTATAATTGAGATCATAGAAGTAATATCTGATATCATAGTAGTTATACTTTAGTTAATAGAAGTTATATCATATATCATAGTAGTTATATTTGATATCATAGTAGTTATACTTGACATAATAGTAAAAAATGGCAAATGTTTTTGGGAACTGAAGAGTTAAAACTATGTTAAACTCATCAAATGAATGTATGGATAAGTTCATCCCCTCAACTAACCGTAATTACTTCAATTTTTGCTATAAATTAGCCCCTTAATTGCATCATTTCTTCATAATACACTCTTAACTGTATCATTTCTTCAAAATACTCTCTTCTTAACTGCATCATTTGTTAAAAATGGCAATGTATGTCATGGAAAGAGCTATCAAAACTCGCCTTTCTTATCATCTTCATTTTGGAATCAAGTAAGTTTCTACAGTATATTCTCATTTGATTGTACCTTAATTTTTTTTTTTTTGCATTTTTTCATGAGTTTTTTCATAAATATACAGGTATGAAGACTACAATGGTGCTGATTGTAATCCACCATTGCTTGTGAAGCTTCAGCATGTAAAGAAGTGGTTCATGAATCCAGAGACATACTTGTCACACATTGACAGGGCCGCTGATATAGTAGCCCAGTTAATGCACATTAAGGTAATGGACAGTAAAAATTGGGTGGAAGGTACAAACACTGAGGAGAAGGTTGCTAAGGCTTGAGGAGGAGAAGATTCTTCATGGACATGATGAAGAATTTGATTGGAGGTTTAGGGTTGCTGCAGAGTCCTATGTCATGGAGCTTATTGAAGGGTACCAAGTAGTGTAGGTTTTCTATGTTCTATGTTTTCTATGTACTTTGATTTAAATGAACAATGATTTATATTATTAATAATAATGTTTAATTAGTAGAACATATAGTTCTATGTGTGTTTTTTATACTGTTTTTGTATTACTATGAGAACATAGGCAAAAATGTAGTCAACATAGCATTTATAATAGAGAACATAGCATTAATATTAGGCACATTACGTATGTGTTTATAATTGAGAACATAACACTGGTGACAGAGATCATAGTGATTATAACAGAGAACATAGTACTTGTTGCAAGATCATAGTGATTATAATATAGAACATAGTGATTATAACAAAGAATATACTGATTATAACAGATAACATAGTGATTATGTCAGGTAACATAGGTAGTAGTTTAGTAATTAGCTTAGCAACAGTTTTATTCAGTTCATACAATATTTTATAGATGTCATAGTGAATTTAACAGAGAACATAGTGATTATGTAAGGTAACATAGATAGTAGTTTATTAATTAGCTTAGCAACAGTTTTTATTGATTTTATAGAGTATTTTATAGATATCATAGTGATTTCAAACAGAGAACACAATGATTATAACAGATAACATAGTACTTGTTGCAGAGATCATAGTGGCTATAATAGAGAACATAGAACTAGTTGCAGAGATCATAGAATCATGTCAGGGAACATTGCAATATAGTTACTATAATAGAGAACATAGAACTAATTGCAGAGATCATAGAAATCATGTCAGGGAACATTATAATATAGTGAATATAATAGAGAACATAGAACTAGTTGCAGAGATCATAGAATCATGTCAGGGAACATTGCAATATAGTTACTATAATAGAGAACATAGAACTAATTGCAGAGATCATAGAAATCATGTCAGGGAACATTATAATATAGTGAATATAATAGAGAACATAGAACTAGTTGCAGAGATCATAGAATCATGTCAGGGAATATTGTAATTTAGTAACATGTTTAGCAACATCTTTTTATCGAGTTCATAGTGTATTTTTACGGATCAAAAAGGCAGAAATCATAGTAGAAACTGAAGAGAACATGAACCTGTGCTTTGAATCTCTGTAGGATCACCGGTATATGTAGTTTCAGAAGATGAAGTTGATTCCGGCATCTATGAACAACAACGAACAGAAATAGCAATGAAATATCGACGTAAACATGCTTATAAGATGTCATGAACAATTTTGAAACATGAAAAACGATGAAAAATGTTCGAAATCAGATATAACATTTGTTTTCGATCGTGTTTTTGCATAATCTGACAATGTATCTACTCAGCTGACAGTTTTCAGAGCATTTTCTACAGGTAGATCGATGTTTTTGATCGGAAATCGAATTGATCGTCCGGTTTTAGAGAGAGAATTTTTGTATGAGCTAATTTGAGAATGAAAAACGGCAAGTAGGTCATTTTTTCCGGATTATAACGTTTATATATGGATCCATTTTCTCGACCTAGTAGTTGGCCCTTGGTTGGGTGGCTTTTAGGAAGTGGTTTTTTGTTTGGGGTCAATATGTAATATATAGAAACTTCGTTTCTATGTCTCTAGGGGTTGTTTCTTAGAAAACTTACTCTTAATTCTTTCTTTGTTTTCTTTTATTGCTCCTAATTTGGCGTTCTGTTCCGTTCTTTGTTCTTTTCTTTTCATTCTCCTGTTTCCATTTTCTTTCAACTTCTCTATTGGACTCCAACTAGAACTTAATATACTATATGGGATTTATTTGTGAGTTTTTCCTACACGTTTTACGACCCATTTTACTTTTGATGGGGTCTCACATATATTATTCATGACACCCTTGGTGACTCGCTTTGTCTTGTGATTTGAAAAACCTATCCGTAAATCAAGTCAATTTAGTTACTGATATTTCCTATGAGAAGCTAGTGTGCAAAATATTAAAAATGTTCAGCAGGTACAAATTTTGTGATACGATTTATCCCAACAGTAATAAGGGACAAGGATAACCTCTATTAAAAGGATAATTAGATAAATTACAATGAATATCATCATCACTTTTGTTTAGTCATATAGAGATCTAGATTGGTGACCCGACCCAGATCCCTGAGATTTTACTCAAAGAATGTCCAAGTAATTAGTGTTGTGGTAAGTAGCATTTTAGTTAAGCTTACACAAATAAAATGTATTGTATTCCAATAGTTTGGAAGGGAATATATGAGAGTAACACCGACTCTTGAATCGCCCAAGAATTAGTTATAATTGTCATAGCGAGATGATTTCGTATGAAAAGTTGTCTAATATTATGAAAAAAATGTTGTAATAGTTTCCAATCTAATTTGATGAGGTGTATACTCATTTCTAGACGAGGTATATATAAACTTATGCCATTCTGAATGAAATCACACTTTCTACAAAAATTCTTAAAAGAAGAAAATAAAAAACAAAGCTAGGATTAATCCCTCACAAAAGAAGCCTATCTCCATAATAATAAGAATACCCGGTACGGGATGAATCCAGGACTATGAAAGTGGGGCAGAACATGAGAAATAAAACTAAAATTCCATCAATTTGACTACTTGCAACTATTTTAAAGTAACTCTATGTGGTCTCCCAAAAGACGTTGTATATTAAAAACATGACGACTTCAATTTTTTAGACGAAATCATTTTCTCACCATTCTCAAAGAGAGACTCGTAGTCTACTTGGACCAGGCCACTGATTCTATCTCTAACTGAGCAGATCTATACAACTCCAGTCTCTTTGAAATAGATACTCTTCGCTACATAATTGATGGATCCTCATCCAACATCTTGCCCAACTGCTTACTCTGGTCATTTCAGAAAATTTAATTGTTCCAATGTGTTATAGGTGTTTTTCGTATAATCTAGAAGAAAAGCATGAAGGACAGCAGACCAGGGGGTAGTAATACATACCTCTCGTCTTCCCAATTCTATGAAGAAATGGTCAAGCAAGCTACGCTTGGCCTCACGTACTTGACAATAAACGATAGACTTGGGAATTGAGTTGCTTAGACTTGCACAAACTATGTTGACATAAGATAAGACATTTGAGCCTGCACATAACAAGATTGTATGTACATTCAATCTTGAGAATCACGAATATAGTACGCGAGACAAGTATGATATTACAATATACTCACCGATTCTTCGAAGATATGAGTCATTGTATCTATCAAAAATTGAAACGGTTGGATTTCCACCTTTCTCGATGTCTAGGGGAAGCTTCCTAAAGAAATCTACCGTTAAGTAGCTATACTCCATTTCAATCAGCTGAAGAGTTGCCCCCCTGCTTTCTTCTTTCATCATGTCTAATGAATCAATTGCAACAATTGAGAGCTCCACCCGAAGGGAGGGGTATTGCTTCAGCTCCTAATTGTAACGGGAGAAAAATCCGTTAATCGGTGTATTACTTCGTACAAAATTTGTTTAAGCAAATTATGAACATTCGTAAACAAATCTAAGAACAGAATTTTTTATATGAGCAAACAAACATAAAACATTTGAGCCCTTCATCATGAAAAAGTTCATTAAATTTCACTAACTACAAATGTGTAAAATACCCAAGCCTCTTATCAAGTAAATATTTGTTCAATTGCAGTATCTGAATAGATGTAAAATATCCGAGCCCCTTATATGAGAAGATTCATTGACTTTCACTTACTAAAGTCTCAATGATCGACTTTTGAACTAGATCTTTCAATACTGCATGCACCTGAAAAGAGGTAAAGTGAGTTAGTATGATGAACATGGAACAACTTTAGAGTAACATGTGTATTTCATGTCTTAAATGCACTAACATGAATTATTTTCTCAAACAAACTAAGAAGAATGCCTAGAAGAATAGAGCTGGTAGTATAAGATTGTAACGTAAATGTCTTGGTCAAGTTAGACCAATCTTTCTAAATTACAATAGGTGGACATTGATCAGAGGCATCCAGACCCCTTCTCCAGCAATAAAAGATAAATAAACCCCTAACTTGTACATGAAAGGTTTTATATGTGTGTGTGTGTGTGTATATATATATATATATATATATATATATATATATGTATATATATATATATACACATACATATATACATATACATATACATATATATATATATATGTATTATGTACATATATATATGTACATATACATATATACATGTACATATATATATGTATTATGTACATATATATATGTACATATACATATATATATGTACATATATATATGTATACATATATATATATGTATGTATATATGTATACATATATACATATACATATATATATGTATGTATATATGTATACATATATACATATACATATATATATGTATGTATACATATATACATATACATACACATACACATACACACATACACATACACATATACATACATATATATATATATATATATATATATATATATATATATATATATATATATATCCATTCATCATTTTTTGCGTCAACCTTATGAAATTACAAAATTAGTTTGAGAATGAACTATTTTAATCATTTTCATTGAAATCAAACTGACATTCATACGTAATGTATAAATCCAATGTAAGACCCAATTAGTAGACAAAATCATGATCTACTTAAATGCATACCGCTTCAACGGCTACTTCAGCAGGGCCTTTGATAGTAATCAATGTTGTTTCAATTAGATGGCGATAACCTTTCTCAGGTGCTATAAGATGAGGCTGATATCCATCAGCTTCAGTTATCAACTTTCTAACATTTTCATGAGCAAGATGCTTGTCAAACGGCAAGCGCTTCAATGCAGCAGGTAACTGATTATCAAATATGTAGTAAATTTTATCACCGCCAGGCCGGCTATTGAAGCGCATAACCGAAGAGTGTAAAATTAGAACATTAATCCACATAAAAGTTAAAGGACCAATCAATAGTTTGAGATGCATACATTCCATCAAGATGCTCCTTAAATATTCTATCAATGATACGACATATTTCCATAATCATGTAGAGTTTTCCCTGCATAACATAAATGTTTTGAAAATGAGGTGCTTCAATAGAACAAATCAAACATGAGGGGGCATAAAAACCAGCAAGAAACAATTTAGAAGACCAGTACATAATAGGCACAATTAAAACTAAGAAGGGGTGATAAATAATTAATAGTGATAGAACTGCAAAAACAAAGCTCTTTTACCAAAATTCATGCAAAAAGCTTACTTACTCCAACATTAGTTGCAATGGGCTTTCCCAGTCGACTCAACTCAGATTCAAGCTCAATAATAGTTTTGTTTATAAATGACTGGAGTCCAGGGATTCTAGATTTGATAACCGATTCCAAATGCTACAAAATGAGAATCATCAAAACATGATACAATTAGTCCAATAATCTTCACTAGAAAAAACAAATCAATTTCTACAACAAGGTAGTATGATTGAACTACTTTCACTTAATGTTGGCACATGCAAATTTAGATAATACTTTACATTTTAACAAGAATGCCTTACAACTCAATGATGTAATCCCTGGGCATGCTTGGACAAAAAAAAAATGCAACATATATAGAAAGAATGTCAATGTGCTCACTTTGGATAGAACTTTCCCTAAATGCTCGGAACCCATCCTATGGACAAGATGTTTATACTATGGGGTTTGAGCAAAATAGTCTCGCTCTCTACGCCTAGCAGCAATCATGTCAACATTTTTGTTGATGTCAGCTTGAGATCGATTAACTACACCTATCCACGGGAACTGCAACTTATATGCATTTCCTTCCAGGATCTGCAATGCAGAAAATGAAAGAGGATGTAAGATTTTGCCGTTCTCTAATCATAAGTAAACGTTATTGTGTAAAATTATGTCTCTGAGATTGAATTAGAAAATATAAATATACAACTGATTGGAAAGAATGTCACTTTCTCTTGTTGGTATCAGTCAATAGACATTCTATAATTGTCAACTTACATCAACAGCATTGTTGAGGGTAGAAGTCCCCCAACCACTTAGAGATTATTCTACCCAACAGGTAATGGCCAAGATATCCTTAAGTAAGAAGCTCCGTACTCCGTAAGAGCGAACGTGTGAGAGCCTGAGATCCTAAGCTTAGTAAGAACCTGCACAAGTAACTTGGAGGGGGGGGGGGGGTTAGGACCCGGTTTGCTAAGTGTCAAACCGGTTTGAGACTTTACTCAAGAGAGACTGAAGATCTACTCTGTATAATATTCAGGTTCGGAAGTGATTATTGCTTACCATTATCATGGGAGTGTGTGCCCTATATATAGATTTCTCCCCAATTGGGAGGGTTCCACCAGATCGTGCCAAGTGTAAGGCCTGGATTGAGCCACCAAGGCTTCAATAGGCCCATGGCCCATTAATGACACTTGCCCCATTCCACTTTGGGCTTTCAGGCGTAGTTTAGTCATTAATGTGAGAGTTTTAGAGGCTTTGATGTAGTCTGCTGCGGGTTAAGGTCCGAAGGGGCAGGTTCGGATGCTTGGCCCGGACCGTACTAGGTTGCTCATAAGATATTCTTCTTAGTCTGTCGAGTACCTTTCATTCGGACCTCGTGCCTCGAACCTCCTTACTCTCTAGTGCCAGTTCACTTGGTTGCTTGTGAGGTTGTTGTGTTTAGTCCAGACGGGTGTCCGGGTCGGACCCATGGTTACGGACCATTGGCAGGGTCGGATCTACTATCCTTTGGTCCCTCCTGTCCCTTTATACCTGGGCGGGTCGGACTCGCCGGGGCTTAGGGTCGGACTGTAAGGTCCCGGACTCAGACAACTTGGGACTCCTTAGGATTCGTTCCAAAGGCGCCTATAACGGATTGGACATATTTCCGTATCAACATATGTCCCCCTAGTTTCCAAGTATGTTAGTAAAAGATAGTTATGGAACTATAGTTGAAAGTAGATGACAGTTTGTTTCTCGGTCCAATCTGTCCCTCGTAAGCAGAAAAAAGGTGTAATCCGTGCTTCTTGTCGTCCTTAATCTTGATCTCTCCCCCCCCCCCTTTTTCTTTCTTTTGTTGCAGTCCGAGGAAGGAGACTCGGAGTGCAACAAAATTAAAGAAAGAAGGGGTATTTGTAAGCGAGATCAAGTGGATAGAGAACGTTGGAGTTGTACCTCTTTGTGGGTGAAGGGATGATCCGAACGGACGAGAGTCCGTGTGATGATGAGTTGGATCAACCCTCCTTGTAAAACAGGGAGGGTTTTATCAACCTTGTCGGGATGGTCCGGAGAGGGACATCCGAACGGACGAGGGTTCGTGTGATGGTGAGGTAAATCATCCTTCCTTGTAAAAAGGGGAGGGTTTTTATCAACCTTGCCGGGATGGTCCGGAGAGGGACATTCGAACGGACGAGGGTCCGTGTGATGGTGAGGTAAATCATCCTTCCTCGTAAGAAGGGGAGGGTTTTTATCAACCTTGCCGGGATGGTCCAGAGAGGGACATCCGAACGGACGAGGGTCCGTGTGATGGTGAGGTAAATCATCCTTCCTTGTAAAAAGGGGAGGATTTTTATCAACCTTGTCGGGATGGTCTGAAGAGGGACATCCGAAGGGACGAGGGCCCGTGTGGTGGTGAGGTAAATCATCCTTCCTTTGTATAAAGGGCACGAATCCGAGGCGGAAGATAGATTGGCCATCCGAGGGTGTAGTAATGTCCTCTTCCCGAGCCTGGTGAAGTTGGTTGTATGTTTTTGTCATCGTAAGGTAAATATTTTGTACCAATGTGTCAATTCACCTGGTATTGTTGTACTATGCCTTTGGATGAATTGTGGTCTACGATTGAGATTTAATCCCAAAAAATGGCGACGGTTAGGCTTCCTGATTTAACCCTCTATAAATAGGGGTTTCACCGATGTCATTTTTACATTCTAGAGAGAAGATTTTCGAATTTTTCAGTACATCCGAAGCAAGTGCAAGCAATCCGAAGCAAGTGAGAAGAAGTCCGTAGCGAGTTATCCAAGAAAAGTTAGCTGCCTTCGATCCAACCATCCGAGTACAAGTAAGTTGCTTGTTTTTCCTGAATGGTTGTCAAATTTCCTTGTGTTTGTTGTTTCGCTACTGTTGAAAATATGGTCTGTTCGGATGCATGCTTATGTTACGTACTCTATAGTTGGTAATAACTGTAGTGTGTCTCGGATATGTTGAGTAGTCAAGACTAACGCCGGACTGACACCTTACTAACTCCGAACTAACTTCGTCCGGCAGAGTCGTTTCCTATCCTCCGAATCTTTAAGTTTCTTCCTCTTTTAATCTACATAAACGACCTCTCGGACTGCCATCTTAAAGCTTACAAAATTGCCTTTTTTCCCAAGGATGTCCGAGAGTGATAGTCAAAACCGATCCGAAGCTGAAGGGTATGCATCCGAGTCGCTGTCTCTGCTAGAGAGCTCCGAGGAGGTTGACGTAGGGAGTATGGAGGACTTACAAGAGCCGGTCCATTCTGCTGACCCGAACCGGGAAGAGCCCGAGGTAAGCTCTTTACTTCGGTTAGTTGTTCCGTGTTCAGTGTCTCCGAGGCGTCAGGATTACCCGGAAGTCTTTACTATGCAGGGTACCGGTGTTGTGCAAGAGACTACTTCCCAGACTATAGGGGATCCGGTCGCACCGTGCTGGGACAGAGCCCAAGATCCCGGTAGAGATTCGATCCCTTATACACAACTTAGGCTATAATTTTAGGAGTAACTCTAACCGAGTGTCGTTCGTCCCGGATCCGCAGGAGCCTAATATTGAGGAAGTGCATGATACCTCCGAGGAACTGCCCGAGCTAGGCATGTTCGAGGAAGGAGTTGAGGATTGGGTCCAAATTGTTGCCCCCCTCCGGACGGTAGTAGAGTTGGGTTCCTCGTCCTCGGAGGAAGAAGAGGCGGAGGGGGCCGAAGAGGTAGAGGGTAGAGATGAAGATATGGGGTCGGAGGAGGAGGAAGAATATGAAGTGATCTCGCCTCATTTTTTCGGAGGGAGTCATCCAGTCGGGACCGAGTCAGCGCAAGACTGAGGGGGTCAAGAAGGGTGAGGACGTATACCCGGTGAAGTTTCCCCGGTCAAGGGATGATGTAACTCATCCGGATCCGGAGGGTGAGTTGAATGAAGATTGCACCCTTCCGACTTGTCCGTCGATCGTAACGACTGAGGAAGTGGATGAGCTCCGGAGGAAGTAGAGATCCCGGATTCCGTGGAAATCCTGGTTCCGGATGAGTCGCACGCTTTTTACAATCCACCTCCAGGATACATGTGCGTGCATGAGATAAGTCTGCACTGCAGGTGGCGGTTGCCAGTGTCGTCCGAGTTGTTGGACATTTTGAACGACATGGGATTGAGTCCGCATCAGATCATCCCCAATTCTCTCGAAAATCTGATGTACTTTGGGGTGTTGTGTAAATACAAGGGCATCCCGATTACTTTTGATAACTTCCGTAAGTTGTTTAGTGTTAGTGTAAGCAATAGGAATACATTATTTATTACGCTGGTATGTCACCAAGCGTATACTTTCTTCGTAGATCCGTTCTCCACCCTTGCAATAAATTGGTGGAAGAGATACATTTTCGTCCGGCCCGCTCTGAAACAGGGTCAATCCGAGGCGGAAAGGGCCCAATGGTGGTTTGAGAGGAAGTTCTTCTTCCGTGGCGGTCACGGATCGAAACCTCGGAACATCCCTTTGTGGATGCAGGCTCTCCATAAGAATCAAGAACCGGAGAAATATTTTTTTCGGGGATTGATCTGTCAGCCCCTTCCTTATTTAGCTGGCTTTTTGGAGCCAAGTTTTTGTGACGGGAAGAAGGATCTGGGTAAGTTCTTCCCCATTCGGTCACTTGGTTGGTTATCCGAGTCGGTGGTCCCTTTATTGCTCTGTTTGTTGTTGGTGAGAGAATTGCTATCATGTATTAACTTATTATCCTTCGGATGTGCAGAGTTTTGGTTCGAGTACACCATGTCTACCATGCGGGAGCTAAAGCGGAAACAAAATGCCACTCAACAGAAGGAGATGGAGGAGGATTCTCGAACCCAAATCATCAAGACGTCCACTGTGCTGCTGATGGAGGAGCCTCGGAATGCTGCTGCTTTTCGAGTGGAGGAGACTCGGAGGGCCGCGGTAGGTTAGGAGCCCCAGACGATACCTACCCCGGACAAGGGTAAGGTGGCGGGCTCAAAGGGGGCCAAGAAACCTCCGAGGTCTGTGTCTCGGGAGCGTCCTATTAGTGGCTCGAGTGCAGCTACCGGGCAGAAGCGCCCTGCTGAAGGTCCGATCCCTGCGACCAAGAAGGGCAAAGGGAAAGCGAATGGTGAGTCGGACTTGGAGGCGGAAGTGGCTCAGTTGGCTGCTGTTCCGAAGCTGGACCAGATTGCGGAGTTGCCCGCAATTCACCAAAAGGTAGATACTGATTTTCTGGGAATCTTTTCTTTGTTCGGAGTCTGTACTAATTTCGTTTTATCGTGTATCGTAGCTTACGGCCGCTATTCGGGCATGTTCCATGGTGGCGGGTCAGAGGGCCACGATGGAAGAGGATCTGGCTAAGACTAAGGCTGGTTGGGCGGTGGAAACGTCCAAAGTGAATTCCTTGTCTGATAGGCTAAAGAAGTCCCTTGCGGCGAAGAAGGAGTCCGAAGCGGAGGTTGGAAAACTAAAGAGTGCCATCCTGTCACTGGAAAAGGACCTCAAAGCTCATCAAGAGGGTGTGGCTGAGTATGTCAGCGTCTCCCGAACTTTCAAGGATATGATGCTGAATGAGATGTTGAAGGTCCGGACGCAAGCTGTCCAAGACTTCTTGGGGTCGGACGCTTGCAAGTTCATGCTCGAGTCCAAGTATGATGAGGCTCGGTAGGATGGCTTTCATGCGGCTATTGGGCAGCTCCGGCATAGGGGACAGATACCGAGCGACCTTGACTTGGAGGCTGAAGGCATCACGGCTTTCAAAGAGGCAAATGACTTGGACTTTGCTCCGTAAGGTGTCTCGGATAAGGACATATTTCAATGTGAGTTTGTAGAGCTTGTATGCAACGAGACTGAGGACAATAAGTACAATCATGGCGGTCCGTACCTTCCCTCCTTTGTGCCACGGGTGTTGATGTCCAGTGTTTTCATTCCGTTGGAAGACCATGAGGAGCATAACCGGGACTGGCTGACTCTGCCCGGTCCTGTCAAGGGCTTCTCTTCTGATCTGGACCTGATGGAGCAATGTCCTTCTTTCCTGAAGGAATTAAGGGCCCAAAGGAAAAGAAGGTTGGCGCAGGAGGCCCAAGAGAGAATGGCGTCGGATGCACAAGAGTCTCCTGAAAAAGAGACCGCAGGTCCTTCTGGCACGCAAGCTGGCTCGTCAGGTTGTCAAGGGAGGTGAAGATGGGGTATGCCCCGGAAGCCTGTAACTCTGGTCTTCGGACCTTAAAACTATGTTGTTTTTTTGTTATCCCTGTTCTGTATGGATAATTTTTGTCAAATATACGTAGTTGATTCGATATTCATGGCAATGGTCCGGGTTCGTTGATGGCTTGGACCAACTCTTATCATCTGCTTGTGTTATTTTCTTTTCGAATGCATGCTTCTCATTGCGCGTTGAGTGTATAAGTTTCGTTGGTTCGGTGTTCGGGTAATAGATCCAAATCCTCGAGACCAAATTTTCCCAACAATAATACAATTCTCAATTGGTCGACTCATGGCTCGGTCGGAAAAGGGGTTCGTCCGAGTCGTAGATCCAAATGTTAATCGCCCCGAGAAGATTGGTTCACTCAAATTCGTAACAAGCAGAAATGTTTCGGATGTCATAAGTCTTGCTTGATTCGTATCGACGCGGTATACTATTCCGAGTCATTTTTTACTTGTGAAAGGGTGGTAAAAAAGGAGACGTTCTCACTAAAAAAGTTGAGTGGGGGCTACAGACCACATTTGGCGCCTCGGGCTGAGGGAACCGAGCCAGTAACAGTTCAAAATAATTCTCCCAATAAGGCCGAAAAATGTGAAAAGACTCCGGGCTGGCCCAATAGCGGCCCAATTGTTGGGCCCAAGTCCAGGTCCAAGCCCATCGCTAGCTGTTATACACCACGTGTCGCATGGTAATTGGCTCGCCACTTCTGTATATACCCCTGGATTGTACATATTTTCGTCAGATCATTCCATCCCTTTTATAGTAATGGTTGATTCGGATCCGGGTGTCCGTACGTCTGAACGAGTAGGTTGATTCTGCCGTTCCCATTTGATTCGTCTCGGTGGTTCCTTCGGGCGTCCGAAGATGCCATCGAGTCGGACTATGTGGAAGGTAACAGATATCAGCTTCTCGGAAGGAACCCTTCTCGGATCGCCGTGCCAATCTTCTTTCTGCGGGGCTGGAACGTGTATCGTCAACTTCAGCCCCGGGGAAGCGGATTAGCTCACTGGTTCCGAGGATTCCTAAACACTGGTGACTTCGGTCGTTCTGTCATTCACTATCCCTAGTACTCCCCGGATCGCCGGGCTAGCCTTCTTTCTTCGGGGCTGTAGCGTGCATTAAGAATTTCAGCCCCGGGGAAGCAGGCTATCTTGCTGGTTCTAGGGATTGCACGCCTCTTGCTTCAGAGAGTTAATATTTCGGGATATTTGCTCCTTGCAGTATATAAGTTTCGGACATAGTTCTCGGATCAGCGTGCTAGTCTTCTCTCTCCGGGGCTGTAGTGTATCAACCACTTGAGCCCTGGGGGAGTGGACTAGCTCGCCGTTCCCAAGGATTATGGAAGACTTGTTGGCATGGAGAGTCGAATTCTCGGGCTGTTTGCTCCTTCCACCATTTACCATTTTCTTGTGGTGCCCGAGGGTGCGAACCAGAAAGTGGTTGTGGTAGAAGATGTGGATCGTCTGAGAGGACCGTGGAGCTGCCTTGCCGTACCAGAGTTATCCGGTTTGGATTCAACTTGTCCTTTGTGCGGAAGTAGGGACTCATTATTTAGAGATCAATTGGTTCGTGCTGTTCCTGTTTTGTCCGGAAGCTCAGACTCGAGATGGAGATATTCGGTCCGCTTCAGACACCAAATTTTCCATCAATGACTGTTTGTAAAGAATGAAATGTACTATTGTGCCGTAGTTCATATTTTGAGGAATAAATATTGCTATTCTAGGTGTCGCAATGACTCTCCTTGTTATAATTGTTTACTTCGAACTAGTTGCTTGTTATCTGCTTCGGTTCTCTATGAAAAGGGTCTGAGGCGATGTGTTTATTTGAATATAACACATCTATTGCAAAAAAGTTGTATTGATTTGACGAAAATTCAAATACAACTGGTGGGCTTCGAGGCCAGGAAAAGAAAAAAGAGAGAAAATAGCAAGTGACGTAGTATGCTTTAGAGAAGCAACTCTAGGCGTAGAACTTTTGCAAATTCCTAGCATCCCATGTTCTCCTCAGGGCTCTCCCTTGATCATCTTCGAGTTCGAAACTGCCATTGCACCAATGACCTTGTAGGGTCCTTCCCACTTAGGCTTAAGTTTACCAACATTGCTCAAGATGTCAGCTCTTCTGAGGAATAAGTCTCCGACTTGTATGTCTTTGGGAAAGACACTCTTGTTGTAGGATCGAGCAGTCATGGCTTGGTATCGAAGGATGCTAGCTAGTGCCTCACTCCGTTTGTTCTCAAGGAGCTCAAGGTCGTAGATCCTTGCGACTTCATTCTCAGTCGGGTTGTATTGCTGGATCCTTTGGTTTTTCACTGCTACTTCCGAGGGGATGACCGCCTCGGATCCGTAGACAAGGGAGAAGGGCGTCTCCTGTGTGGAAGTCCGAGTAATCATCCTGTGTGCCCAAAGGACTGCGTCGAGATCATCTGCCTAAATGTCTTGGGAAGTCCTCAACTTTTTCTCCAAAATCTTGATGATGGTCTTGTTGGTGGCTTCTATTTGACCATTGGCTTGGGGATAGCCAACGGAAGTGAAGCATTATTCTATTTTGAAAGACTGGAGCCACTCTTTCAGTCTTGCCCCGGAGAACTGAGCCCCGTTGTCCGAGACTAGGACCTTTGGGAGTCCGAAGCGACAGATGATGTTCTTCCAGATGAACGTCCGTACTCTGCTTTCAGTGATGGTCGAAACTGCTTCTGCCTCAACCCACTTAGTGAAATATTCCACCGCCACAATCAGGAACTTCTTCTGATGAGTTCCGCGTGGAAAGGGACCAACTATGTCTATGCCCCATTGATCAAATGGGCATGCTATGATTGACGGAATCATAGGGTTGGTTGGGCGATGGGGTATGTTGGCGTAGTACTGGCAATCTTCACAAGCACAGGCAAAGCTGGCGGCGTCTTTATCGATCGTGGGCCAATAGTATCCTTGCCTTATAATTTTCTACGCTAGAGTCCGTCCTCTGGAGTGACTTCCACAATTTCCTGCATGGATTTCCTCCATCACAGTCTTCGCCTCCTGGGGACCAAGGCATCTCATGTGAGTGCCGGTGAAAGATCTCTTGTAAAGATCCTCAGGATGAAGTATCTGTTGGCTCGACATAGGATCCTCCTCGCTTCTCTAGGATCTGAAGGTAGAGAGCCATCCTTGAGATAGTAAAATATGTCAGTCATCCAGCGCTCAAGAGGAAGACTTGTCCATTAAGATTTGCCAGGGAGGAGTCCGTGAGTGTCATTAGGATAACACTCCTTGTATCTAGAGCTCCTAAGGCTGAGGCATACTTGGAAAGGGCATCGGCCTTTTCGTTCCATTCCATGTGAAATTGCTCAAGAGTGAATACTTCAAAGTGCTCCACCTCTTTCTTGAGAAGTTCTAAGTATTTAATCATGTTGGATCCTTTAGAAGCAAAAGACCCAGAAAACTGGGATTTTACGAGCTGGGAGTCTGTATAAGCTTTGATTTTTTTTTACTTGAAGAGCTTTTGCCATCCTCAAGCCGGTGAGCAGTGCCTCATACTCGGCCTCGTTGTTTGTTACTTTAAAGTTGATGGTGATGGCGTATTCCAGCTTGGCTCCTTCAGGGCTTTCAAGAAAGATTCCTATTCCTCCTACTCGTACGAAAGTGGATCCATCCACTTGTAACATCCAGCATTCCTTGTTCTCAAGTTTGCTTTCTGATTCAATAGTACTTTTCTGTCTTCCTGCTTCTTGTCGGAAGATGCAGGTGTCGAAGTGTTGGTTACTTCGTCTAGGAGGAACATATGTCTCACCCTTAGGGAGTCATCCATAGGTTCCTGATATCCTGACCAGAGTTGAACGTTACCCCTGAGCATCTCTTCAGGCTCATTCTCTTTTGCCCTTTCTCCTTCTGGGGTATCCTTCGCTTGAGTGAGCATGACGTAGCTCACGTCCTCCTGTGGACTTTCGGTTGCTTCTTCCGTTTCCTCTGGGTAATATACCAGGAAGTCAGCAAGGACTTGAGCCTTTTTAGCAGATGGGGCTTGGTACCCGATAACATATTCACTTAGCTCGATCGCCCATTTGGATAAGCATCCTGATTGATCTGGTTTGCCTAGGACATGTTTGAGTGGTTCATTGGTGAGGACCACGATTCGATGAGATTTGATGTAAGGCTTCAGTCGCCGGGCAGTGTAGACCAGCGCGAAGGCGAGCTTCTCAATTTTGACATATCTGGCCTCGGAACCCACGAGGGCCTTGCTCAAGTAATTGATCGGTAAGTGGTCATTTCCTTGTATCCGCACTAATACAGAACTCATGGCTTCATCAGTAGTAGCTAGGTAGAGGTAGAGAGGTTCACCTTCTACCGGTTTGGACAAGAGAGGTGGCGAGAGGAGGTAGCTTTTTAAGTTATCCAAGGCTTCTTCGCACTCCTTTGTCCACTCGAACTTGTCTCCTATCCTTAGAATTTTGAAGAAAGGTAAGTTTTTCTCGGCGGACTTGGAAATGAAACGGCTCAGGGCCATCACTCTTCCCAAGAGCTTTTGCACCTCATTGATTGTCGTTGGTTGGGGTAAGTATAAAATTGCCTTTATCTTCTCTGGATTGGCGCTGATACCTCTCTCCGTGACCATGTAGCCGAGGAACTTTCTTCCTTTTACACCAAATGTACACTTCTCTGGGTTCAACTTCATTCCATATTTCCTAAGGATGGAAAATCACTTGTTGAGATGCTCGATGTGTTGCTCTTCGGTCTTGCTTTTTACTAGCATGTCATCCACGTAAACTTCTATGGTTTTACCCAACTCCTCTTTGAACATCTTATTCACCAGTCGCTGATATGTAGTGCCTGCGTTCTTGAGGCCAAATGGCATGACCTTGAAGCAGTAGACCCCTCCTACCGCAAAGAAGGCCGTCTTCTTGACGTCTTCCTGGGCCATCCTAATTTGGTGAAAGCCTTGATAGGCATCCATGAAGCTTAGGAGTGCGCATCCCGCGGTGGAGTCAATTAGCTGGTCTATGCGAGGTAATGGATAAGGATCCTTTGGGTAAAACTTGTTAAGCCTAGTGAAGTCATTGCACATTCTCCACTTTCCTGGAGCTTTTTCAACGAGGACTACGTTACAGACCCAGTCAGAATACCTGACTTCCTCGATGTGTCCTGCTTTCATCAATTTGTCCACTTCTCCTGCTATGATAGCATCTTCAACAGGCCCAAAATCCTTCCTCTTTTGTCGGATATGTTTTACCATTGGATCCATGTTCAGGCGGTGAATTGCGATCCTTGGGTCTATTCCCTTGAGGTCATCGGTGCTCCAAGCAAAGATATCGTGATTGTCTTGAAGGCATGTGATGAGCTTCATCTCTACTTACATGCTCATCTCTGTTCCGATCCGAGTTACCTTTTCCGAATCCCCCTCAATCAACTGAACCTCTTTCAGGGCTTCATGAGGCTCTATCCTGGCAGTCTTGGGGAACTTTTTCTTAAGCGACCCAACACCAATTTCTTCCTTTAATGGGGTAAGAGTCACAAGAGGAGGGCTCCTGGGTCTCTTAATGACCGAAAGAACGGGTACTATGTCTCCTCTGGTTGACATGATGTAGCATTCCCAGGCTTCTCTAACATTGCCCACTTCTTCACCCACACCGTTCGGGGTTGGGAACTTCACCCTGTTGTGTAGGGGAGACGCGACTGCCCTGAATTGGTTAAGTCCCGGGTGACCTAGGATCACGTTATAATCGAATGTGTTGTTGACCACCAAAAGAGGATCGTCTCAGTCACCCTTGTAGGGAAGGCGCCCATAGAGACTTGTAATGATATACTTCAAATGGGATGCACTATAGAGCCCCCGAATCCTACCAAAGAGGTTTGTACTCGTCCATACTAAACGTTGCCCAGGCGCATCTATTCCACAGTTCTCCTAGATATTACATTGGAGGAACTCCCTGTATCAACAAGTACCTTGTTGACTTTGTAAGTGGCGATGACTTGAGAAATGACCTAAGGTACGTCAGCATCTTTAAGATCTCCTCCACCAGACGTTGGTGGGGGTATTTCACTGTCATCAAAAGTGATGGCGTTCGTTCCTTTTAGAACCGGTGGAGCATAGGTTATGTCATTGTTTCTCAAATTTTGCGCGGTTCTTTCCCTTGCGTTCCGGCTATCTCCTCCAGTTGGACCTCCTGCAATGGCATTGATAACCCCGCTATAGGGGAGGTTTTCCATTTCCATATCTTCGTGATACCCACGGTATCTTTGGGTATGGTGGGGTGGGATTTCTGCTGGAGGTGGCGGTAAGGATCCTGTCAGATGTTCCGAACCACGCTCCTCCCTTCTTTGTTCATTCTTCTAGTGCCTGGAGGGTTCCTCCTTGTATACTGGTTCTTTCAATTTACCACTCCTTACCAACCTTTCTATTTCTGTTTTCAGCTGGACACAATCCTCAGTCGAATGACCTTTGTGCTTATGAAACCTACAGTATTCCTTTGAAGCTTTGTTCTTCTTGTTGCTTCTTGTAGGTTTTGGCCATTGTATATCTAAGTTTTCTCAACAATAGAGGCCAAGATGTCGGATCTTGGTCTATTGAGGCGAGTATACTCGACGTATCTTCTTGGTGGTGTTCTCTCCCTACGGAACTCCCTTCTGTCTCTAAGTTCATTCTTTTGTTCAAACTTTCCTAGACGGGGAAGAGGTTCTTGTCTTACTTCCTCTTTTCCCTTCCTGGCCCCGGCTCTTATTAGGACTTTCCTCCTGTACTCTTCTCCATACAAGACTCCTTCGCAGATATCTTCCAAGTACCTTTCAGTTGTGATTTCCCCGTTTCAAAGCTTTCTCCTGAGATCATCGTTGTAAGTGTTAGCGTACAGGTGTCGGACCCGTTCTTTGATGCTGTGAGGCTCTACTTGGCGCACTTCGGCATTGAAATGGTCAAGGAAGGTCCTAAGGTCCTCGTGCTCTTTCTGGATTACTCCTGCCAAGTGCTCGACCGATCTCTTTCCCTTCTTTGCTTTCTCAAACCTTTTCAGGAAGAGGGAAGCGATATCTGCATAGGATTTGATGGAGCCATTGGGCAAAGAGGTCCACCAATCCATTGCCTCCCCAAAGAGTGTAGTGGAGAAGTTGAAAGCTTTCATGTTGTCATTCAGGCCGTTGGTCTCCATCTTACTTTCGTATCTAGTAAGGTGGCCCACAGGACAAGTATCCCCGTAATAGTATTCGAGAGTTGGGATAGTGGAGTCGGGGCGCTTCCTTTCCCTCCTTATCTCGTCACATAGAGGATTAGGAGCTCTAAGAGTCACCTTCTCATGTGCCTTCACCATCTTGCTCAAAGTGGCGATTTGAGTTTCCAAGGCCTTTTGTTGGACATAAATCTGCTCGGCGATTAGCTTCTCGCCAGTCCTTGGGTTGATGGCCACATCTGGAGGAATATCATCAATAGGGACTATCGAGATGCTTTCTGCCACGTGGTCTCGTGGCGCATGCTGTAGAGCCCCACGTCGGCTAGTTCCAGCTTCATCTGCTCGTGGCATTACCGGACTTCTCCCCCGCTATTCGTGAGAAGCAGTGGCCCTCCTATTTAAAAGGTTCCTTAGGTCCTCCGGTTGAGCTGGTTCTCCTAACCTTTGTTGGATTGGGCGATGTTCATTCCTTGATTGCGCGGGTTCAGCTTGTCTCGGAATTGCTAAGGGAGGAGTGGGTTGGGAGGCTGAAGGTTGTTCGATCCAAAGCACCCTTGAATGGTGGTGAGTAAGAGGCCAAACTGATTCTCACTCATTCCAAACTCACTTGGACGAATGATCTGCCAATTTGGAAGGGTGAAGTGTCTTCCCGGAGGAGGACCATGTGGTCCTGACGGAGGAACTTGCCCTTCAACCCCGAGTACCTGGGTCCTTATTGGTGGATCAGCAGCTCTTTCCTCCTCTGAAGAGAGGCTAGCGGTGTGTCCATCACTCGGGCAATCCATTATGTTTCTTTAAGAGGTTCTCGCCACCCTTCCCCTCCGAGTGGGAGGTCTATCTCTTTGCCTTGCGGCGGGCGTGCAAATCGCAGTAGCATTGGTTCTTACTGACCTTCTTGTTCTTGCCATTACTGAAGAGAACGGAACTTTTTGTAAAGATTTCCACAGACGGCGCCAAAATGTTGAGGGTAGAAGTCCCCCAACCACTTAGACATTATTCTACCCAACAGGTAATGGCCAAGATATCCTTAAGTAAGAAGCTCCGTACTGCGTAAGAGCGAACGTGTGAGAGCCTGAGATCCTAAGCTTAGTAAGAACCTGCACAAGTAACTTGGAGGGGGGGGGTTAGGACCCGGTTTGCTAAGTGTCAAACCGGTTTGAGACTTTACAAAAGAGAGACTGAAGATCTACTCTGTATAATAGTCAAAGTTCAGAAGTGATTATTGCTTACCATTATCATGGGAGTGTGTGCCCTATATAGATTTCTCCCCAATTGGGAGGGTTCCACCAAATCGTGCCAAGTGTAAGGCCTGGATTGAGCCACCAAGGCTTCAATAGGCCCATGGCCCATTAATGACACTTGCCCCATTCCACTTTGGGCTTTCAGGGGTAGTTTAGTCATTAAAATGAGAGTTTTAGAGGCTTTGATGTAGTCTGCTGCGGGTTAATGTCCGAAGGGGCAGGTTCGAATGCTTGGCCCGGACCGTACCAGGTTGCTCATAAGATATTCTTCTTAGTCTGTCGAGTACATTTCATTCGGACCTCGTGGCTCGAACCTCCTTACTCTCTAGTTCCAGTTCACTTGGTTGCTTGTGAGGTTGTTGTGTTTAGTCCGCACGGGTGTCTGGGTCGGACCCATGGTTACGAACCATTGGCAGGGTCGGATCTACTATCATTTGGTCCCTCCTATCCTCAGTAAACTCAAGGTGTCGGACTCATGGGGGCTTAGGTCGGACACCAGCCGACTATAAGGTCCTAGACTCAGACAACTTGGGACGCCTTAGGATTCGTTCCAAAGGCGCCTATGACGGATTGGACATATTTTCGTATCAACAAGCATCTGTACCCTTATCCATAAGATCAATCTTTGTTAGAACTCCGAATGTTCTTTCTCCTGAAATAGATCATTATCAAGTAAAAATACATACTTGGAACTAGAACACTAGTGTCTTATATCATCATGTTAACAAGACAACAAAAGTATAACTTCAATATAGAACATCTGTTAGACACTCAAGCTCATAGAACATACTCAATCACATTCATTTAAGGAGTAGAAATAAGTCAAACCTTTTGGATCTACTTCACGAGAAATCTTAATTGCATCTGATGTTGCTAGATCTTGGTTGGCTGGAGAAACTGCTAGAATGATACAATTTGGCTGCAACAAATCATTTATAAGAAAATATTCCATTTTTATAGTAAAGTGTTGTTAACTGGTTTTCCTTTGTAATTTATGAGTTATTTATAGTCAACAGAGACCCTGACAAATTGGTTAATGAAGAATGGGACATGGGGAGTATACAATAAGTATTCCTTAGTGACTACTACTTCACTAATCTATAAATATTTCAACTGGACTTGGTGGAGTCCATAGCATGAGCTTCTAGCAAACGATTAAGTAATATACTAATCTTCGAAACCTTGTCCTAGATATATAAAAAAATATTAACATACCTTCTCAATATAGGAGCGCACCATGTTGTCAATATCCAACACTATGCTCTCAGACTGACCATCTGTAATGAACATATAGTTCCTTACACTTATTATCAAAGAAAACTATATGACATACAAGATTTGATGTCAAAGGAGCTACATCAAGCGAAACGGGATATAACTCACCAACAGGAACTTTAGTAAGCATGGGAAGATCAATCAATGTCAAATTCACAACTGCAGTCAGCATATGCATGCAAAATTGACGTCACTTGATACTTAATTAAGATGATTAACGACAAAAAAAAAAAAGGGCAACAACATCATGTTCTATTTTAGTTCTTATAAACTGTAAAACACAAGGCAATATTGGGATAAAAATTCGCTTCATTTGAAATGACATTATGTCAAGTGGAACTTATTATTGAAAAAGTAAAAGTACACATATAAGAGTTTGCTCTCTCAAATGTAACATATATAAGACCCACTGGACATGTCAACTAATACCAGAAGATGTCCAAATTGTGTTTTTGTCTTTTTAAATCAATAGTAGATATACCCTTTAGATAAGGAAATAAGTATCTTGCATTAAAAAGGTCAATAGATCTCATTATACTTAACGCACACTATATGATGTCAATAACAACAAAACTAATTGCATTTTATATTTAATGAATGAGTAAGCTATGTTGACAGACCTTGTGGGGAATATACGCTAAGATAAATCGGAATCATGGAAATTTGTTTACTGCGTCTTGTTTCCCTGTCGGTCTCCTCAACGATCTCTTGTCTTACAGCAGCTACAACATAGTGGATACATGAATGCATTACAAAAAATATAATAGAAAATTATATCATCAAAAAAAACTCACCAAAATCTGTGAACCTCTTTCTCGGAAGATGTCCAAACTTAGCATATTCTCTACCTTCATTAATCCGATGAAGCTGAAGGACAAGCGAATGTCTAGTAACAATTCCTGTACATATTTATACATAGAGGAACAATCAATCTATAAGCTTTTACCACCATCAATGTAGAAGCCCATTTCAATCCACAACCGAGTTAATATATTTACGTCACCAACAATGCTTTCAAGCACAGATGACTTTCTAGAACTCTAAAAGAACCATCAAATTTCAGTGTCATCCAGTCATACATAGAAATTCAGAATTAATCACACATTAACTTTCGCACCCGAATCTTTATAACTAAAATCATACATTAATTAACAATTAGTTAAGATTTTCACATTACACACTATAAATTTCTAAAACACCACCAGCTTCCTACACTCTACAGTTTCAATCACCCGAACATATTTCGAATTAGTTACAAATAATTTTCAGTGGACTCGGTTTTAATAATCCTCGAAAATGTAAATCATACATACAAACTAAAACACACAATTTTAAACAATTGTAGAAGAAAAAAAAAAGGAAATGATGAAGATTACCTGACCTCCAACGACAACAATGGAAGGAAGAGCGTCCCAGAGAGTGGGCAAGGCGCTTTCCTCTCCGTGATCGCCAAGAGCCGTGCACGCTCTTTGTAGTCTATTGACCAACTGTATAAGATTCTCCATCTCTATAAATCTGTTGGTACTAGAATAATTGTGAAGGAGAAGATGACTTATAAAGGACTTTGATAGATCAAAATGCGATGACACATGACCTCATGTAACTGCCTCAGCGGTATCTTTGGTGGATGAGTGGAAATTGTCAGAATCTACTGCATTATCTTCATGGTTTAAGCTCTCTCAGGTAAATTTACTCTATATCCTAATATTAGTCATTCATGTTGCTATTACTACCAAAAATCAGTTATTGACCACAATAAATTCGATATTTAACCTCTCTATATAGGATTTTTATACATCACTAACTTATACTCTTTTTAGGAAGTGAAAATTGAGATAAAATTACTTATAATAGAATTAAACAAATGTCAGTACATTATTGTTATTGTTAAGTGGTGATTCTATTTAATGCATATGTAAGAGATAAACTATTTATAAACATCTATCATTGCCTACATACACATCAAGAAACAGTACGCCACCACTCCCTCAATCTACAACACCGTTTTTTTTTTCTTTTTTTTTTTTTGTGATAAACATCTATTTGCTCATTAGTGAGCTTAGGATATAGCACTGCATGCACCTCATTTATTAATCATTTCTCTTATGTATTTCCTCAATAAGTCTGTTTTAAAGTCCCAGCACAACAGATTCATCCAAAATGGCATATGATTGGAATTTCAATGCTGTAGAACTATAATGCGAGTATATATCCTCTCAATCTTTTT
Organism: Plantago major; assembly: GCA_026545765.1. Classification (NCBI taxonomy): domain Eukaryota; kingdom Viridiplantae; phylum Streptophyta; class Magnoliopsida; order Lamiales; family Plantaginaceae; genus Plantago; species Plantago major. Next base: position 55,468,472 of record CM048840.1, on the reverse strand, counting down.
TGAAGAAATGCAATTTCATAAACATAGATGAGCTGAAAAATCGTCAGCCATTACACATCAGGACGCATACAGAGTAAATCTGAGGAATCACCAAAACTATTCGACACAACGTCTTGGCTCAACAAATGTGCCAACTTATTACCGTCTCGTTTTGTAAAACTAAAAGTACAAGAAAATAAACTAGCAGCCAACAATTTGATTTTCTCAATAATACCACCATAAGCAGACGAAGATGGTGTGGAGTTCGGGAGTTGAGTGACAACATTGAGACTGTCTCCTTCAATAACAACATTCTGCAAATTGTTCTCAATGGCTACTTAGACAGCCAGCCTTGCAGCAACAGTTTCTGCTAATTCTAGACATTGCACATGAAGCTCTCGCTGCCTTCTCCACACTAACACCTCCCCTGAAGAATTTCGCGCAACAATCCCCAACCCGACACCACTTTGAGACTGGCGCACATAAGCATCGTAATTGATTTTAGTTGTACTTGTACCAGGCGGTTTCCAACACACTGGAGTTTCTGGAGGGCGTGACTATCTTACACAGTCTGTGCTTCCTTAAAAGCTGCAATATATCGATTGATGAATTGGGTGAATTCATGTGCTTCATAAACCCGATTATCATGAACTTTTTGGATTCGGTTCGTCCATAAGCACCAGCAATAGCAAATTAAACGTTCCAGCTGATCAAGTGACACTGCGTTGCGAACTTCCTGTACCCAATTCGAAAGACAATCTGTATCATATAATTGCAGGTTAGTAGGATAAAGAGAAGTAGCCCAAAACAGACGTGCGTAAGAACAATCCTTAAGCACATGTATCACAGTTTCCGAACTAGAATCACATAAGGGACTAGAAGTATCAACATCAAGTCCTCTCCGCTGTAAATTACATCGAACAAGAAGAGAGTTGTGCATAGCCCGCCAAATGAAAATATTTATCTTATTCGAAATTTTCAATTTCCACAACAAGTCCCAGTAATCAGAACTCTGATTGCTGCTTTAGCCCATACGTGCATTGGTAAGAGTCGACTTCATATTCCTGGCAAGGTAGTAAGCAGAACGAACCTAATAGTGGCCATGTTTAGTGAAGTGCCATATCCAGACATCTGCAGCAGGAACAGTAGGCAAGGGAATGCGAAGAATATGTTCCGCGTCTTCTTGACAAAAAACTGAGTGAATCATCATGTCATAATCCCAAGAACCATTGGCTCGATCAATAAACTCAGAAACATTAATAGGTCGTAAATGTGACAAGTCTGGATTAATTGATGAGATAATATTCTAACGTCTCATTTGGTCCTTTTTAGCGGTCTTTGTTAGTCTTTGGTTATTGTTTTCTAGTGTTTCTTGTACGTTTTTATGCTTTGGTATTTTGATGTTGTCTTGCAGGAATCGATGATTTTGAGCCAAAATAAAGGCAAGCTGATTAACATGGCTCGCCGCGGCGAGATTTTACGAATGCACCTGGAATTCTGCAAAGTTGAGATCGCCACGGTGAGGTATCCTTCCCGTCGCGGCGAGATTTTACGAGGCTAGAGGCTGGAGCTGTTGAGAGGCTCGCCGCGGCGAGATTTTACGAGCCGGATATCTATTGCGATAAAGAAGACTCGCCGCGGCGAGGCTATTTTCCCGCCGCGGCGAGCGTCGGCCCCCAGAATTCGTTTTTCCTTATTAGATTAGAATTTTGATTCTTTTCTTTCATACTTCTTTTAACCTAGTTTTGAGAAAAGCTCAAAGATTCACACATTGACATTGAGACATCTTTGGAGCTTGGTTACTCATTGATTTTATTCATAAAGATTATTGGTATTGATTTCTCCATTGCTTTCTTCTTTACAATTCGTTCCTTATCTTATCGATTGAATTGTATGTTATTGCGTGCGAGTTTATCATCTATGTTTCATACGATTTTTACCATGAATCTCTGTATGCAATCATCTATTATGAGTAGCTAAACCGCTCCGGACACGGTAGTGATGTGACGGTAATTGCGTATTCGCTTCTAGGGTTAGGATTAGTTCATATAGGTTAGGCTCGTTCAAATATCTTCGTAAAAACCTTTCAATCCATTAATCTAGTTCAAATATTTTCTAAAACGTTTTGGTTAGGGATCGTGGATTGATGACCCACGATTACTCTGGTTTAAAGATTTTTAAATAGCATTTGGTTGAATTGGATTGATTGTTTTAAGTACGCCGAACATGTGACAAGTATGAGCGATTTCCCTAGAGCGAATTAGTATTACTCGATCATGACTGCTGTGTTCTCTTATCTCATTGTTAAAAACTGTTTCTCTGCGTTTCTGTTTTCTAGTTATTAGAAGTAATCAAAACCAAACAAATTAAGCTGTTTCCACAAGTGACTATTTATTTTCAACTGCTTGGTAGCTTAATTGGTTCCTTAGCAAACGATTCTGTGGTTAGCATTGTCTGTCTACAACAACTGCTTTCTACTTGTTTTCTAAGTAGTAATTTGAGCACATCAAATTTGGCACTGCTGCCGGGGAATCAATTCCTATTGTAGCGCTTGATTGCAAATCTTTACTTGTTTTCCAACTTACCTGAGGTTTAGTGCACTAACAGAAACTAAGGATATTTCGAGGTTTTCGTAACATGTAGCTCTAACAACAGGTTGATCAGAAAGGACATTTCAATGGCTCAGTTAACCTATGGAGCCTACATGCAGCCCGGCGAGGTTAAGCCGGGAAAGCAGCAATCGTGTTGTCTAATGAGGCAAGGAATTTGGAACTCAAAGCTCACCACTTCCTTAATCTCCCCAAGTTCTACAGAATGGTCAACGAGGATGTGATAAGTTTCCTCAAGTAGTTTGAAGTACTGATTGCAGGGATTCCGTTGACAGCAGAAGGAGTGATGGTTTCAGATGGAGAGATAAGGAAGAAGGTTTTTCCAATGTGCCTACAGGATAAAGCTAGGAACTGGCTGTTGAACCAGCCTGGGGGTTCTCTACCTACTTGGGATTCTCTCTATAAGGCCTTCGTGAATAAATTCTACCCTCCCGAGAGAACACAACAACTTCGTGCCCAGATAATGCAGTTTCAGCAGATGCATGATGAGACCCTTCTATGAAGCTCGGGACCATTTTTTGCAGTTATTGGCCCAATGCCCTCACCACAAGATAGACGATATGAGCTTATGTGTCCGATTTTATGAAGGACTGGATTGGGAATATCAAAATATGGTCGATGTGAGCTGTAAAAACTCCTTCCTGGAAGCCTCCGCTGATGAATTGAACAGTGTTTTCGAGAAGCTGGCAGCAACGTCGCAACTTAAGGGAGCAAGAGATAAGGCTAGGAGAGTGGCAGCCAGAGCAGTGGAAGAGACTCCAGGGCCATGTATTACTGAGCTAAAAAAGAAATCAGGAGCCATATGGAGAGGTCTGAGAGGTACTGGTTGGAAGCGCAGAAAATTCAGGAAAAAAATAACCAGAGGTTTGACAGTATCGAGCAATCGCAAAGAAGGCTGGAACAGATATTGGGTGACTTGGTTGGGAAATTGCAGCTTATGGAGAAAGGTAGACCCCCAGCATCCCCAGAAAACATTAGAGTCCTGGCGGTTGAGATAAATTTTGAAGAACAACGGAAGGTTAAGTCTGTTGTTGCCACCTGTACCAATGAGGTTGAGCACCCTGCATTAGATGATGGAACTCCATCAACGGTTCAAGTGACCCGTGTATTGACAGCCGAGCAGACTGAAGATGTAGCCTATGTTGAATCAACAGGTGATGAAGTCGAGGAACCGAGTTCCGTGATTCCAGAAGAGGAGGCGAATGCGGAGCAAGAAACTTCTGAACCCAACCCCCCCCCCCCACCATAATAATTCCTAAGGCAGAAAAGAGTTTAAGCGACTTCGACAGTTTTGATTTACTGGTAGGCATTGGGTGTTCAGCTCAGGTTACCGGAATAGTCGACACTGGTGCTAGTTGCAATTTGATGACTTTTAACACCTATGAAGACTTAGGCTTAAAGGGATTGGATCCGCGCAGATGCTTTATGACTCTTGCTGGTGGAACTAGAAGCAGATGCATGGGGATCATGGAAGATGTTCCGGTTAAGCTGGATGGTATAACTTGATGATGTGATTTTGTGGTAGTGGAATCGCCGAGGGTGAAGGGGAAAGAATTGGAAAGAGATATGCTACTTCTAGGGAGACCCTTCATCCGCTCAACTCTCATGGTGGTGAATTTGCATGCCCGAACATACACAATTGAGGTGCAAGGTGAGCCACGCGAACTGAAGGCCTATTCCGCTCCATTATATTCTGTTTCGCAGGTTGATAGCAGGAAATTCATAGGAGCACACACTGGACCCTTATATATACATACTTATCAACAAGGAAGAACAAGAGCTGCACCAACTGGAAGAGTTAAGAACTTCCAGAGTACCCATTAACCAACACGGAAGAGTCTTGTACATGACTCTAAAGGTACACCTGCAGGCAAGCCACTGTTGATCCCATTTTCTTTTCTTTTTCACTCTGCGCTTGAGGACATGCTTGAGTTTAGGTTTGGGGAGGGGGAAATGTGCTCTCTAGTGTCTTGTCTGCATTTTCTCTATTACTTGAGTCTCTAGAGTCTTTCGTCCTCTACTTTATGTATGTTTTGGTCATTTTTCTTTTACGGTCTTTTTTTTCCTTTTACCCTCTAGAGTCTTTCGTGAGTCGTTCTTCCAAGTTATGAAAGCTTCTATTGTGATTGTTAAATTTGCTTGCGGCTTATGTTTTGCATGATACTTAACTGAAGTGGTATAGTGGATTTAAAAGCCCATAAGTTTGTTTTTCCTGTAAATAGCAAGTTTGTTTAACTCTTTAGTCCAAAAAGCCGGTGAGAAACTTTAAGCCGATGAAAAAATATTATACCGGCGCTTGTGTGATCCTTTCGGGAAGTGCAAACCCTCTGGTTTGCGCCTTTTCATTCTCATGTGTACTCAGTTAAGTTAAGTATGACGAACGGCATGCTCTTCATGTTTCATTTTATCAAAAGTCAGTACATTGCGAAGAACCGGTTTGGGGAGAAGAAATCTGCTGTGTTGACATGTTTATTATTCAATTTTTGTAATATGTATTACTTCCCCCAGATTAGTTAATTCGTCTCGGAGTGTATATGTGGTGCTTGTCACCACCGTAGTCGTGTTAGGCGTGTTTCAAATACTACCTACATACCGGCGTGGTCTTCAAAAGCCATATGTCCGTGAGGGATGATGGCACGTACACCAAACTGACACGCACAAAAGTGCAGACTTCGGTAAAACAGAACTACCAAAAAAGTGAGACTAAAAGAGCCCATAGTGGCCAAATTGATTAGCATCTAATTTATTGTATGCAAATATGTGGTGATACGGAAGTCTGGTTATATGCTCCGACAAGTTGTTGTGTGCAAGGAAAAGCCCCTTCTGACTTAACTGATTGAGTACATTGCATGAGGTATTTGAGGCACCTTTGTGACGAAAGTCACCTTCCTTTTCTCTTATTGGTTCTTGAGTGATTAACCTACTGGACACTTCCAGAGTGTGAGAGAGAGATGTGTAGGATTTCCTTGTGAGGGATTGGAGAGTTAGACTAAAGTGCTATTTACTTGAGAAACTCTCTTACGGGATTTTTTGTGCACTATTTCTGTCAAGGTTGGTTGAGTGCAAACTTTTTGCATCTTGTGAACTTAATGCTTACATTTGAGAGTTCGATCACATGGAAGTCTGACTCGTGTGTGTGTAACTATGTGTTTGCTCGGGGACGAGCAAATGTTCGGTTTGGGGATTTTGAAGAGACAATATTCTAACGTCTCATTTGGTCCTTTTTAGCGGTCTTTGTTAGTCTTTGGTTATTATTTTCTAGTGTTTCTTGTACGTTTTTATGCTTTGGTATTTTGATGTTGTTTTGCAGGAATCGATGATTTTGAGCCAAAATAAAGGCAAGCTGATTAACATGGCTCGCCGCGGCGAGATTTTATGAAGGCACCTGGAATTCTTCAAAGTTGAGATCGCCGCGGCGAGGTCCTTCCCGCCGCGGTGAGATTTTACGAGGCTAGAGGCTGGAGCTGTTTAGGGGCCTGCCGCGACGATAAAATTGGTCCTTGTGGCGAGATTTTAAGTTGGGATATCTATTACGATAAAGAAGACTACTTGCTGAGGTTATTTTCCCTTGTGACGTCGGCCCCCAGAATTCATTTTTCCTTATTAGATTAGAATTTTGATTCTTTTCTTATATACTTCTTCTAACCTAGTTTTGAGAAAAGCTCAAAGATTCACACATTGACATTGAGACATCTTTGGAGCTTGGTTACTCATTGATTTTATTCATCAAGATTATTGGTATTGATTTCTCCATTGCTTTCTTCTTTACAATTCGTTCCTTATCTTATCGATTGAATTGTATGTTATTGCATGCGAGTTTATCATCTATGTTTCATACGATTTTTACCATGAATCTCTGTATGCAATCATCTATTATGGGTAGCTAAAACGCTCCGAACACGGTAGTGATGTGACGGTAATTGCGTATTCGCTTCTAGGGTTAGGATTAGTTCATATAGGTTAGGCTCGTTCAAATATCTTCGTAAAAATCTTTCAATCCAATAAGCTAGTTCAAAGATTTTCTAAAACGTTTTGGTTAAGGATCGTGGATTGACGACCCACGATTACTCTGGTTTAAAGATTTTCAAATAGCGTTTGGTTGAATTGGATTGATTGTTTTAAGTACGCCGACTGTGTGACAAGTATGAGCGATTTCCCTAGAGCCGATTAGCATTGTTCGATCATGACTGCTGTTTTCTCTTATCTTATTGTTAAAAACCGTTTCTCTGCTTTTCTATTTTCTAGTTATTAGAAGTAATCAAAACCAAACAAATTAAGCTGTTTCCATAAGTGACTATTTGTTTTCAACTGCTTGGTAGCTTAATTGGTTCCTTAGCGAACGATTCTGTGGTTAGCATTATCTGTCTACAACAACTGCTTTCTACTTGTTTTCTAAGTAGTAATTTGAGCACATCAGTAATTGGTTTAAAACTGTGGCTTCGAGGAATTCAATGATCCCTCCAAACATCAATATTATGCCCATTACCAATACGCCAACGCACACCCTGTTTCACAAGTGTAACAGCCCCACTTATACTTTTCCAAGCATACGAAGAATTAGCCTTGGGACAGGACTCAAGAATGTCAGTAGAATGAAAATACTTCGCTTTATAAACCCGGCTAAGAACAGAGTGTGGGTTATGTACAATATGCCAAACCTGCTTTCTGATGAGTCGATATTTTACCGACTCATTTATTGCTTTTTTCGTACTTTGTTACGTCTTTTAGCCTTTATTTTAGTGTTTTTTGTTCCGTGTCACGTTTGAATTTTTTGTGTGTTTTTGTGCATTTTTAGGTGTCTTAGCGTCATTGGCAAGGAAATGGAGGACCAAAGTGCAAAGAAGACTTCAAAACCTTCTAGAACCACCACAAGGCCAAGTTAGTGGGCCACTACTCCAAGAGAGGTGAAATGGAGGTTGAAAAAGGGAGAGAAAAGTGGAGAAAATGTGAAAAATGGAGGAGTTCCCGGACACAAGGCTCACCGCGGTGAGCCCCACATCCAAACGGGCTCACCGCGGTCCAGACTATCAGGATAGCAGACAGAAAGGCCACACCGCGGTGAGGAGGATTCCCCAAAGTACCTCACCGCGGTAACACCTGTTTTGACAGATTCAACCCATGATTTCTGGCAGTTTTTTCCCATGATTCGAAATTTCATCTTCCTAGGTCTATAAATAGGACCCCTTGTATCTGTCTTTAACATATCTTTACATTCTCCTACTTTCATACTTTCAATTCCAAGCATTGTAAACACTTAGAGATTTCAATCTCTCTTTTAATTCGAAGAAGCTTCCATTGATCTTTCTGGCGATCGCAGAGACCATTAGGCGCCCAGGTATTCAATAGTACGAGTTAGGCGGTTGCTTTTAATAACTTGTATTGCGACATATTGTTATCTGATCCTTAAACGCTTGCTTGTATCATTTTGAACTTGCATCAGTCTTTACCTTAAATTAGTATATATCCGGATGAGGGCATAGCTAGTGACAAGCTTTTTGCTATAACTCATACGTACTTATAATCTGTATCTAGTTCGATTTTGCAATAGTAAAGTTGTTGCATTCGCGGGCACCATTAGCTATATCGCGTCAGCACTTTTGAAAGATCGCTTGCTTCATTATAATTGTAGAAATTGCATGATCTAGGTATTACCTTTTTCACCTTTTTCACTCTCCATACCCGTTTTTCCCCCAAGTTTTGAGATTTTCACCAATTCCCCACCATTTAACTTAGGTAATAAACCGTTGCGAAGGTAGTGAGTTTCTCCACTACTTGGAGACTTCAATCCGTGTTTATATCCATTAATTCTTCTGGAATCGAGGTACTTCTTTCTACTATCTTTATTTTGCAAACTTGGATTTCTATATTTGATTGATTGTTATTGAGTATGTGGCTGTGCTTATGAGGTATGAAATTGTCTAGATAAGTCATAATCCAAGTTATCTTAGTTAGATTTTCTGGAGATTTATGATGTTTTTGGTGGAAGGATATTATTTTGCTAGCTTGTTCATCTTACAATCTGTATTCGTGCTGCATATTTGATGATAGGATTGAGCTTGCTACTGTTTAATTGGAAAAATCCCTTGTAGTAACAAATGTTTGCACTATGGTAAGCACGATTATGTTGTTGGATAAGGCATTGTTGTTACTACTTGCAAGAATTGGTTTGGGGAAGACATTGTTGTGGCCACATTTGAATGCACTATGGTTTGCATGTAACTATGAGTTAGGATTAGGCATTCGTGTAGCTACATTTTGATATGGGTGTAGCGCTGAAATTTTCTATCCAGGTACCATGGCACCCAAAACAAAGAGTGTGTCCAAAAAGCAGAAGGGAGGCCCAGTTCGAACACATTAAGGGGAGGCAAAGCGTGATAGCCTCCGATTTTTAAGAGTTAGGGGGTGCTACCAAGGACTTGCCGTAGATCTTAGGAGCATACATGCAGTATCGCAGCGGTTTGGTACGCACTTGGATCAATGGGACTCATGCTATTCGAGTCTCACACAGCACATGTCTGCAGCGGACACGCGGGCAAATGAGCGCCTAGCGCATATGGAGCAAATGCGCAAAGCTCAGACGGATGACCGGCAGCAACAAAGAGGACGCTCATATTCCGGACACCATGGTCCGCCTTCCTGTTAGTGATCATGCCGACCGAGGCATACTACGGGCGGTAACTCTATAACTCCCTCTTATTATTTATTCCCTAGGCTAGGAACTAGCTATTGAATAGGTTTGGGGAGGGAAGTGGTACTCATATGCTTAGATGCCTCGGATTATTACTGCCTTGTAAATATGCATATATGTGTTTTTCTTTTCTTTTTCATTTTTTCGATTATTTGGGGTGGTATCTTAGACACTTTTATGTGATTGTAGTTGAGTCGTGTCTTTTAGCCTAATTTTTGGCCTATTTCAAAAATTTTTGTGTCGAGTCTTGAGTTCTTTTGACAAGTCTGGTTATCTATTGCCTAAGTTAAGCCTTTTTACTGATGTGATCTTAAATGGCCTCTGACTGAGTGCTAAGGAATTTTCGAAAATCACTCTAGTTCGTTTCACTTGTAAATAAAAAGTCTTCCTGTTTTAGTAGTCAAAAAGCCGGTGAGAAGCCTTAAAGCCGATGAGAAAATCTTGTACCGGCAAATGTGTGATTCTAGTAGGAGGAGCAAGTTTTTTAACTTGCGCCATTTCATATACATGTGCACACATTTTTAAAACGAGTATGACGAACGGCATTTTCGACTTGGTGTCTCAATTCTCGAACCTGTTCCAAGGAACAGGTTTGGGGAGGAGGATTCTTGTCAACTACATACTCAGGCTCACTACTTTCTATATTTGAGCTATGGTCGATTTCTAAATTGTTTTGTATTGCTTTGCTGCCGTTCTAAAAAAAGAAAAAAATTGAAAAAATCTCGAAGTGTTTTTCCAGGATCACTTGTGATTGTCTAAGATCGTGTTGGGCATTTCCAAATACTACCTATAAACCAACGCGGGGATGATTGTGCATATGCTGTGAGGGTTGATGGTTTTGTTTCCAAAATGCATGCCAAATACTACCTATAAACCAGCGCATGGGCGGTGCTCGTATGTTGTGAGGGTTGATGGGGTGTATACCAAACCGACACGTACCGAAGTACGGATCTTAGGCAACCTATTAGGATGCACTTACAACATTTAGATAAAAAAGAAAATAAAAAATGAAAAAATAGAAAATTTGTGCAAAAAGAGCAAAGCACAAGAGAAAAAAGAGAGAAATAAACGTGCAAAAAGAGCAAAGCACGAGAACGGCAGCTCATTTTATTTCCTTGTATTTGATTTGGACCCCTTTACTAAAAGTCCTTTCTAACTCGTTTAAATTGAGTGCAAATTCATGTAATATTAGTGGCAGCTTGTGACATTTGTTGTCACCATCCTGAGTTAAGTCTTGAGCGAATACCCTATTTACTGGACACTTCTAGATGAGAGACTTGAGAGTTGCACTATTATCTTCCTTTGTGAGGGACTACTAGGATAGGATTAAGTTTTATTTACCTTTGAAACGGAAGATTGTGATCTTTGCAAAGCTACTTATCAAAGTTAGGGGGGGGGGGGGGGATAGAAGTTTACATCAGTATAAGGGCTTATCTCTGGCAATACTTGTTCCGGTAGCTTGTCAATTGAACTCTTTTGTGTTTCGTCGTGTCTATGTGTTTTTTCTTTTTTCTAGGTTTTCGAGTTGTTTGCTCGAGGACGAGTAAAGGTTCGGTTTGGAGAGTTTGATGAGTCGATATTTTACTGACTCATTTAGTGCTTTTTTCGTACTTTGTTACGTCTTTTACCCTTTATGTTAGTGTTTTTTGTTCCGTGTCATGTTTGGGTTTTTTGTGTATTTTTGTGCATTTTTAGGTGTCTTAGCATCATTGGCAAGGAAATGGAGGAACAAAGTGCAAAGAAGACTTCAAAACCTTCTAGAAGCACCACAAGGCCAAGTTAGTGGGCCACTACTCCAAGAGAGGTGACATGGAGGTTGGAAAAGGGAGAGAAAAGTGGAGAAAATGGGAAAAATGGAGGAGTTCCCGGACACAAGGCTCACCACGGTGAGCCCCACATCCAAACGGGCTCACCGCGGTCCAGACTATCAGGATGGCGGACAGAAAGGCCAGATCGCGGTGAGGAGGATTCCCCAAAGTACCTCACCGCGGTGACACCTGTTTTGACAGATTCAACCCACGATTTCTGGCAGTTTTTTCCCATGATTCCAAATTTCATCTTCCTAGGTCTATAAATAGGACCCCTTGTATCAGTCTTTAACATATCTTTACATTCTCCTACTTTCATACTTTCAATTCCAAGCATTGTAAACACTTAGAGATTTCAATCTCTCTTTTAATTCGAAGAAGCTTTCATTGATCTTTATGACGATCGCAGAGACCATTAGGCGTCCAGGTATTCAATAGTACGAGTTAGGCGGTCGCTTTTAAAAACTTGTATTGTGACACATTGTTATCTGATCGTTGAACGCATGCTTTTATCGTTGTGAACTTGCATTAGTCTTTACCTCTAATTAGTATATATCCGGATGAGGGCATAGCTAGTGACAAGCTTTTTGCCATAACTCATGCGTACTTATAATCTGTATATGGTTCGATTTTGCAATAGCAAAGTTGTTGCATTCGCGGGCAGTGTACCATTAGCTATATCGCGTCAGCACTTTTGAAAGATCTCTTGCTTCGTTTTAATTGTAGAAATTGCATGATCTAGGTATTACCTTGTCTTGTAATTGCGTTTTGCTGTAGGGTTTTAAAGTATCACTTCACCCACACTATCTGTTTACAACTCACACCTTTGAGCCTACACCTTAGAATTAGTTTAATCAATTCCTCGAGAGAACGACCCTGTGGTTTAAGCCTTGTTGTACTATTACAACCGCTTTACTACTTGTGTTATTTTACAAGTATTAGTTTTGAGCGCATCACTTTCTCAACATAGCTTGATTAAACGATCTTAAATCACGAAAACCCATGCCACCATCCCTCTTAGACTCGCAAAGAGAATCCCACTTGATCCAATGAATTTTTTTGTCCTTCCCATTTCCCCACCAGAATCTAGAAATAGCAGACTCAATTTCTTGAAGAAGATAATTCGGAAGTTTAAAACAACGCATAACATAGGTAGGAATAGCTTGGATTACCGCTTTAATTAGCACTTCTTTTCCAGCTTTAGAGAGGAATCTATTACCAAAAGCCTGATTTTTTTTCCAAATCCTCTCCCTTAAGCACCCAATAACTTCTCTTTTAGACCTACCTAGTTTTGTAGGAAGACCCAAGTACTTCTCATGCTTATCTACAACTCTCACCGGAAGACACCTCCTTATTTCCTCTACCCTCTCACTCCCCGCATTACGACTAAAGACTACAGTGGATTTGTCGAGGTTTATCTCTTGTCCCGAAGCAAGACTATAAAGAGCAGTAGAGGTGGAAGTTTGACAAAACAATAAAGTATCATCCGCAAAAATCCAATGAGAGATTCTTGGTGCACCAGAGGCTACAACAACCCCTTGTAACACCTCTCTCTCCTCTGCTTGTCTAATAAGAGCACTAAAAGCCTCAGTAATCATCAAGAACAAATAAGGTTTCTTATGGTTGTGGTGTTTGGTGTAATTATCATTGTAAAGCTTGATGTAATCTTTAGAACCACGAGCATTTTTTATGCTCTTGTAAACGTTGATTCATAGTTAAAATATTTTAGCCGATTCAAAAAAAAAAAAAAAAAAAAGAGAAAAATAAGGTGAAAGAGGATCCCCTTGCCGAATCCCCCACTAAGGTTGGATTGGGTCTAACGGAGCTCCATTAAGTAAGACATCGTAGGAGACCGTACACACACTAATTGTTACATCTTAATAATTGTTACATGCTCTTATAATTGATGCAAATCAAACGGTGGCAAGATTCTAATCTTTAATACAATTTAAACAAATGTAACTATTCACCAATGGTTAATATCATGAAATATACTACTCCCTCCGCCTCACAGAACTTTATACATTTATCACTTTTAACTGTCTCATAAAACTTCATGCATTACAAAAAAAAAAAGAAGCTACCCTACACCCAACACATAATAAACAATCTCAATATTTCACTTAAATAAACATTTTGCTACTAAAAGTACACCTTTTTTCACATTTTCTATATTTTATAATTACTTTAACTTTTTACGTAAAACTGCTTCGATAACAAATTTCTATAAGTTACAAATCCTATATTTTAAAATAAGTGAACATCCTTAGTTCATGAGTTATAATAAAATTGACATGTAACAAAAAGTGCAGAGTAATTAAAGAAGACATTATTTTTATCAAACAATTGTGATGCTTTTAACAAAATAAAACCAAATTTAATGATTACAACAAAATCAATATTAACAACACGAGCAATCTTGTAAGACCCCTCTCTATCATCTTTTTATGAAATAGCATATAGAAATAGCATATCTCTCTATAACATCGAACATGTAAAAACCCGTACATCTTTTTATAAGTAGTGGGTTAGTTTTTCAGGCTTGTGGCTTAAAAGATGGGAGTCTTATAACCGGTCCAGTCAGGTGCGTTTCATTCAATTAAAGGACAAATGCAATTTCAACTTTCACATGTACACGTAAAAAGATCGTCTAGCCCTTCAATAAGCATACGAATCAGCCACTTGCTATATATCAATATATGTACTCCGTCGTTTCGAAAAAGTTATTCAGTTTTTTTACCGTCAATAAAAATTTAACTTTAACCATGAATTAATCTCAAACCGTAATGGTAAAATATTCAATTAAATTATACAATGAAACTTTAGACCCTAAATTTTCATTATATAATTCATTTGAAGATTTTACCATTATGATTTGAGATTAATTCGTGATCAAAATTGAATTTTGTTGACTGCAAAAAGTCAAAACAACACAGCTTCTCCGGAACAGAGGGAATAAATGTTATTCAAGCAGCTCATTGAACCCGCACATACCAATATACGAACTCGGCTTGATTATCTTACCGAGTTATAATTTATATTCGAACTCCATTCAACAATACTAAATCTCATAAAAGTCCAGACTCCAGATAGTCCTAAAACTCCCCTCCAAAACCCAACAACTCAACTTACAATCAGTTTCGCGGGTCGACCCAATCCGGATTGGATCGGCCCACAATCTATATAATAATAATACATTAAGCAAAAAAGGATTGGAGCCATTCTAGATTGTCCAACTCATTCAAATATGTGGCAAAATCCTCCATTCCTATTTGTCAATATTTGTTATCTATACTATATCCTAACCAAAGCTACTAGGTAGATAATTCATCAAAATGGAAGTTACCACACCAAAACTAAAGAAAAAAACAAATGGTAAAATAATATGGTAATTGGTAACCAACAACTAATATGCACGTACATGTTACATTATATATGGCCATGTGATGTAAATAATACAAGTTCACTTCATTTATTTGATTGTCCTTTCTTTTTTTATTTTTCTTTTATGTAAATTACACGTTACATTATATAAAATGGTCACGCCGCATGTCAATTATACTAGTAGCTATCCTAATGAAATGTTTTGATTGGTCCTGATTTTATCAACTTGGTGTCATGAAAGGAAAGTGCTATATTTTGAAAATCATTCTAGCTATTTAGTTAATTCAATAAATTGTGTTTACCTTTACGTTTTGAATTTGTGATCTACCATATTTATTTCACAAAGTCTCCTAAGAGACGGTCTTTAGATAAACTATCTAAAGACGGACTATATTGCAATTTACCATTATGCAGTTACATTTTAAACAATTTTTTGTGGATCCGACCCAACCCGATCCGGACTCTTATTTCTAGGTATAAATAGATTTTTTCTTTCTTCTCGTTTTTTCCTTCTCTTCCAGTTCAAAGCTATTGCGATTTTCCTTCTCTTCCAGTTCGAGATTTTTGATTTTGACCATTGTAACTACTCTGATCTAGCTTTTTCGTCCTCAATTGTGTTCGAACTTGAATGTAAGTGTTTTCCTCATCGTAACTGCTTCGATTTGTGCTATTTTCGTCGTTTTTATGCTTTGTTTTGGTTTTTTTTCCTGTTTGTCTGAGTTTTTTAGTTATTCGTACTATAATGGTGGTTAATAAGAGTGACAAGGAAGGCACGAAGGATGTTAGTCGGAGGCGCAAGTCAGTGACTAAGAATGAAGGTATTCGTGCTTTGTTAGAGGCCCAAGAATTGGCAAAGAAGGATGTTGCATCAGGTGCTACAGATGATCAAATGGATCCTATTAAGGAAGAAGATGTTAAATTGATACAGATAAGGAGGAGGCAAGGTAAAAGGTACAAAGGGAAGGAAGGAAAAAACTGATTTCCTTAGTGCAGCATTAGATGAATGTAACTAAATACTTTTCCTTGAGATCATGGTGTAATACATTGAGATCATAGGTGTAATATAGTTGAGAACATGGGCATTATAATTGAGATCATGGGTAATATGTTTGAGCATCTGGTATATAGTAAAACTAATTACATACTGAGATGATTTCAACACCTTTTTGTTTGAGATCATGGTATAATTCAATGAGATCATGGTGTAATATCTTGAGATCATGGTGTAATATGTTGAAATATGATTTCAACACCTTTTTGTTTGAGATCATGGTGTAATATCTATGGTGTAATATCCCTGAGACATGGTTTTATAGTTTGAGATCATGGGGTTATAGTTTCAGATCATGGTTTTATTGTTTTAGATTATGGGCATTACTGCGATACTGACATGATCTATTACAGCAATATAGTCCACAAAATAGAGAACATGAGCATTACTTTGAGATCAAGCTGTAATACTTTGAGATCATGGGTTTATAGTTTGAGATCATGGGCATTATAGTTTCAGATCATGGTTTTATTGTTTTAGATTATGGGCATTACTAAGATACTGACATGATCTATTACAACAACAAACTTCACAAAATAGAGAACATGAGCATTACACAGATACTGACATTATAATTGAGAGATCATGATGCAATGAGATCATGGGTAATATAGTTGAGAACATGAGCATTACTGAGATAATGACATGATCTATTACAGCAACAAAGTCAACAAAAACAGAGAAGTGAACTAATGTTTTTCATTACACAAAGTAGTGAACTATATCAAGTGCTTATTTGGTTGTTTGTCTCCAAACTCAGTTGTGATTGGTTTCTTCCTTTCAAGTTTGCCTTTGACTCTTTGTTTTTTCCTTCCTTTGGTTTTGGTAAATTCTGGACCTTTTACTCCTGTTGACGCACAACTTGTTGATGTTGTTTGGCAGGGTTTTTTAGTGGTTGATTGTATAAATGTTGATGCGTCAATGATAGCTTTGATAGATAGCAAGTTCTGGTTGTACCCATCCTCTAATATCCTTCTAGTATCCATGTGCCCTTCTGCCTTTAGTACAAGTTCTGTGTATTTTCTGTTCATAAGTTGTCTCCAAGCAATGCATTCCTATGAATAGAAAATATCATTTAGATCACAGAACATATCATTTAGATCATAGAGTATATAATTGAGATCATAGAACATATCATTGAGATCATAGAATAAATAACTGAGTACTCTGAGCATATTTTATGTGTACCTGTGCATTCTCATTTGAGGCTTTTGTACCTAGTACACGATCCCAGACTTTTTCTTTTAATGTTTTTGTCCATCTCTTCATGATGTATTCATCAAGAATGCGATTGATGTTGTTCTTGGCCAACACCCGTATGCAATGTTTGTACAACCAACCTACTTCTTCATAATGCTTACATGTACAAGTCACTTCTACCGTTCCAGTTGGGTGTTTAATAAAGATGACACTGCAATCCATTTCTGTTTCATCACCAGGACGGACATCATACATAAACTTCTCACCTAAATTCATTGCTTTATGAGCTTGTGTAGCTAGTGATCTCCTGAACTCCTTTTGGAAGTATTTAAATATTTTCAGCGTGTAAACCTGAGAACACAGAATATATAGCTGAGAACATAGAACATATAGCAGAGAACATGGAGCATATGACATAGAGCATGGAGCATATGACAGAGAGCATGGGACAGGCATCATAACAAGTCTCCACTGGTCACATGTAAACTACTTTTCGTGGTGTCATGGGGTGCAATGCAGATATCATGGAGCATATGACAGAGAGCATGGGACAGGCATCATAACAAGTCTCCACTGGTCACATGTAAACTACTTTTCATGGTGTCATGGGGTGCAATGCAGAGATTATGGAGCATATGACAGAGAGCATGGGACAGGCATCATAACAAGTCTCCACTGGTAACATGTAAACTACTTTTCATGGTATCATGGGGTGTAATGCAGAGATCATGGAGCATATGACAGTGAGCATGGGACAGGCATCATAACAAGTCTCCACTGGTCACATGTAAACTACTTGTCATTGTGTCATGGGGTACAATGCAGAGATTATGGAGTATATGACAGAGAGCATGGGATAGGCATCATAACAAGTCTCCACTGGTCACATGTAAACTACTTTTCATGGTATCATGGGGTGTAATGCAGAGATCATGGAGCATATTCCAGAGAGCTTGGTACAAGCATCATAACAAGTCTCCACTGGTCACATGTAAACTACTTTTCATGGTATCATGGGGTGCAATGCAGAGATCACGGAGCATATGGCAGAGAGCATGGGACAGGCATCATAACAAGTCTCCACTGGTCATATGTAAACTGCTTTTCATGGTATAATGGAGCATGTAATCATGGAGCATATGACACAGAGCATATGAATACAACTACAACATATAAACATGTGAGAAAATCACGTAAGGAACCTGTATTTAGTATTTGTGCAGGAACATCAGCATCTTCAATTGTTGAATTTGCTCCAGTTGAATCCGGCATCTATAATCAACAACTAGTGAAAATCTCAACAGAAATATACGAAAACATACATCTACGATCAACAACTAGTGAAACTCTCAACGAAATACTGAATTAACTGTTTAGTACAATGATCGATCAACTATATACCATGATTTCTTCGATCAAATCACAAAAAACTCACATAAATTAGTGATCGAAACATCTAACCTTTTTCGTAAGTTGTTATGCAGATTTCTAAAGGAATAGCAGCATGATCGACAATGGCGAGCTGATTTTCACGGTTTTTGCAAGCTGATAGACGACGATCGACAAGGGTGAGCTGATTTGATGATTTTAACGGTTGATTTCCGACGATCGACAATGGCGATAGAAAGTAGAGAGAGAAATAAGAGAGAGAAAGCGGCAGAATTATGAGGACGAGCTAGGGTTTTGAGCTGGGGTTTTGGGCTTTTATACTGATCCGTATTACTATAATTCGACCCACCTTCTGGCCCTTGGGTTGGGTGCTTTTGGCAACTAGTTTTTGATTGGGGTTAATATGTAATATTTAGAAAGTATGTCTATAGGTCTTTATCTAAGGGATGTCTCCTGGAAGACCTTCTCTATTTATTTTGTTAATTAATATGAGATAGAATGTTAATTTATTTTTTATGTGTCAATCGAATCCGTATTCTTGGTTTCAAGTTTTCCATTCTTCGAGGTTTGTTGGATGGATTAATATGCTTAAGTATAATTATTACGTTTTTAACGATATCAATAATGATTTATATATGAGTTAACATTTATATCATCTTTCATATCTATATATCCATATATTATGTAAATCACGATGGTCTAAACCTCACCAGATTCATTCAGTCCTACGTGGAATTTTGTGGAATTAGTTATATTTTAAACAGTATATATTTCAATGTTATTTTTTGTATGTTGACTGCATATATAATTTTTATTAATCTTATATAACTTTATCTAAAAAATTCGAAAAATATATGGAACATATATTTCAATTCGTCGTGACAAGACGAATCCATAGACACCAATCTTGAATACTATTATTAATTAAATAAATTATTTTATCTATTAAAATAAAATATAAATTTATTAAATAAGATAAAATGAAATACTAAAATTTTAAAAATAGAGCATTTATTAAATTAATTCAATCCTACGTGGAATTAGTTGCATTTTCAACCGGTATATACATATTTCATAGTTTATTTTTTGTATGGTGGCTGCATATATAATTTTTATTAAATCTCGTATAACTTTATCTACAAAAATCCAAAAAATATATTGAACATATATTTGAATTCTCCGTGACAAGACGAATCCATAGACACCAATCTTGAATACTATTATTTATTAAGTAAATTATATTATTTATTAAAATAAAATATAAATTTATTAAGAAAGATAAAATGAAATAATTAAATTTAAAAAATAGATCATTTATCAAATTAATTCAATCCTACGTGGAATTTTGTAGAATTAGTTGCATTTTCAAGCATTATATATTTATATTTATATTAATAGATAATCATATTTTCAATTAATATATAATAGATATTTATATTTTCAATTATACATTTTGATTCTACGGTTGAGCAAATTCCGAATTGGGAGAGAGAATTTTGTTGCATAAAGTTTTGCCAGGTTAAACGTGACGAACTAAGGCTAATGTTTTAGCGCTTAAATTATCAGTTGGATGTTCTTATATAATATGATATAATATAATATAATATAATATAATATAATATAATATAATATAATATAATATAATATAATATAATATAATATAATATAATATAATATAACATAACATAACATAACATAACATAACATAATATAATATAATATAATATAATATAATATAATATAATATAATATAATATAATATAATATAATATAATATAATATAATATAATATAATATAATATAATATAATATAACATAACATAATATAATATAATATAATATAATATAATATAATACTCCCTCCATTTCAGAGAAAGTGTTACAATTTGGATTTACACCAATTTTAAGAAAAAGTAGAAAGTACAAGTGGTTCCCCTGATTATTAGAGATTAATTGAGTGGCATATTGTAATAAAAGTGAAAGGTAGGGAGTTTTATTATTTAACTAATTTCCATAAATGGAAATTGTAACACTTTTAGTGAAACGCCAGAAACGAAAAGTTGTAACACTTTCTCGGAAATGGAGGAAGTATAATATAATATAATATAATATAATATAATATAATATAATATAATATAATATAATATAATATAATATAATATAATATAATATAATATAATATATAAGGTTGATGAGCTAAACCCACCAGATTCATTCAAATTCCATCAATCCTACGTGAAATTTTCATTCTATGGTTAAGCAAAGTCTGAATAAGGGAACGTAGTAGTGTTGTTGCTAAGATCATGTGAGCAATGTTATTGCTTGGAGACAAAATTTTATGTCTTATGGTTGCTGAAAATGCGAAAGGTTTGCCAATCAAATTAAGAACTAAATTTGTTCGAGATTTTGAGTGGCAACATGTAGTAACTGATAGGGATATTTCTTTGGTGATTAAATTTCTTAAATCTACAAATTTTAGCTTTGCCCCTTTGTTTCACTTTTCAAAGAAATTCAGTTATTTGATGGAAAATTTTGTTCCATATGTTTCACTATTAAACCTACCTATATACAAATCAGTAATCATTTATCTCTATCTTCATGCCTGATATTGATTATCTGTGTTAATACGGATATATGTCCAATCCGTTAAGAGCGCCATAGAGCGTGTCCTAGAGCGCATCACGGCTTAATGGCCAATTCAGTACTGGTCTAACCTCACATGGTCCGTCCTAAGTGAATCAACAAGTATGCTAAAGTCACTACACCCTCACAGCTAGTCCGAGCTAGCTGGAAAAAGGACTTCTAAACTTGGCTACGTTAGTACAAAGATGGCCAACGGACCGGACAAGATAGCCTCTCGGACGCCACCTTCAAATTAAGACCAAACGCATATGTTGGAACCACTGAGATACTTCCGTGAGACTCTTGGCTCGGACATCCAGAGTTACCCAAGGGCAGATTAACCAAGCAGACAGATCTGTCTGAAGGACTGACATGGACCCAACAGGCGGAACAGTACTCTCGGAGGGAAAAGGTCCAAATTACCCTCCCAGGCCCACTAATCGGTATTGGACTACTATTCACTATTGGGCTAGGGGCCAAAGGTATGATTGGTGTCCAAATCTGAATCATACACTTAGCACCATCTTATGAGTCACTTCATAAGCTACGGTCTCTATAAATACAACTCAAGGTCCAAACTTTGAGGTAAGCCATATTGAAGGGAGAATCCCTAAGTTCTAAGTGATTTTCCATATCATAACCTTCCTCATAACTATTACATTGAGAGCTTTCCAACTCTCTCTTGAGTAAAGTCTCTTACCGGATTGACAACTAGCAATCTAGGTAACCCTTCTAACCCCCCCCCTCCCGCACTTAGTCCTTTCAGGTACCCTGGTCCGGACAGAGAGCCCAGCTCGGACTTCAAGTAGGAGGCAGATATTAGAATAGGTTACTTGTAGTAGTTTAGTTAGTGCTTGAGGCTAAACTCCTCAACATTTGGCGCCATCTATGAGAAACCTTACAAAAGGTTCCGTGTTCCAAGGTAGAGTCGATGGCAAGAACAAGGAGGACAGCGCGATCAAGTGCTACAGGGGTCGGAACTCCACCACCTCCTCATCCACGCGGACGTCCACCCACCAGAGGACGGCAGACTGCTAGGGGTCCAGCAAGAAGAGATAGTTATCCGAGCGATGGTCATACAGCAAGCCCATCCTCGGTTGGTGGAAGAGAAGTTCCGATAGGAAGGATCCGCAATGTCCCTGACAACCCTATGCCTGAGATCCCTGAGAGAGGAGAGGCCCAAGTTCCTCCGTCAGGAAACCAAGGGCCTCCCCCAGGTCAGCATTTTACTATGCCAGACGGATGTGAAGTCTGTACGAGTGATTTTGGTTTGAGCGAGACTCAGTTCGGAAGGCTTCTTACAGTCATCCAATGTTATCTTGGTTCCAACAATGTTAGACCACAACAAGCATCTCCGCAAGTGGCAGCTCCACTTCAGGCTGAGCCCGCTCTTTCAAGGAATGAACAACGTCCGATTCATCAGAGGTTGGGAAATCAGCAACAGGAGGACCTACGAAACTTGCTTAGCAGGAGAGCTTTCGCTTCACTGATTCAACGTGAGCCCAGTCCGCAAATAGCTCGACAAGAGGATGGGAACAGGCAGCCCAGAGCTCCGCCAAAAGTACCTTCGAGAGCCAGAGATCATGTAGCGGAAACAATTCCCGTGGTCAATGTGGATGAGCTCCCTCCGGATGTAGCCATACATCCTCAGACTGGAGAAATGATGAACGCGGAAGAAATCTACGCTCAACAGAAACAATTGGAAGCCCAGATTCTTAGTCTCGGACGCTTGGTGAAGGATCACGAGCAAGTCTATACAAGCGCCCCTAATCCTTTGTGTGATGAAATCATGAAGGAGAAGGAAAGGAATAAAAGCCTGGACCTGGTGATTCCAAACCTGGAATATTACTATGGTGATTCTTGTCCGCATGGTCACCTAACAAGATACAACAACAAGATGGATTCCAAAGGTATGACTGATGATACTAAATCTATTACTATCTCGTCTACTATTTTCGGAATAGCTATGGATTGGTATAATGCATTGCCCAAGAAATCTATCAAGTCCTATGCGGATCTCTCCTCTAGGTTTCTATTAAGGTTTGGAAAATCAAAAAGTAAGAAACGTACTGTAGAACACTTGGCTAATATAGTGCAAAAAGAGAATGAGGATCTTAGTACTTTTCTAGATCGCTTTAATGCAGAATTTCCCCGAGTTGAACCACACAGTATTAAGGATCGGGTCCGTCACCTGTATTCTAATACTTACAATGGTGAACTCCGGAGGAGACTCTCTAGCCACGTAGTGAGGAATGAGAGGCATTTGGAAGAGATTTGTGAGGATGTGTTGTATGGGGAAGATTATGGATGGACCGTGCCAGTGAGAGCCAAATCCAAGAAAGGAAAAGAGCCTGTCAAGTAGGAACAACGAAAATTCGATCCGAAGAAAGGATATAAAGACAAAGGATTCCATAGGGAAAGAAGTCCGCCAAGAAGATATGCAAACTACACCCGTCTCAATAGGCCAAGATCTGACATCTTGGCCACCATTATTGAGAAAAAGTTGGATGTCCAGTGGCCAAAGCCATCTAACAAGAACAGGAAGAATAACAAAGCCAAAGGGTATTGCAAGTTTCACAAGAGTTATGGTCATGAAACGGATGATTGCATCCACTTGAAAACAGAAGTTGAGCATTTGTTCAGAGAAGGAAAGTTGAAGGAAAGCATCCAGACAGATGAACCTTCCAGGCATACTAGGACGGAACAAAGAAGAGAAGATAGGGCAGCGGAACCACAGCCTCGTCCGGTATCACTGCCACCTCCACCCACAGGTCACCCATCTCATCATAGTCAATACGAGTATGAGGATGATATAGAAATGGAAAATCGACCGTATAGTGGAGTAATCAACACGATTGTTGGAGGTCCAGCAGGAGGTGATAGTCGGAATGCAAGGGAAAGGACTGCTCAAAATTTGAGGAACAATGACAGGGCTTACGCTGCACCTGCACTCCGAGGAATGAACATCATCTCCTTTGATGATAGTGAGATTCCTCCTCCTACGTCAGGAGGTGAGGATGTAGATGACCCTGATGTTCTGCTTGTGGTTTCTCTGAATATTACCACCTACAGGGTGAACAAAATCCTAGTTAAAACAGGAAGTTCCTCCAATATTATTGCCAAGAGTACCGTTGATGAAATGAATTTGGGAAGAGTCAGATATGACAGAGTTAATAGCTCCATATCAGGATTTGGCGGAGGTGTTGTCCGACCACTGGGTAGCATAATGTTGCATGTGTCTTTATGTACTCACCCAGTAAGGGTAACCAAGCTAGTCCGTTTTGTGGTAGTTAATCGAACTTTCGATTATAATGCCATATTTGGATGGCCAGGGTTCAATCAGTTCCATGCAATATCCTCCACCTTGCATAACAGGATGAAGTTTCCAACTCCCTACGGAGTAGGGGAAGAAATAGGAAATGTCCGAGAAGCATGGGAATGCTATATTATGTCAACATGGAGGGCATCTACCCTAACTCTGTCCATCTCAATGACATCAGATCCGCAACTTGTTTTACCTCCCAAGAAAGAGAATCCCATCATTGGGATAGGGAGCCAGAAAAACAAGTTTTCAAAGCCAGCATGGATCGAGTCTCACGAGACTCTCAAGGAGGATCAGTTGGTCATTGGGAGCCCAGAGAAAAACACTAGAATTGGTACTGAGATGAACGCGGAAGTTGAGATGAAGTTGGTAGCCTGTCTCCAAGCAAATAGAGACGTCTTTGCTTAGAGCACGGATGATCTGAAAGGGATAGATCCGACGGTTGTTGTTCACCGTCTGAACATGGACCCCTCGATCAAGTACATCTGTCAAAAGAGAAGAGACTTTGGTCCGATTGAGGAAGCCATCATTGCTGCGGAAGTGGACAGACTTATGAAAGCCAGACACATTGAGGAAGTCCGTTACTCTGATTGGGTTTACAACGTTGTCCTAGTTGAGAAGTCACCGGGCAAATGGCAGATATGCAATGATTTCACAAGACTAAATAAGTTTTGTCCGAAAGATCTATACCCGTTGCCACAGATAGACTAGCTAGTGGATTCCACTTCCGGATGTGCATTACTAAGCTTTATGGATGCATATCAAGGCTTTTATCAGATTTGGATGGCCAAAGAGGATATCAAGAAAACGGCCTTCTTCGCTGCAGGAAGGGTGTATTGCTTCAAAGTGATGCCCTTCGGACTGAAGAATGCTGGGGCCACTTACCAACATCTGGTAAATAAAATGTTTAAAGAAGAAATTGGTAAAACAATGGAAGTGTATGTTGATGATATGCTAGTGAAGAGCAAAACTGAGGATAGCAGATAGAACATTTGAACAGATGCTTTGCAATCCTTCGGAAGTACAGGATGAAACTCAACCCGGAAAAGTGCACTATTGGAGTCAAAGTCGGAAAGTTCCTGGGCTACATGGTCATGGAAAGGGGAATACGCGCCAATCCAGAGAAAATCAAGGCCATCCTAGACCTTCCACATCCAAAGAACATCAATGAGGTACAACATCTCATCGGGCGTCTCATGTCCTTGAGTCGTTTCATCTCCCGTTCTGCATAAAAGAATCTTTCGTTCTTCAAAATCCTATGGAAAGGCGAGAGTTTTAAGTGGACGGAGGAATGTGCAGAGGCTTTTGAGAACCTCAAAAAGTACCTCCATTCCCCTCCCTTACTCTCCAAGCTTGTGGATGGAGAACCACTCTACCTCTACCTATCCGTTACGGAAGATGCAATGAGTTCCGTCCTAGTACGGGTTCAGGCTAGTGATCAACTGTCAATCTACTATCTTAGTAAAGCCCTTGCTGGGGCAGAAACAAGATATGTAAAGACTGAAAAAATCGCATACACCTTGGTTTACACTGCAAGACGGTTGAAAGCGTAATTTAAATCTCACAAGATCGTTGTTCTAACTTCGGAACATTTGAAACTGGTCCTTGGGAAGCCGGATCAGTCCGGACGGCTCTCAAAGTGGACGATTGAACTGAGTGAATGTCCTGAAACGGATTTTGAAAAGAAAGCTCAGGTCATTGCGGACTTTTTGGCATATTATCCTGAAACGGATTCTGAAAAGACCTCGGACAGGCAGACATTCGAGTGCTTGATAGTCAAGACCAGCAAAGGCAAGACAGCTCCCTCAAGAACAGGTTTGGAGAACTTTGAGGATGCTCAGTTCATCAATCATTCTCGGATACCGACTTGGGAAGAATCTCGGGTAAATCACATGTTTCTCCTTGATAGTGTCCCTCACGGACCAGCCACCCCAAGTTTCGAAAAGGAGACCAAGGAAGAACCAAAGAAAGTGTCGGAAGTCGAACAGCCTCAGGAAGAACCAACCGATGTTTGGATATTGGAGGTGGATGGATCATCCACTGGACGGATGGGAGGCATTGGGATTTGTCTCAAAATCCCCGATGGAGCACAACTCGATTATGCCATCTCACTAGATTTTATGGTGACAAACAATGAGGCTGAGTATGAAGCACTGTTGGTAGGGTTGCGGATAGCTAAGTCTTTGGAAGTTCGCAGGCTTAAGGCTTACACGGACTCTCAGTTGGTTGAGGCGCAGTTCTTTGGCACTTTCTCCACTAAGGGTCCCTCGATGATCAAGTACCTCGAGTTACTCAAGCAAGAAGTAAGCCTTTTTGAGGAATTTACTCACAAAAAGTTCGACAGAGAATTGAATGGAAGAGCGGATACTTTGGCTAAGTATGCGTCCGCAACAGCTGTCCTTGATACTAGAAGAGTTATCCTGTTCACAGTCAAGGATTCATCCCTCATGAGTTCTACCCCATCCGTCATGGCCATTGGTATAAGTAGGAACTGGAAGACTGATATCAACAATTACTTGAAGTATGGATCTTTGCCATCTGATCCGAAGGAAACGAGAAGCGTGGAATGCCGAGCAAATAGGTACTTTATACTTGGAGAGGATCTTTACAATAGATCCATCATTGGCACACACATGCGATGTCTTCATCCACAAGAAGCACGGACTATGCTGGAAGAGATACACAGCGGAAGTTGTGAAAGTCATTCAGGAGGGCGGACATTGGCCCAAAAGATTATCCGACAAGGCTATTACTGTCCTACAATTGATAAGGATGCAACAAACTTTGCTAGGAACTGCCCTGATTGCTAGTATTATGCCAATATCCCACATCGTCCGACACATCCAATGATTCTGTCAGTCATTGCGTGTTCGTTTGATCAGTGGGGTATCGACATTGTCCGACCCTTCCCAAGAGGAACCCAACAGAGAAAGTTTCTGATTGTGGCAGTAGAGTACTTCACCAAGTGGGTAGAAGTAGAAGCCGTTGCCACTATCACGGAAAGCAGAGTGAGGACTTCTATCTGGAAGAACATCATTTGTCGCTTCGGATTGCCGAGAGTCCTTGTCTCGGATAATGGAGTTCAATTCTCTGGTAGCAGGCTCATGGAATGGCTAACCTCATTCAAGATTGAGCAATGATTCACCTCAGTCGGATACCCCCAGGAAAATGGACAAGCTGAGTCCAACAACAAGACAATTGTTAAGATCATTGAGAAGCGTTTGAGAACCTCTCAAGATAGCTGGGCGGACGACTTAGATGGTGTACTTTGGGCTCATCGCACCACAGCACAGACAGCTACAAGAGAAACTCCATTTGCTCTGGTTTATGGCTCGGAAGCAGTCATACCAGCGGAAATTGCTATAGAGACAATGAGGATCCAATGGTATAATGATTCTGACAATCAAGAGGCTCAGAGCTATGATCTTAATATGCTAGATCAGAAAAGGTCCGAGGCATTGGCTCATGTTCACAGATATCAGGCCTGCAGCCCGGGCCTATAACAAGAATATCCATGAGAAGGACCTGCAGGTCGGAGACCTAGTGCTCCGCCGGGCTGATATCTTAAGCAATGTAGGGAAGCTCAAACCCAACTGGGAGGGACCCTATAAGATAATTGGAGCAAGAGTGAATGGAAGTTACGAGCTAGAGGATGATCACAGACGTGCACTGAAACGCCCTTGGAATGCAAAGAACCTTCAAAAGTTCTACGCCTAGTGTTTCTTGCACGGACTCTGTCCAATGGTTACTCCTGTGTTTTGTCTAGGCGGCCATTTTGTTACACGGAACTCCTGCAGTTAAGTTTTTTTCTACTCTTTTGTCATTGGCCATGCAGTCTTTCAGTTGTAATTGAATTTCTGTCAAATCAATACAACTTCTATCTTTTAATTCGTAAATTTGAAATTTAGTATTCAGGTGACAAAGAAGCAAGCAATGAATTTTATTAATATACGAAACAAAGTATACATAACATTGTCTTTACAGTCTACATCCTCGGTTCTTTATCCGGATCTACAATAACAATACATAAATTGTACAGAAAATCTCCGGAGATACGTCATCTTCCATCGAGATTATTCCTCCGTCAGGAAAGTATTCCCCATGGTCAACACTTCCGGGAACAACAAGAGTTTGATGTACCTTCACAATACAAGATGGTTCAGTATGGTGGAATTTCTTACAATATCACCATACCTTTGAGTCCTCGTACGGATCCCATGCATGGATTGTACGAATTATTGCGGATAGTTGACTTACTACTACGGATGTCTATCCTACGGATTCAAGAGAAGTCCGACTAGCCAACAGTTGGATAATTCATGAAAGATTATCAAGTAAAGATAAAGGGAACAAGACATAATTATCTTAAACATAACAAATAATTGTGTGGAAAAATATATCACAACAACAAGAATAATATCAGTGTACTTAGCAACGTTCCGTGCCATCAAAGGATCAGAATTCAGCGGTTACAGACTTTCACAGGGCATACCCCGGACTCTCCGTGTCCAGCTTCATTTGTTCCATGGCGGAAAACAACCAGGGGATTGGCAGGAGTGGCGGAAGAGGTTCCCACATCAGCATTTCCAGGAGCGGTGGCATTATCCGCAATGGCCTCCTCCGCATCCATAACTTCACATGCAGCCCTCATATTCTCGTACATACTGAAGTCCGGATCGAACCCGAGTACCTTGGCGGGCAACCAACACCATTTCTTCAGATAGTCAATATGATCCTTGAATGGCCTTAGAGGGAACGTTTGGAAAGCACTCATGATGACGTTTGGGAGGTAGGGTCCGTTGTTTGATTTCAATGTCACCCTCCTCGGTCACCAACTCTGTGAACTCATCCATGGCCAATTCTTCGTCTGGCACAACAACCCGCGCAAAAGGCACTCCTTGGCATCCACTAAAGGGGTCAATCCTTTGGCTTTCCAGTTGTAGCCAGCAGGAACAAGATTCTTGTCCTGTATTTGTGCAATTGCGGATGTGAACCCCTCAAGGCGGTAGGTATCAACCTTGTCCGCCAAAAGGTATTTGAATGCCGCGGAAGCCAAAAAATCCTAGATAGCCTGAATTCGATATGACTTGAGATCCTCATGCAGGGTATCCTTGAAGTTCAGGAGCTGTTGCTAATAATTGGCCGAAGTCTGTCTCTCACCAGCCAGTTCCGCCTTGCACAGTTCCAGAAAATGGTTAAGCTTAGTCATGAGGACATTACCCTTCCGCACCTGCTCATTCAGTAGCTTTATCTTGTCATCTGCATCCGCTTGGGCAGCCTGTGCCTTGTGCAAATACTCCTCGATAGTGGCTCGATTGCTGGCTGCATGCTGAAATGCTTGGACCATGCACCTGAGCTACAATTATTCCGTGCAAGATAATGTTAGAGACTCTTCAAGAGTAAATAATGAAAAAACAAACATTATTTTTTATGAAGGCTTACCCGCTCGTACAACACGGACAACTCGCCAACTCCCTCATGTTCCGAGAGGCTCCTACACCTCTCCTATTCCGCCTCCAAAGCAGCCTGATCCGCCAGAGGCTGTACCGCGGAAGCCTTCTGCCTCTTGGCTGTTGAGGCACGGGTCGAAGCAGGTGCAGGCCTCTTCCGAGAAGAGGTAATTGTGTACTTCAGGAGCTTGTCCTGGACAGAGACGGAGGCCGACCGCAGAGCTCTCTTGGGGGATGGAATCTCAGCGGATTCGCCCTTGTTCGGCAAAACTCTGGGTTTCAAGATCCTCCCCAGCTTTCACTCCATGTTCTGCGTACGCAGCATATACAACAGCATTCTTGGATCCGCCATTGGAAGAGTGGGCGGAGTGTTCACAATTGTGTTCCGCGTCCCTGAGGTGACCTCCGGAGCCTGCTGCTCTCTCTAGATCCTCTGCCGGTCTTGGAGAGTCGACATAATATACCTCCACCAGAAACCTGCGGAACAAAATAAGGAAGAGTTAGAAACGGACATCAAAAAGCAAAGTGCAGATAAAAAAGTAATAAACTCAGAATGCACAAGTTAAGAGCAAAGAAATATAGAGACAGGATAGAAGGGTTACTGAAATCTTCATTTCTGCCACACTCGACGGGTCCAGTCAAGCCAGCCAAGTATGGTAAAGGCTGGCAGGTGAATCCGTTAAACGGAAACTTCCGAGGCTTGGGATCAGCCCTTTTGTGCAACCTAGCCACCCACTTCGGATGGTTGTTGTCCACAGGACGGTAGTCCGTGTTGTCAGCTCTTGAGAATTTTTGGGGAAAACCCCATTGTTCTCTTGCCCTCTCGGGCTTACCTACTTCTAGTCCTAGTCTAACAAATACAAATTTCTCCCACCATATACAACCAAGTGAGGAGATAGAGTCAGAAATAAAATTAAAGTTTGGCCTATTTACAAATGTGTACATGAGGGCATTGCCCGGACTAAAGGAAATGTTGAAGAGTTGGCGAATGTTTTCAAAATTTATTTCCTTCTTCCTCCACTTGCAGAAGACAACGAAGCAGATAAGATTACCCAAAGATTTTGGGATAACCTGCATCGGACTGATGCCGAGGTGATCGAGGATCCCCTTTATGCTTGGGGCAATTGGGAGCCTCCATCCGCATTGGAAGGCGATCTCATGGACCGCCATGTACCCTTCCGGTGGATTGTAGAAGGCCTGCTCCAGAGTTGGTAGGAGGATCTCTACAGAGTCCGGGATAGCCCACTTACGCCTCCATTCTGCAATCTGCGACTCCTTCACTTTAGTGGGGCAACTTGGGAGAGCCCCATATTCATTCAACGCCCCCTGGGGATCCGCGATGGTGACAGAAGTGTGGTGACGGGGGAACTTGGTCCGCCACGCATTTATTCCGCGCTCCCTACCCTTGGCTTAGAAGGGATAACAGCCTTCAGATTGAGCTGGCTCTTTGACCACCCAGATCTTTTCCACGAACAGACAGTTTGAGACACTTCTTCCGTCTCCTCGTCCCTCTCCTACTCATCCCCATCATCCTCTTCACCTCCTTCCTCCTCCATGGAAGCATCATTTGTGCCCAAAATTGATTTCGCGGCCACCCTCTCCTCATCACCCGACTCAAACATTTCCACACCATCTGGATCCTGCTTCGTGTCACCACCCTGTTCAACTAACACTTCGTCCGCACCCTCATCAACCCCACCACCTCCAATCGTCCTAGCACGGACTATGACCCTAGTCCGCCTAGCATTCCCCTTCCCAGCCGCTACATTACTACGACCAACCCCAACCTGGCGGACAACGTCCCCAGCATCCGAGTCACCCGAAGAAGGAACTTCCACCACTTCCTTCGGACTAGCATCTGGTTCCATCGCTTGAATCACCACATTTTTAGGGATCACCTGATTATGGGGCATCTCGAACTCCCTATGATCGGAGACGGCATCACTCTGAGTAGCAGATGATGATCGCTGATTCGCAGCATCATCGTAGTTCTGGGCCTCAGGAGTGTTTTGGCTATCGCTCCCGGACATCCTAGGGCACAAGAAACGGATCAGTCAAGAATTATTTTTGTCCGAGAGTTCATTTATATATCTTATTCGGTCTGAGTTAGTAAGAGAAACCTTAGGTAAACTGGGCATTTCCAGGCCACAAATCTCCTAACCATTGGCACACTAATGGCACATATAGTGGTACATGTGGTAGTTCCATAGAGGGATTTCATGTTCCATCGGCACCTAATCTAGTACATAAAAAGCAAGTACTGTGCCAAGATTGTGCCATTTATAGGAATATACGGGCCTAATGGCACCATTACTCCACACAAATGGCACATGCACAGTGCCATTGAACCAAGCACAATCTACAAATTTTTGGCCAAAAATCTACAAGTTTTGAAATACTAGCAGTAAGCCTATACAATTCCTATATGATTACATATCATTACTGGAAAACATAGCATGCAAAACATACAAGTGTTTCCTATATTTATCATACGACATGGTAAATTTACATGGAAAAGAGCCAACAGTCACCAAGGCTAAAGGCTACATAGTACTTCATTCAAACAATTTTGGGGATTCAAGCATAACCCTACACTGGGTACTATAACATACATCTCTACAGAATTCAAACACAATTCTAAAGTGAGATTTCAAATCCTAAGCATGTGCGCATCAATTCACAAGCAATAGTACACAACGAGTAGAAATTGAAAAGCATCTTAGATCTCAGAAAAGGGAATGAGCCACTTACTTGATAAAAATAGACTGGTGAAAAAGGTCTAAGTTGCTGAAAACTTGGCTTCCCCTTGAGTACTGCTTGCTCGGATCTCCTGATGCTCTGAGAGCACTTGCTTGCTCGGATGTTCTTGCTTGCTCGGATAGCTCTCTGGATTCAAATTTGCTAAAGTGTGAAAGTGACGGCGTGGCGAACTATTTATAGAGAGTACTTGGGGAAGATGAAGCGTCACATCCTTCCGCCCTTAATCCCAGCCGTTGATCGTTTTCATCTAACGGTCGTGTCGCTTCACACTTAGTGAATTTACATCCGGCCCCATTATTATTAATTGATATATTCTCCACTCACTCGGGATTTGCACCTATGGGCCGAACGCAAAGGGAATTGGGCCTTTGGATTCACTGTTCATCAGCCCAATTGGACCATTCACCTATTTTGGTCCAAAAGGATTGACTTCCTCTATACTCTTCCATCAGAGATATTTAATCCTAACTGTACTCGAACCTCAAAATATCTCCGTTACAAATACCTTTTCCTTCTACAGTCCGAGCTACTATGTAACTCGGACTGTAGAAAGAAAGGAGGGGGTGGGGAGAGAGATATATTGAGTTTCTGAAAACACGGAAAATGGATTTTACAGAAAGGAATTTTTTCCTTCATAATTAACGATTCGGACACGCTCCACAACCACTTGTTCTTTTTATAGTTACCAACTATCTTCTACCAAGATACTTGGAAACTAGGAGGACATATGTTGATACGGATATATGTCCAATCCGTTAAGGGCGCCATAGAGCGTGTCCTAGAGCGCATCACGACTTAATGGCTAATTCAGTACTGGTCTGACCTCACATGGTCCGTCCTAAGTGAATCAACCAGTACGCTAAAGTCACTACACCCTCACATCTAGTCCGAGCTAGCTGGGAAAAGGACATCTAAACTTGGCTACGTCAGTACAAAGATGCCCAACGGACCGGACGAGATAGCCTCTTGGACGCCACCTATACATTAAGACCAAACGTATATGTTGGAACCACTGAAATACTTCTGTGAGACTCTTGGCTCGGATATCCAGAGTTACCCAAGCGCAGATCAACCAAGCAGACAAATCTGTCCGAAGGACTGACACGGACCCAACAGGCGGAACAGTACTCTCGGAGGGAAAAGCTCCAAACTACCCTCCCACGCCCACTAATCGGTATTGGACTACTGTTCACTATTGGACTATGGGCCAAATGTTGCATTGGTGTCCCAATCTGAATCATACACTTGGCACCATCTTATGAGTCACTTCATAAGCTACGGTCTCTATAAATATAACTCAAGGTCCAAACTTTGAGGTAAGCCATATTGAAGGGAGAATCCTCAGTTCCAAGTGATTTTCCATTTCATAACCTTCCTCATAACTATTATATTGAGAGCTTTCCAACTCTCTCTTGAGTAAAGTCTCTTACCGGATTGACAACTAGCAATCTGGGTAACCCTTCTAACCCTCCCCCCCCCCCCACTTAGTCCTTTCAGGTACCCTTGTCCGGACAGAGAGCCCAGCTCGGACTTCAAGTAGGAGGCGGATATTAGAATAGGTTACTTGTAGTAGTTTAGTTAGTGCTTGAGGCTAAACCCCTCAGCAATCTGTTTGTATTAATAAACAAAAATCAGTTTGTCGTATTTTTTTACGTTTCAATTGGTGTTTCTCCAATTATGGATGATGGTCCAAGCATAAAAGAAGTAGAAAAGTACTAAATAATATATTTATTTAAGTCATAGTTATCATGAGAATAATTAACTTTGAGTGTACATCTTCAACAAAATTAAAACATTTCGATATAATAGATAGATGTTGATGAAGTGGATTATATATTCTAAGGACGATACTAAGCTAATCCAAGCTTACAAGAATGGAACTTATACAACCTTAGACCATTCCCAATGGTCATGGTGATGGCCGGGAATAGTGGCATCCGTGAGCCACGAATGAAACAACGACAATATCTGGAAAAATCATGTCCAATGGGTCGTGGCCACGACCATGAATAGTGGTTTTTAATAGATTATTATTATTATTATTATTATTATTATTATTATTATTATTATTATTAAATAAATAAATCATTTCATTCACTAAAATAAAATATGAATATCATATAACCTTATTTACAAAAATCCAAAAAATATTTTTAACATATATTTGAATTCGCCGTGACAAGACGAATCTATAGACACCAATCTTGAATACTATTATTAATTAAATAAATTGTTTTATTCATTAAAATAAAATATAAATTTAATGAATAAGATAAAATGAAATAATGGAATTTTAAAATTTAAAATGACTCATTAAAACACATTATAAATAATTAACGTAGCATCAAGCGTTCAAAAAGATACTCATTTTAAATAGTTTAGCATCAAGCATTCTGGACAAACTAAAATACTACTATATGATTATATTGATTAGCCTCATATATATATCCATACGACCATACAATTTGTGCACTTTCGGTTATTTTGGGCACTTCCGTATATTTTTCTACTATATTCTAAAGTTAATGGTTTGCTTTGATGCACACATGATCTGCATGTGCATAAATGATACTTGGAGCGCTTTCTAATTAGCTGGACATTTTCTAATACAAAATTAATGTAAAAATAAATTCATTTTAAGTTGTATTAACTCTTTACGTTTCTTTTTATTTTTGAATTTAGGTTTTGACTTTTCTCTAAATACTTATATATGAAAGATAATGAATAGTCGTAGGAGATCGTGAATAAAGTCGAAGAGATGAGAAGGTAAAGAATAAAGTAATCAATTAATTTTCAATTTTTAGGCATGTGAAGATGAGATCTATCCATATATTACAAAGACAAGATTTTATTATCAATTCTAGCTATAGTACTTTGGCCTCGAATCAATGTGAGAAATTCTTTCATTCTTTTAGATTAAAAAATTACAAAACAATTATAATCAAGGTAAATTTATTTTTGATGACAAGTTAATGCGTATTTGGTTCTGTTACCTGTACAACTTTAATCTAATTTTGGTTACATAATTCTGCCAATGATATTCAACATTTGTAACTATTTATAAATGTGATCAATCAAATCTTCTAAATCTCATAATTCCATCAAAATCACCACCCACACACTAATTTTCTTAATGGGTATGAATCCAGATAGGAGGACCTTTGGATCTATGCTTGACATAGTCCCTTCAACTGATCTTTTAAAAATGTTCTATGAATAGTGTACTAGACGTGCTCTTTTCAGTTCCAAAAGATAGAAGAGACACACGTGAGCTAATTGGTGGTGTGTTGATCATTACATGTATATCAACAATATTTTACATATGAAGACTTTCAACTTCCTTTTCTTTATGTATAAGATTCGATCTGTAGGATGAGGTATAAGGTTTATCTTCTCTACGATCTCTGGCTGGAACGACTGGTTCTATCCAACCCAAATTTCAACCCCGTTCGAAATAATGATGTTTAGGTCCGGTCTGGTATATACTCGAACCCGTTCCATACCTTTGTTACAAGACCGACCGCAACATTTTAGGATTAAGTTAGTAAAAACTACATTTGTTCCGGGGGGGGGGGGGGGTCTGCATATACTCTCTAGGCGAGGAAACTCTCTTCGATATTCTCTCTACTTTCTTAATACATAACGGGCCTGGGGGATCTGATACTCTCTAGGTGGGGAAACTCTCTTAGATCTTCTCTCTACTTTTCTGATCTCCATAACGATCCGGGGAATGGCGGGGATCAGCTGATACTCTCTAGGCGGGGGGAAATGTCTTTAATCTTCTTTGTACTTTCTTCATCTCCATGACGGGCCGGGAGGGGGGGGGGAACCGTACCATGTGAAATTATGTTCGTAGAACAATAATTTTTGTGTCTTTGCTGGGGTGACGCATACCTCCGCGGGGTTGCTGCGAACCGGTGTGTTGGAAAAAATAACCGTAACATGTGAAACTACGTTTGTATAATATTTGTGTGTGGTGGGGTGACCACATATCACCGCGAGATTGTTGGGAACAACCCTATTGATTGTGTTGTATACTTTTGTATTTTATTTTGGTTCCGTTTGAGGGATAGATTTTTTTTGTAAAAAAACATGTACCTGTTACTAATTAACAAGTCGGGTACAATAGGACCCTATTTTTACATTTTCTATAGTTAATGTTGATACAGAAATATGTCCATGACGTCCTAACAGCTCTATCGGACCACAGTCCTCAGCGGAACGTCCTAACCGCTCTATCGGACTACTGTCCTAAGCGGGACGTCCTAAACGCTCTGTCGGACTACTGTCCTAAGCGGGATGTCCTAACCCAACCAATCTATTGGGCCATAGGCCTATCAAGACATTGGGCCATGGGCTTAATAGAGCATTGTTGGCAAATTTGAGCCTTACACTTGGTGCGATCCTGTGAGTCCTCCCTTTCTCAAGGGAAACCTATAAATATGGACATATCCTCATAATACAAAGTAAGTCAAGCCTTCTTCCAGGACTCTTACCTCCCCGACTATTATACAGAGTAGATCTTCAGTCTCTCTTGAGTAAAGTCTCAGACCGGTTTGACACTTAGCAAACCGGCTATAAGGTTCTAACACCCCCCCCCCCCTCCAAGCTACTTGTGCAGGTCCTCACGCATCGCCTCTTATCAGTACGACGGTTCTTATGGGCTCTTACTCTTTGGTTCTTACTAGCAAGGTGGTTCTTACTAAAAGGTGGTCTAGGTACTTAGCATGAAGGAAAGCAAGGGAAATTCATTAAGTGGTTAGGGAACTTATACCCTCAACATTTTGGTGCCGTCTGTGGGAAACGTTACAAGAAGCACTGTACTCTTCCAGCAATGGAAAGACCAAGAAGATCAGCGAGAACCGTTGCTATAGTAGTAAGAAGTGCAGCTCCTAGGCCGCGAGGGAGACCTCTCATGCGAAGAGAATGAGTGATACTTGTCTCGTGGGTTATCTAACCAGGTATGAGAGCCGGATGGAGTCAAATGGTCTGAATGATCACTTGAAGGATCTTACCTTCTCAATCACCCTTACCCAATGACTCCATCAAGTCTTAGGTGGACATCATCACGCTCTTCCTAAAAAGGTCTGAGAAGGCAAAAGAAGATGAGTTAAGTGCAGCACTTAGCAAAAATCATCCAAGGAAGGCAGGATAGGACCAAGCCCTAAGGATAATCCTCAGACCACGTCCTAGGCTCCCTAAGGCCGGACCATGTCCTCGGAGTAGGCCCTCACCATCTCCTCGGACCAGGATCTTCACCATCTCCTCGACCAGGTTCTCACCATCTCCTCGGACCAGGTCCTCACCATGTCCTCGGACCCGGTTCTTATCATCTCCTCAGAGCAGGTTCTCACCATGGCCTCGGGCATGTGCTCACCATCTCCTCGGACCAGGTCCTCACCATCTCCTCGAAGCAGGTTCTTACCATCTCCTCGGAGCAATGTCTCACCATGCCCTCGGAGCAGGTTCTTACCAAGTCCTCGGTCCAGGTTCTTACCATCTCCTCGGACCAGGCTCTCACCAAGTCCTCGGAGCAGGTTCTTACCATCTCCTCGAAGCAGGTTCTCACCAAGTCCTCGGAGCAGGTTCTTACCATCTCCTCGGAGCAGGTTCTGACCATCTCCTCGGAGCAGGCTCTCACCAAGTCCTCGGAGCAGGTTCTTACCATCTCCTCGGACCAGGCTCTCACCAAGTCCTCGGAGCATGCTCTCACCAAGTCCTCGGAGCAGGTTCTTACCATCTCCTCGGACCAGGCTGTCACCAAGTCCTCGGAGCAGGTTCTTACCATCTCCTTGGAGCAGGCTCTCACCATGCCTTCGGACCAGGTTCTTACCATCTCCTTAAAGTAGGCTCTCACCATGCCTTCGGACCAGGTTCTTACCATCTCCTCGGAGCAACATCTCACCATGCCCTCGGAGTAGGTTCTCAGCAAGTCCTCAGTCCAGGTTCTCACCATGACTTCGGACTAGGTTCTTACCATCTCCTCGGAGCAGGTTCTTACCATCTCCTCGGAGCGGGTCCTCGATCATGTCTTAGGCATCGCGTCCTAAGTTCATACTACATCCTCCGGACCAAGTAAGACACTCATCGTTCTACAAACATCCAACACTTTCTACCAATTTGGCTAGGACAGCCTCCTACCGCCAAAGTGGCTAGGACCATCTCCAACACCAAAGTGGCCAGGAGAAGTCTCCCACCACCAGAGTGGCTAGGACAAGCATCTTACACCTTTAGCTGCACAAGCAAAAGTGAGGCCAACTTCATAAGCTTAAAAGCTAGGAGATACTTTCAAACATTAGGATTTGATTATTTCGAATCCCGATCTCCAATTTCGCTGGCTTCTCTTAAAACGGAGAACCGAAAATAAAGCTCTACATTTTTCGATGAAAAAGTAAGTATTCTGACTTGACTTGAAATCATAATTTACCGTACATTCACATCCATTGCGTCATTCATTCATTCATGCATCATGCACGCACGCATTATTTATCAATACTTCATTTACTACAAGCATACATGATTCGTCAAGGACATGTTTCCGATTAATAAGGGGGTCCGACACCCATGAAATTACATAAGCCCGACCATGTCGGCATAAGTACTTCAATATAAGCCCGAACGTCTCAGCATAAGTACTTCAATATAAGCCCGAACGCCTCGGCATAAGTACTTCAATATAAGCCCGACTGTCTCGGCATAAGTACTTCAATATAAGCCCGACCGTCTCCGCATAACACGGAATCTCGTCTGTTTGGATGTCCTCCTTCGCACCATCCTGAAAAACCGGTTGTCATAAAAAGATAACACCCACTCTCTCTTACGGATGGATGAGTTATCCACTCACACGGACTCTCGTCCGTTCGGAGGTCCTCTCTCGGACCATCCCGAAACCATCCCTCTTACGGATGGATGTTATCCTCTCACTCGGACTCTTGTCCGTTTGGATGTCCTCCTTCGGACCATCCCGCAAAATCGGTTGTCGTAAAAAGATAACACCCCATCCCTCTTACGGATGGATGAGTTATCCTCTCACACGGACTCTCGTCCATTCGGATGTCCTCCTTCGGACCATCCCGCGAAATCGATTATCATAAAAAGATAACATTCCATCCCTCTTACGGATGGATAAGTTATCCCCTCTCACGGTTCCCGTCCGTTAGGAAGTCCTCTCTCGGACCTTCCCACTTGCAAAAAGCATCTCTATCCCATGCCCTTTCGCATCTATTCCATCCGACCCACTCTAACTATAGGTCCGATCCCTCTTACTGAATAAACAGACAAAGGGAAGCCTAACGTCCGAAGCTAGCCTAGGACCGGATAAACTCCAGATCGGATGCCTGACAACAGAAGACCCTCGACTGTAGAAAAGGGTTAAGTCAATCCCACTAAGTAGCTAATATGAGCTGGCCTTGGCTCGAACAAGTAGGCTCGGATCTTCTTCCAAAGCACCACTGCACGATCGCTAAAAGTCTACTCTACGGCATAGGTCTTACCCTAACAACAATACGTCCGTACCCATTAAAAGTGAGAGGGGCCAATTTATCCCACGTGGCTTGGTATAGTGCATACGCCTGTCCAAAGGCGAAATTAAGGGTAGTACGTCACTCCTTGATGCCAAAAGACATCATATAAGCCCAAAGCTTCAAAAGCAAAGCTCGCGAGAGTTACGAAGAAAGACAAAAAGATGATATTTTCAACCAAGCTTCGGACAGCTTCACTCTTTTTGTATGAAGTAAAGACGGAATTGAAGCATCACGTTGAGTTCTACACATATCCAAAGGACAATACAACAACAGCAACACTCTTGGAAATTACATGTGTTGAACATAAAGTTATCTTTAGAGAAAAATAGTTAACAAAATTCGGAACGACACAGTAAGCTTGAGCAAGGAAGCGCACACCAGAATAGAGCCTAGCAGCAGATCCAGATTGAGATGGCAAATCCAATCCGGGCCAAAGTCACTCAAAAAAAAAAAAAAAAAAAAAAGCTCGCCACAAGATCCGAAGAAGCAAAACTCGGATCAAAGCTGAACTTCGGACTGGTGCAGATCCAAAACCTAGAGCTCGAACGGAACTGTAGCAGTAGATCCGGATCCGGACTATGACAAAGCTAGAACCTTCGGACCAACATCGCAAATGGCAAAACGCGAGATAAAAAGCAACGGAACTATAGCGTCGGACTGAATGGATCCTGCAGAACACTATTTTGGAACAGCAGATCCGGAACTAGAGCACAAGCACAAAAATCCAAACTGTAGCAACTTCAGAATAAACAACACAGAGCTTCGGACAGCAAGCCTCGGATCCGGACTGACATTCATGGCTACCTCTCTGTGCCATCTTAGATCTGGACTGCACAGGCCTAAGAGCTTCGGACTGAGCTCTGAAATGACGCAGCGGAAAAGAGCATTGAATCGGACGAAACAGAGCAAGAGGAAGAGCAGTGCTGAGTCTCGAACTACGGAGAACAAATAGCAAATCCGGACTGACAGAGATCCGGATTCAGATACTCAGAACAATTGCAAATCTCGAAACTCAGAACAGCAGCAAAGCTCGAAAATAAAACTGATCCGGATAGGTGGAATCTCGTCACGAAATAGAAAACTCAGAGAAACAATGGATCTTCGGACTACAGACGAAGCACAGTGGAGAAGAGACTGCTAGCTCCGGACTGAACTGCGGTGACGGAACAAAATCTCGCGCCTGTAGAGGCCGAACAAATCTAGCAACTAGAACACAAATCGAATTCGGAACTCCAAGTTGCAATTTTGGACTGAGACCCACCTCGGAACGAAACAGATCCGGACCGGAGTTAAAATTGCTGAAAGCATGTCTCCTTCTCTGCCTCTCACCTCTGCTCCGACCTCTACTTTCAGCTCCCACCTCTCTCTC
Organism: Plantago major; assembly: GCA_026545765.1. Taxonomy (NCBI): domain Eukaryota; kingdom Viridiplantae; phylum Streptophyta; class Magnoliopsida; order Lamiales; family Plantaginaceae; genus Plantago; species Plantago major. The sequence goes on along the minus strand of CM048840.1, from coordinate 55,427,318 downwards.
TGACGAAACAAGCATTCCGTGAAGTAAAACGGAGCATAAACCAATATTCGGATTGCGTGAGGCTGAGACTCGATCCGAACAGCAAGCGTGCTTGGATCCGATCAAACACCCACTCGCGAATCAGAGCATCACACCAAGCGTGTCCGACATGCTTCAGAACTAAGAGCTGCTCCGAACAGCACAAGCTCCGACTTGGTGTCCCCGTAGAGCTCCGAGCATTCGGTTGATTCATTGAATGGGGATTTGAGAAGTGAATCCGGAGTAAGATTGAGGTTGCTGTATAAGAAACCAAAAATGGTGGCCGGTGGACTAAAGGAGAGCACGAGAGGAAGAAAAAAGAGATAAATGAGCTATTGTCCTCTTTATCTCTCACTACTCTCACTACGGGACAATACATTATTGTTCCCCACTAAACAGTGCTCTACATCATGTTCTCTTATTTTAATTAAAATAAGTGCAACTTTCTTCAATTTTACGGACAGCTCCGTCACGGAACGAACAACAACCTTCGGACTGCTGCAAAAACAATATTCGAATCCAAGTTACTTCACCTTGGAACTCTAAGAAATTATTCTCTCTAAGGAGTGTGGCAACGGGAAGAAGTTATAAATTTTATATTTTTTGAAAGTCCGGCTCCGACATCCAAGCAACAAAATCTACCCGGACTTGACTCCTCGGATCCGACATTCGAGCGACAAAATTTACCCTGATCCTAAGCCTCCACGTTTAACCCTATCTCGCTTATAAATACATCTTTTCCTACAGTCTGAGACGTCCCGTCTCGGACTGTAAGAAAGGGGTGGGGGGGGGGGGGGTGGAAGAGATAGGGGTAAGACAAGAGAGGACAAGGATAAGGATTTTCAAAGCTCACAAGTTCTTTTTTTTTTTCATAAATAGAGCATATATTAATAAAAGTAAAAGAGTACAAAGCGTAAAAGTAGAGATTACAAAGGAACCCACAGGCGGGTTACAACGCGAAACAAGTGAACAAACAAAGAAACAAAAATAACATAACCCGGGATCAAGGTGATCCATGGTTGCAACCGCGGGCCTCGTTAAAACCCAGTCATGGAAAAACCCAGTGGGAAAAACCCATGGCTGGGAAAAAGAGTGCCTGGGCGTTAGCGTTGCGGAAACCTATAATAAGGTAAACCGTACATGTCCTTGTGTATGTGAGGTCGAATGACATCCAAAGGAGAAGTCCAGAAACCCTCCAGATCCAACTTTGAGAGAGCATCAGCGACCGAATTGCCTTCACGAAAAATATGAGACACCCGAAAATCCATGTCACGCATATAAGAGAGAGTCAATAGCCAACGGTTCTGGAATTTCCAAGGGACCGAGTTAGTACCCGCGGAGAGCAAATTCGCTACATAAGTAGAATCTGTCTCCAACCAAATCTTATTCCAGCCCTGGGTGTGAGCAAATTCAATGCCAATCATAACCGCAAGTAACTCGGCTACAAAAGCATAAAGCGTACCCAGCTGATTTACAAAGCAACCCATCACGGTACCATTTGAATCTCTAAAAACCCCAGCCGCAGTAGAGGAGCCAGGAGCGGCAAGAGAACTTCCATCCGTGTTGCATTTAATCCATCCCGGGAGAGGGGGATACCATCGGACCTCAATGATATCTCGTGACTTAGGCGGGCACCCTTGAATACGAAAATAATGAAGGACTTGTAAATCAACTTGATTATTAGCCATAGAACCAAGAGGGTGGGAATTAGCCTCGCCTACAAGACTCCAAATCAGAAGCAAAATAGAATGCCTGGAAACAGGAACACCATCAAATAAGCAACGATTGCACGTAGTCCAAAGCACCCAAATGCCCGTCACAAAGACAAGATACCACAAAGAGAGAATCTGAGAGCTAAAATGTTGACCCATGGCATATAACAGAAGCTCTCCAAAACTAAAGCAATCTCGAAAAGGAACCTGGAAAAGATCAAATAGAGTATGCCAGATAGTCCGAGTGAACGGACAAGAGACCAGTAAATGGTCTTGGCAATCCATAGCAGCATAGCAAAAAACACACACCGAAGGACCAACAAAATCAGAGCCCCGCAATTTCTCAATAGTTGGAAGAACACCATGAATAGCCTTCCAAACTGTGATAGAACGACGGGGTGGGATAAAAGGAGCCCATATCCAAGATCCCCAGTCAATCTTAAGGAAACGCGGCCGCAAAGAGTGATAGGCTTGCTTGGTAGAAATCGAACCGTCTAGAGATTCAGTCCAGATACGAGTATCAGAACCAGATGGAGCCAGATGATAGGAGAGAATATCGCGAGTAACATCTGCAAAAGCCATACGGAACCCATCCAAAAGAAACCAACCAGCCGGAGTCCAATACTCAGAAATAGGGAACTCGAAGTGATGTCGAAGATGAATAGGAATACCAATTCTGTCCGCAATACTGTAGCCAAGCCAATCATCAAGCCAGAAACGTAGCTGAGAGCCTTGACACGCTAACTATCTAGACTTGGATTGAAGTGTGGGGAAACAATCCTTAAATCCAAACCAAATCGAGGAAGCAACATAAGAGCGCAAGGAAGCATGCCGAGAAAGCGGCAAGCGAAGATATCTAGATATGGAACCTTCACAGCCCAAATATCCCAAGCAAGACGAGAAAGATACGCCTTATTAGCAGCAACCAGAGAACGAATACCAAGATCACCCTCAGACTTTGGAGCACAACAACGCTTCCAAGAGATAGAAGTTGATGCTCTCTTCAGAGTATCCCCAGTTTGGACGAAATTACGAATGCGAGCATCCATACGCTTAAGAAGAGTCAAAGGCCAACGATAAATCATCATAGAGTGTACAAAAGATCCCTGTATCACTGATTGAACAAGACATAAACGACCGGCCATAGAGAGAGAAGTGCCCTTCCATTTACTAAACTTTGCTAGAATCGAGTCTGCAAGGGATTGTAAATGACAAGTCCGAGGTGCCCCACGGAAAAGTGGAACTCCCAAACACGTGAAAGGAAGGTGACCCTCGATAATATCCATGATTCTGCACAAGTGGTTCTTCCTGACTCGGGTAAGAAAAGTACTAAGATAAGCCCTGGACTTCTGAGGATTGAAGTATTGTCCCGACCAAGCAGCATATTTTTCCAGGATCCTAAGAATAGTACGACAATTCGCAGCAGTAGCCCTGCAAAAAATAATCACATCATCTGCATAAAGAAGGTGAGAAGGAAAAGTAAGAGATTGTCCAATGAATAAAGGAGTGAGCTCCCCTGAATTGGCAGCCTTCGAGAGAAGCTTGCTAAGAACTTCCTCCGCGATGCAAAAGAGAAGAGGGGAAAGAGGATCCCCTTGACGAACTCCCTGAGAACAACCAAAGTACCCTTCCGGAGCCCCATTAATCAGAACCGAGAGCTTTGCCGAGTGAAGAATATGATTAATCCAACCAACAAAGGTAGAAGAGAAACCATATTTTGTGAGAACCGCCAAAAGGAAGTCCCAATTTAGAGTATCAAAGGCTTTCCGGATGTCAACCTTCAACACCAGATTACCCTTACTACAATGAAGACCAAGACTATTAACTCCTTCAGAGGCTAAGGCAATACAATCATGTATGCGTCTCCCCGGAATAAAACCAAATTGATGAAAGGAGAGCAACCCCGATAAAATCGGACCCAAACGATCGGCCAAAATCTTAGCAATAATCTTATAAAGAAAATTACCAATAACAATAGGGTGGAAATCTTCAATACGCAACGCATCTCTGATTTTTGGAATAAGAGTGACAAAACTAGAGTTCATATCTGCCGGGAAATGACCATGAAGGAAGAACGACCGAATCGCCAAAGACACCTCCGCACTAATAATGTGCCACATAGATTGATAGAAACTGCCCCCGAAACCATCCGGTCCAGGAGCACTATTAGGTGAAATACTGAAAACAACATGACGGATGTCATCCTCGGAAGGAATATCGATTAGCAATTGATTTTGTTCATCCGTAATCGAACAATGGATAAGCTCATCTAGTTCATCGAACGAGACAACCGTGGGCTGAGTTTGTGAGAACAGATTCTCATAATAAGAAATCTTATGATTCCGGATCCGAATTGCATCGTGATTGATAGAGCCATCAATTATCAAAGAGGAAATACCGAGAATACCTTTGTGAATCTTTAGAGAACGATGGAAAAAAGCAGAATTTCTATCACCGTCTTTTAACCACGCAGCCCGGTTCTTTTGATGCAAAAAAGTTGCCTCTTGATTCAGAATAGCATTGTAGTCCGCGATCGCCTCAAGTTGCTTGCGAGGAATATCATTTATCGGACCATGGAGGGATAATTGCTGCTGAACCAACTCCAGCTTGTTACGAGCAGCAAGAAGACGAGAATTAAGCTCACCAAAGACATTAATATTCCAATCTATGATAGCGGATTTCAGCCTTTTTAATTTTCGGATAACCAAAGAAAAAGAGCCCATGGCCGTAATAGGAGTTTTCCAGGAAAGCTTAATTAACTCCTCAAACGAACTGTGACTAAGCCACATTGCTTGGAATCTGAATGGTCGAGGACGAGATAGCGCTTGTTCATGCGCACAGGAAACAAAGAGGGGGCTGTGATCCGAGCAAGTACGCAAGCCCACACGAACCATCACCGAGTCCCATAAATCCAAAAAGGATTGTGAAGAAAGAGCCCTATCAATACGTGTCTCTAGATAACCACTAGAGAAACGACGATTCGACCAAGTAAAAAAGCTGCCAGAACTAGGAATCGATAAGAACTCCCCATCATTGATAAAAGAATGGAAATCCATGTTTCAAGACGAACTGGAGAAGTACCATTTGATCGTTCATGCGCACCAATCACAGCATTGAAATCTCCCACCAAAAGCAAGGGTGTGTTTGGCAAAAGCAGTAAATCACGCCATAAGTCTCGACGACAAATATAATCAGCATGGGCATGAATAAACGCTAATAGGAAGTCCCGTTGAGCCAAGAAACTTTAATAACAAGAACTTGAGAAGAAGATAAAACTATAGAAGAACCAGAAGAAGAGAGATCTTCCAAAACCCATAAGTCAGTAAGGCTGTTAGGGCGCGTATTTTCACCAAGAAAGCGCATTCCCATCGCATTCCAATAAGAATCTGGTATGGACGAGGAAGGAACCTTTGGTTCCGCAATAGCAAACCAATGAGGACGAGTAGAAACTACATGATGCTTGAGCATATCTTGTGATGGAGCATTCCCAATACCCCGAATGTTCCAAAACAGAACATTCATTGGGAAACAACGTGAGAGGAATCTTCATGGCAAGTAGCAGATGTAAAAGTTGTAATATCCAGCAAAGAATTATCATCATTTATATCACCGTCTACTAAGTCTGCCCATCTTGCACTTGCCGCAATCCCCATGGCATTAATAGCGGCAGGCGAGGGAGAATTAGGGGATGAAGAGGCAGCCTTAGTGGCATTAGATGGGTTGTTAATGCGTTCACGCATAATCTCAACTGAATCTTTTATTCGCAGATTAGTCTCCATAGAATCGTCCAATGAAGATGTGTTAGGTCAGGCGATAGGAGTTGAAGGTTGCGTGAAATGGCGATGCGTAACCGAATCTTGCAAAAGCAAAATCTCAGACTCACCACCCAAGTTCTCATCCTCCACCACGTTCGAATCCAACAAGGCAAACCGGTTCGACTCCAACAACGGAGATACAGCCGGCGTAGCAGGCCGTTTAGGCAAATTAACATTACGTCGCGGGAGAAACTTCCTGAATCCCGTAGCATCAGGTGGATTTGAAACCACAACAGTAGAAGTCGCCAACGGACCAGCAGGTGGTAAACGCGTTGATTGTGCGTTTATAACCACCGGCGGAATAGCAACCAAAGTTGATTGTGCTAAGTTAGCATTAGCGTTTGCCCTAGGAGGCGGTGAGCTGGGCCTAGACATCTCCTTATCTTTGTTCCTGCTGCAATTCTCCGTTGTATGACCAACAACAAGGCAAGAATGGCAAAAAACAGGTAAATCCTCATAATAAGCTTCAATCCAAATATCACCGACAGGAGTTTCTAGTTGAATCTTTGATTCTAAATCTTGAGAAAGATCAACTTCCACCAGGACCTTAACGTAGTTACCAAAACAGCGATCTAAAGAAGGCGTATCAATCCTAATCGGTGTTCCAAGAAGCGTATAAGTGCCATAATCATTGATCGATGATGGTGCTCATAAAGCAAACCATATAAACGAACCAAACACGCACCGTGTGGATCTTTTTTACAGAACGAAATTAGGAACCCAAGGCTGTAGGTAGAGATTACCTGTTGATAGCTTCCATAAGCTCGAACGAAAAATCGAATCTCTCGTTTGCTTGGAATAGAATTGAAAGACAAAGTATCCCAGACCAATCGAAAGCATGGACCAAGCCTCCATATGCCAAATCTTTTTCAACGTCTCACGTAGGTCATGAAATTTCCATGGTGAGGAACCCTTGGGCAGAATTAATCGTCCGATAAAAGAAAAAGATGAGCAATTAGCAATCTGCTCAGAATAAAAATCATCATTAAGTTTAACGGACAGAAATGTACCTTTACGAACCGGCTCAAGAGTCGGGCCCGGAAGTGCCCACAGTGGCCGGTTCGGAAGAGAATGAAGAGCCGCAGTAGCTTCCTGCCTTGGCGCGGTGTGGTTCCATGGAGGAGACACCTCGGCTGACAAGATCTTTGCAACATGAGCAGCGGCAACCGGAGCTGAGTTAAATGCAGAAAGTTCGGGAAAAAGGATTTCAGCATCCATCAGAAACCCTAAAATTCGGAGAGAAAAACAGCGCAAGCTCGGAAAGGATGTGCAGGGCGCGTCCGGGCTCCAAAATAATCGATCTTGGTATGCCTGGAAAGATCAGGAAACAAGGAAGAGAACAAGTAGGTGCGTGGCTAAAGTGGTACAACCACCAGAGACTGGAGGCCGGAGGAAAACCGGCTAAAAATTCAGAGAGAAAAACGGCGCAAGCTCGGAAAGGATGTGCAGGGCGCGTCCGTGCTCCAAAATAATCGATCTTGGTACGCCTGGAAAGATCAGGAAACAAGGAAGAGAAGGAGTAGGCGCGTGGCTAAAGTGGTACAACCACCAGAGACTGGTGGCCGGAGGAAAACCGGCTGAAAAAAGCTCACAAGTTCGATCGCACAAAGAAGCTCCCCGGACACTATAGTTCCTCAACTATCTTCTACTAAGATACTTGGAAACTAAGGGGACATATGTTGATACAAAAATATGTCCAAGGCGTCCTAAGCTTCCTGGACACTATTGTTCCACAACTATCTTCTACTAAGGTACTTGGAAACTAGGGGGACATATGTTGATACAAAAATATGTCCATGATGTCCTAACTGCTCTATCGGACTACAGTCCTAAGCGGGATGTCCTAACCGCTCTGTCGGACTACTGGCCTAAGCGGGATGTCCTAACCGCTCTGTCGGACTACTGTCCTAAGCGGGACGTCCTAACCGCTCTATCACGGACTGCAGTCCTAAGCGGGACGTCCTAACCCAACCAACCTATTGGGCCATAGGCCTATCAAGACATTGGGCCATGGGCCTAATAGAGCATTGTTGGCACAATCTGAGCCTTACACTTGGTCCAATCCTGTGAGTCCTCCCTTTCTCAAGGGAAACCTATAAATATGGACATATCCTCATAATGCAAAGTAAGTCAAGCCTTCTTCCCGGGCTCTTACCTCCCCGACTATTATACAGAGTAGATCTTCAGTCTCTCTTGAGTAAAGTCTCGGACCGGTTTGACACTTAGCAAACCGGCTATAAGGTTCTAACCCCCCCCCCCTCCAAGCTACTTGTGCAGGTCCTCACGCATCGCCTCTTATTAGTACGACGGTTCTTACGGGCTCTTACTCTTTGGTTCTTACTAGCAAGGTGGTTCTTACTAAAAGGTGGTCTAGGTACTTAGCGTGCAGGAAAGAAAGGGAAATTCATTAAGTGGTTGGGGGACTTATACCCTCAACAGTTAACATAAATAAACACTCAATAATATAATATTGGATGAAGAATGACTACTGACCGACACCACGACCAACGTTGTCTACAAGGAATTTTGACTATCTTATTTTCTCGATTAATTTATTTAATCCTCACATTTATATTTATTATTAAAAGTAAACTATACCGTGGCATCGCCAATTCTCTGATTTTCCAGAATTATTTGTATTAAATAATTCAAAATAAATCGAATTAAAGAAAGCTTGAAAGGGAGCAAAATCAACGCGTATATTGTTACTTTGGTTAGATGCATAGCAGCTTATTGTACATAAAATGTTCCAGTTAATAAATCGATCATCTCATAAACTCAACGTGTCCATTCAGACAAAGCTATCCAATAATATCCCAACTATCTAACCTCATCATTTGATGCACACAATATTTACCGTCATATTAGTTGCAGATGAAGCAAAATCGACCCAATAATCCAAACAACACTAACTAAATATAGTACATTGACAAATTATACTAAACATAAATTTAAATTATAATCTCATATTAATAGGACACACATAGTTTATTAACGTTATCAATATTCAAGTAATTTCATTTAGATCTATAGACATCATCATGTTTCTAAGTAGGCCACCATAAATCGCTCCGCTCAACATCCGCGATGACACAACCGTTATGAAAATGTACATTATGTTCTTGGTAGCCTTATCAAGCATGTCGAATTTCTTCATGGTTATGAAAATGTAAGTGTTAGGAAATATCTGTTTAGTTTTGATCAGTACACCATAATTACTTACCTTAGTTCCGAAAGGTATCTAGTACTCTTGGTTCACTTGAACATTGTAAAAGAGGAAGTATACTTAGTATGATTAGTATAGTAAATCTTGTATAGGATGTTAGGTCTTTGAATGTAATTTTATATCTTTGAAGAAGACCAAGAAAAAGGCATCCTGCAGAAAGAGCTCAACTATTTGAAGATATGAAGACTGGACAAGATTACCAAAGACTAAAGAATTGTGCCTCAAAAACCATATGCAAAAGATAACATAGTGAAAACAATGTTTCAGGAAGAAACGATGTTTTCCTTAGTTTCTGAAAGGCTCGGAGTTTCTGATAGCGACGTGCACACCCTCAGACAGCGTGCATATTTTCGTTGGCACAACAGTACAAAAGATAGTACAGTGCATTTAATGCCATTGCAGAACTCGCTGACCAAAAGCTTTATCTCTGAACAAAGAGACAAAAGTTCTGTAGTGCTGTCAACGGTTTGTTTGTAGTTTGAATCTCAATAGCCTGATGGATAGTAATTCAAACAGCTTGATTTTCACCTATAAATATCACCACTTAGAATGCTTGAAAACACACACTTGAATGACTGAATTTCATATCCTACACTCAAGCATAGAAGCCTTCTCTACTTACTCCAAGCTTACAGTTGTGACCAAGCTCTTGATCCTAAGTAGCACGAAAGTTCTAAGTGTCTTGATCCTTAACAAGCTATATCTGTTTGTGAAGGAGTTGAATTGAAGCACTGTTGCGACTTGCTAAGATATTCATTCTCCTGAACAAAGAATATAGACTTGGGTCGGAAAAGAACATATCATCACACATTGTCCAAGTGTGTTAAGTGAATCTTGTTCCAGCAGGTAGTATTACATAACTGTTGAAGTTATTAATCTACCAATCTGACAAACTCTTCTTAACCAACACAGAAAAGGCGTGGAGTAGAGGAAGTACTTAGTTTGGGAAACTAAGGAATAACGCCAAGAAAGGTTATGAGTAGAGGAAGTACTTGGCTGGGAAACCACGTGTATTTAGGAATCGAGAGAAGATATTTGTAAGGTGAACTCAATTATCTATCTTAGTGGATTCTAGGTCTAAGAAAGGCCGAAGTGGATTAGTTAACGGATTACGCCACCTTTAGATACCACTATAAAGCTACTGTGTTACTTACTTTCTGCACTTACTTTCCGCCTTTACTTACTTGCAAAGTAATTTACATACTTTACTAGCTTGTTGAGCACGTGCACTTATCAAAAAGACTTCCGCTATTCTGATTATAAGTATCAGAAAGTTACCCAACTTTCTGAGAAACTGTTTTATTGACAAAAGTTTGAAAAGACTATTCACCCCCCCCCCCAGTCTTTTACTTTGCCGTTATCTGGACCAACAAGTGGTATCAGAGCAAGAGGTTCCCAAGCCTTCTGCACTGAACCTAGATCCTAGATAAGTGGTCACTAATCGCTTAACCCCTGCACTTGATCTGTTTTGTTAAGTTTTATCCTGCAGGATGTCTTTAGGCGACGCTCCAGTTCTCAAGCCAGAGAACTATGAAAAATGGAGGAACAATATGATGCTCCACTTGGAAGCCATTAGTGACGAAATGATCGAAGTTATAAAGAATGACCCTATAGTTATTCAGCAAGCAAAGATAGCAACTGATGTCTCTGATGGAAGTGATGAAGATTCTGCCAGGAGAACCTCCACTTTAGAAACTTCTACAAGTGGGAGAGCTACTGGTCAGATAGCTTTGGAAGAAAAACCCAGATATCTCTGGACATCGAAAGATTTCAAGAGAAATAGACTGGATGGTCAAGATCGAAACATCATTATTCGTTCTAATCCAGACCAGATACAGTGTAAACTGTGGTGTGCAAAAACGGCAAAAGAGGCCTGGCAACTAGTTGAACAAATTTGTGCCGGCTCTTAGAAAACCAAGGAAAAGAAGTTCGAAGTTCTGAAATTAAAATTCTAGAATTTTAAACAAGGCCTTCAGAAACCCTTGAACAACTTGATTTTCGGTTTACAACGTTGATAAGTGAAATGGCTGCACTTGGTGAAAGTGAACGATATTCTAACGCCGAAAAGGTGAAGACTATCGTAAGGAGCTTAAATCAAAACTGGGAACATACTTAGTTCTTTTATTTCAACCAAGAAATGCCGAATATCACTCCAACGAAATTATTCTCTCATCTAGCCACTGTCAACTATGAAACCTCTCAGAGAGGACAAATAGCTGATCAACAAGCTCACAGTGTTGCTCTAGTAACACAAGGTACTTCTGAGAAGAAGAATACCAAAGAATCCACTGACGAAGAAGCTCTTGCAGTAGAGCAAATGAGCAAATATGTTAGACAGGAGATTGAGAGAAGAAAAGCCAAAGCGAAGCTAAAAAAGCATCTAGGCCCTAACTATCACCAGTACAAGAATATGCAATTGACCAACTCTCTGAACAAACCTGGTCAGAAAGCATCAAGTACTGAAGTTACAGAAATCGGAAACGATATCTGTTTCTATTGTCAGAAACATGGTCACTTCAAACGGGACTGTCCTGTTCTGAACAAGCTCAAGACAGATGACAAAAAGGATAGGAGAAACTTCAAGAGAAACCAGAGAGCTATGCTTTATGAAGAAAGAAATAAGATCGAAATCCAACTGGATGCACTTGATTCTTATTCAGATTCTGACGACGACGATTTTGATGAGTCAAAGCTATCGTCACCAGAATTGTGTTCCTACACTCACGAAGTTTTTGACATTGGTCAAAGGAAGAATGAAATGTGTGGAGTTGCTGAGGAAATCTACCCAGGTTACTCTAACCTTGAGCCATGTCTTATGGCTGATGATGAGGTAACCAACATTTCACGGTTCATTAATTATGAGAGTGATGAGGAAGGAATCAAGGATCTAGAACATCTCAGAAGGGAGTTAGATCTTTATGAAAGAGAATTCTTGGTTGCTCGATCTAGAACAAAAAATTTTCAAACATAAAAAGAGTCTCTTGAAAGCGCGTGTTCACATTTACAATGACTTTCTGACACTAAGGATGCAGAAAATGCATTCCTAAAGGCTCAGATAGACGAGACCAGAAAGTTGCATTCTGAGGCTATGAAGTTGCTCCAGAAGAAGTGTGAAAACCTTCTTTCTGAGAATGAGGAACTAAAGAAGAAAGAATTATCTTTCCAATCCTATGCCAAAGCAAGTGACACTCTCACTGAAGTACACTCTTACCTAAGAGATCCTTCAGAAAAGGGAGGACTTGGGCTTGACACACATACAAGCAATTCTACTCCTCTGAAAAAAGAGTGATGAATGGTTGACGTTTGTTAGTGGTCAACAAAGTGGTTCCCAAACAACCTATATCATTGGTCAGAAAGCTAAGGTTGCTGACAAAGGTAAAGCTGTTGCGACCAAACCTTTGAGGGAAAAACAAGTCCCCAAGAAAACTGTGGAAAAGTTTTCTGAAAAGAAACCATGCACTAAAAAGTGCAATCACCCACAGTGCTATGTCTCTAGGAAAGGAAAAATTGCAGGAGCTGGCGATTTTCCCAATGTACCACTTTTCGGAAGAAATAATGATCCTGAGACTAGTGAAGCTGCTGAGAGAAGATATCAGAAAGCAAAAGGTGCTCGAAATGGCATTGGCTACAAAGCCATCGAAAAGATACTTGCTCAGCAATATAAACAAGAGCAAGAACGATGGATGAATGCCAGGATTTCGCATAGCAATCGTCAGAAGTGGAAGAAAGAATAGGCTACGACCACTCTGAATGCCAGGGCTAGAAGGAATCTGATAAGGATAGCCGAACTCGCTGATAAGTCGACTCAACAATCTGACAGGTATCTGAAAGCACCAAAAGGAGCACCAAGGAACACTCCAAGATGGAAAATAGTTTTAAATGATAGTGACACTACATTTACCTAAAATTCCTCCATATGTTCCAGTAAGACAAAAGAATGCCCCAAGGAAGTTCGTTCATAAATGGATTCCTACAGGGAGATTTTTAGTCCAAAAGGTTCCATTGTTGGAGTGAGAGAACTCCATGTTTCCTGTTTTGTGCAGAACACTCTGGGGAAGAACCCGAAGTGGCGTCTTGATAGTGGATGTGGGAAGCACATGACAGGAGAAAAAGCAAATCTGTTTAACTACAGAGAATGTGATAAAGGACCAATTATTAGATTTGCTGGAGGAGATGAAAATCCAACTATAGGTTTTGGCGATCTGAAGCTTGGAGCTCTTACAATCACTAGAGTACTACATGTAGAGGGATTGAAATATAATCTCCTAAGCATGAGTCAATTGGCAGACAAAGAGTACTCAGTAAAGATCAAGTCAAACCTAAGCTAATTGGTTGACAATGAATAAAAGCGCGGGTAGTCTTGGTTGCTAGGCGGAAAGGAAGCCTCTATGTTGCTGACTGGAAATCTGCCACAACTGAAGAATGCCTCATGGTGAGTCAATCTGGCCACACTGAAGAAAATTGGCTATGGCACTAACGAATGAGCCACTTGAACTTCAAAACTCTGAATAAGCTAGCGAAGAAAGATCTGGTGATTGGATTACCCAAAATGACATACAAAAAAGAAGGTCTATGCTCAGCATATCAATTGGGGAAATAAGCCAAAACCTCTTTCAAGTCTAAAACTAGACACTCCAGTAGTAGGCCACTAAAATTGTTGCACATGGATCTCTTTGAGTCCTCTGTGACAAGCTATGCAGGAAAGAAGTATGATCTGGTTGTTGTAGATGACTATTCAAGATTCACTTGGGTTGTCTTTCTGAAACACAAATCTTATGCAAGGGTTGAGATACCAAGTCTGCTGAACAAGCTAGAAGTCAAGAAAAATGACAAGGTATATGTGATCAGAACAGACCATGGTACTGAGTTTGTAAACCAGTATATAAAGGAGTTTTGTACCTGCAAAGGTATACAACACCAACTTTCTTCAGTAAGGACACCACAATAAAATGGTGTTGCAGAAAGAAAGAATAGAACCCTGAAAGAGGCGGCAAGAACAATGCTTGCTAACACTTTAACAAGTGAAATCTGTTGGGTTGAAGCTGTTAACACGGCTTGCTACACTCAGAATAGATGCTTGATAAACAAACACCATGATGAAACTCCCTATGAGCTTTGGACTAGTAGACCCCCTAATATCAAACATCTAAGAGTGTTTGGTTGTAGAAGTTTTATTCTGAACAACGGTAAAGAATATTTAAGAACATTTCAACCAAAGGCAGATGAAGGTGTATTTCTTGGCTACTCTCTAAATAGCAAAGCGTACAGAGTATACAACAAAAGGATACAAAACATTGAAGAATCTTTCCATGTAGTATTCTATGAAGGAAACAAGAAAGCACCCATAAATGATGAACTCTCAGAAAGGTTCAAACAACTTTTGATCGAAGATTTTGAACAAGAATCCTCAAAGAGAAAGAATTCTGTCATAAACTTAGAGGATGAGTCTGACGATGAAAGGCAACCTCTGCCAAGTAACAACAAGATGACTCTAAGACATGATGAAGAATTCCCTCTGAGAAGCCATGTAATGGATCATATCTCAGAAAGTTTCATCATATAGAGGTTTTTGAACCAAGGGTCATAGAAAGACCTGCCTCAGATACTCCAGACACTGAACAAGTGTCAGAAATCCAAGGTACCATTAATGTGCCTAATTTCAACGATACTGAACAAGTATCCTATCAAGCTCATGATGACTCTGATAACAACAACATTGATCTTGATCCTACTAGATCTAAACCTTTCATGAAATTGATAAGAGACCATCCTGCTAAGGATGTGATAGGTCCTCTAGACCAAGGTGTCAGAACTAGGAGAGCTATTGCTGAAAATGCAAATTCTCTCCATGGATGTTTCATTCCAAATATTGAACCTAAAACTATTGAAGATGCATTACAAGATCAGGACTGGATCTTAGCAATGCAAGAAGAGTTGGAACAATTTGAAAGAAACAAAGTCTGGAAACTGGTTCCCTTTATTGATGGAATATCTGTTATAGGAACTAAGTGGGTTTTCAGAAACAAGATGAATGAGTCTAGTGAAATAACCAGAAACAAAGATAGGTTGGTTGCCAAGAGATTCACCCAGACTTAAGGACTAGATTTTGATGAGTTTTATGCACCAATTGCAAGATTGGATGCAATCAGACTATTTCTAGCCTTTGCAGCCCATAATGACTTCAAAGTTTACCAAATGGATGTTAAAAGTGCATTCCTGAATGGTGAGCTCGCTGAGGAAGTCTATGTTGATGAACCACCAGGCTTTGAAGTTCCCTCAGAATGCAAAATGGTTTATAAGCTTCAGAAAGCTATATATGGACTAAAACAAGCTCCAAGAGCATGGTATGATAGTTTAGCCAAATACTTGTTGGGTAGTGGATTCAAAAAGGGAGAAGTTGATAAAACTCTCTTTACATTAAACCATGAAGGGAAACTTCTCTTAGTCAAGTTTATGTAGATGACATAATATTTGGATCTAAGGACAAGCAACATTGTGAAGACTTTGCTGAACTCATGAAAAGTAAATTTGAGATGAGCATGATGGGAGAATTGAATTACTTCCTAGGGTTGCATGTCAAGAAACTCGACAATGGAATATTCATTAGTCAAACAAAGTATGCCAAGGGCATGCTCAATAAGTTTAATCTAAAGCCATCAGACAAAAACGCTAAGATACCTATGAGCATTGGAACCAAGATGACCTATACTGAATCCGACAAGAATGTTGAAGAACACAAGTATAGGAAATTAATTGGGTCACTATTGTATCTCACTGCGAGCAGACCAGATATCCAATATGTAGTTGGAGTGTGTGCAAGGTTTCAGACAAATCCAATGCAAACGCACTACAACACTGCCTTGAAGATATTAAGGTATGTGAAAGGTACAGTAGATGTTGGATTGTGGTATCCATAGGAGAGTGGATTGAGTTTGGTAGGACATTCTGATGCCGACTATGATGGATCAATGCTTGATAGAAAGAGTGATGAGTCAATTTTACATCGTCTCATTCGTTCTTTTTTACCATCTTATTGCCATTCTCAAGTATAGTTTTTATGTATTTTATTAGTGTTTTGCTACGTTTTTGTGTTTTGTGTGTTTTGTAGGTGTTTGGTGAAAACGCATTGAAACAAGGCTAAACCAGTGCATATAATGCATTAATCGGAGCATGTAAGTTCCAAGAACTGAAAGGTGGTTGAAGATTTTAGAGCCGTTTAAGTGAAAGCGCGCAAAATTCGAACTACGATGGAGAAGCTTTGGCATTTTGGCCATACCTTTTGCATATGAATTCCGATGGATCTGATCTTGGTGTCCACGCATAGATAAGACCAAGAGCTACAACTTTTAAGAAGTAACCATCTCCATATTCTAACATTAAGAGGACCAAAAAAGGCCTGGCGAATGCCATTGAAGATTGGCGTCCGCCAAACTCATCCAGAAAGAGTTGACGGACGCCAAAGTTCACTTTGGCGGATGCCATGGATTGGTTTTGGCGTCCGCCAAGTTTAATCTTGGCGTCCGCCGACCCACATACATGGTGGACGCCAACTTTCTCTATTTCTGGGCGTGATTTTTCCCGATTATTTCCTCATTCATTCGGACTTAGTTTTTCTTCCTTTCTTTTTAGTTAAAAACAACATTATTACTTTCATAATTCATTCTATTGTTAAGAAATTCATTATTATTCTTCTCTTCTTATTGCTTTTTGACCTAGAACCTTTCCAAGGCAATTACCTACCTATTATTGGAGGTAATTGAACCGTTTATCTTGTAATCCGAAGATTGACATAGATTGGGAGATTATCTACATAGCTTTTCGCATCGATTCATTTCAGTTCTTCAATTCTACCTAAGATTTGTGACAACGAAGGGTAAATTTATATAAATCCATTCGAATCTTTGTTTCTTGCTTTAGATTATGTTCAGAGCCTGTTTATATACAATATTGATTATGTCTTTGCATAATATGAGTAGCTAAACACCCCGATGATGGGGTGGTGACTGATTCAATGCATGCTAGCTAGGGTTCATGAGATTCGAAGTGCATCGGGTTTAGATAACTTGTGCTTTTTAGATTAATCGCATATCTTGCTATTCTGTTTGTCGACCATGCCAGCAAAATCACTGTTAGATTAACAATTTAATCAATACACCAAAATGTCTTTCGTCTTGCGTGATCTAACAGTTTAGATTGCAAACAGTAATAGTATGATTAGCTAGATTGATTGTAGCCTAGTGGAATTGACGCCTGCACTAGTGCTATTCGTTTTTTAACTCAAGATTGTGACAACTTGCGTAATCTATCTGTGAATCGTATGTATTCTGCTAGCTAGCTTGTTTCACGTTACCGCTCCATAATTCTCCTTATTCATATCATTGTCGTTTAGATTAATCTGTTTCTAGTTAGATTGCATAAGTAGATAGATAATATAGAACTTCGTTACCGAAGCAAACAACCCTTTTTCTACTTTCTTTACTGTAATTACTATTCGTAAACAAGACTCAGCTTAGTTAAGTCCTACGAGACCAACCTCGGGGTTAACTTCAATGCACTACAAGTTTTCGTAGTGTTGAGAATTAACTCTTAGCTCTTAAACAAATTTAAAACTCTTATTTGACTCATCAAGTTTTTGGCGCCGCTGCCGGGGACTTAACTCCTTTGTTAAGTTTACGAATTTTAATTTACAGATGTATATATTAGTTAGCTTGTCTTTTTCCTTTTTAGTTTATTTTGTTTTGCGGAACTACTTGGGTTTCTTTGTGTGTGCAGAAAAGTATGGATCTCTTTATTTGCTATAGGTGTGGGATGGACGGTCATGTTGCAGCAACCTGCAAAGACTTCAAACATATCCGAGATTTTCAATTGGAATCCGGAGAGAAGATCGGTCATGCATGGTATAGATTTCAAGATCTGCGAGAGGCGCATCCGAACCATGGTATGACACTGTGTACACTGATGTGGATTTTCTACAAAAATCTAACTCGCGAAGGCCAAGGGATGGTGGATAGAGCCGTAGGAGGGTCGATCTGGGATTTGACGCCTATGGACCTAGAGGAAACAATCCGAAGCCTGGTTTGCGACCTCAGATCTTCTGAAATCCGGCGGATATGCAACGAGCTACTAGCTTGTTGTGCACGAGAAGATGCTAAAGAGATGGCAGAAGATGAGGTCACTACCACCGCCTCTACTGCAATTGAAGATGAAAATCCAAAGAAGGAGTTTGAAGAGTTTGTGAGGATCATGGAGGAGGAGAGGAGGAGAGGAGACATCACGACCCAAGGCGAGAGACTGAACCACCCATTTCCAACTGTTTGGAGATGGAGCAGACACCTGATACCACCCAGATGATACCATTGGATTCACTGTATTCACCTTACAAATCCCACCTTAGAGCAAACACACACACACCACGACCGCTGCGAGGAGGTCGACCTATTCATCGCTTTTATTTTCCCTTTGATTTTTCTTGTTTTATTTTAGTTGTTGATTTATCTAATGTGAGTTTGTAGTAATAGGAAACCGGAGGAGAGGAGCTAAACATGGGCACCAAATCGTCAATCTTGGCGGGAAGGATGCAAGGGATTCGTTCCCGTTTGATAATGGATAGCAGCAGCCACGCGTTTCAGGGAAGTACACTTTCAGCTTTCTTTCTAGACTATTCGTTGGGGACCATCTCTAGTCTAGGTTTGGGGAGGGAGGTAGCTTTCGTGTACTTATCCTTATATGACTGTGTCGTGTCTGTGTGTGTGTGTTTTTCTTTTCGTGCATTAGTCTGTGTGTGTGTGATCTTCTGTTGAGTCTAAGTCTGTCTCCCAAGTTGAGCGTCTATTGCATGTACTAAACCTGTTTAATGCTTTTGTTTTGGCTGATCCTTGACTATTAGCAGTTTGCATGTTCAATTTTGTGATGAGTCGGTTTTATACTGTCTCATTTGCTCATTTTTTACCGTCTTTTTGTTATCCTTGAGTATAGTTTTATTTAGTTTTCCTAGAATATTTTTACTTGTTTTGTTCTTTGTGTGTTTTGTAGATATTTTGCTAAACCGCGCTAATTGAAGGCAAAATGGTGTATTTTATATGCATCTACAAGATTTCGAGTTCTAATACCTCGTATGGATGCTAGAAGTGGAGCGGGAAGGCTAAAATATCAAGACTTGGGGTCAAAAGGCATCGAAGGGCAAAGTAGTAATTTCCAGGAGTACTGGGGACGCCAGTTATCAAACTGGCATACGCCAGAGGTTTACTGTAACCAAACTGGCGATGCCAGTTTTGGTTAACTGGCGACGCCAATTTTCCAACTGGCGACACCAGTTTTCTTTTTTGCCGTTCCTTCTACGATTTGTTTCCTAATACGCCCAGACCTAGTTTTTGTCCTTTCTATTACTTAGAACAAGACATAATAACTTTTCATATCGATTCTATTGTGAAGAACAATACTTTGCTCTAGAGCTAGACCTAATTTTCAAGGCAATTACCCGATTTCGAGGTAATTGAACCATTTTCCCTTGTAATTCGAAGATTAACATTGATTGGGAGATTATCTACACAGCTTTGGCATTGATTCGTTTTCGTTCTTCAATTTCTACCTAGGGTTTGTGACAACGAAGGGTAAAATTGTATCAATCCTCTCGAATATTTATTTTGTGCTTGAGATTATGTTTATTGCTAGTATGATTGTGTTTTCGGTTGTCATGAGTAGCTAAACACCCCTATTATGGGGTGGTGACTGATTCAATGCATGCTAGCTAGGGTTTATGTGATTCGAAATGCATCGGGATTCGATTACTTGTGCTTTTAGATTAATCGCATATCTTGCTATTACGTTTGATGCGCAATCCGTCAATATCACTGTTAGATTAAGCATTTAATCAATACACCCAAATGCTTTTCGTCTTGCTTCAATCTAACAGTTAGTTGCAAACAGTAATAGTAGGATTAGCTAGATTGGTTGTAACCTACTGGAATTGACGCCTCCACTAGTGCTATTCGTTTTTGAACTCAAGTCTGTGACAACTTGCGTAATCAATCCCGTGAATCACATATATCCTGCTAGCTAGCTTGTTGACGTTACCACTCCATAATTTTTCCCATTCATATTTCAATCTCATTACTTTCAAATCGGTTTTTAGTAGTTGCAAGTAGTTATTCACTTTAGTCTATTATCTCGCCGCCGAGGCAAACCAACTTTTATTGCTTTTCATATTGTTGCTTTTATTCGTAAACAAGACTCAACCTAGTTAAGTCCTTCGAGACTGACCTCGGGGTTAACTCCACTACACTACAGGTTTTCATAGTGTTGAGGATTAACTCTTGGCTTTTAAACAAATATTAAAACTTTGATTTTGACACATCTAGTTTTTGGCGCCGCCGCCGGGGACTTAACTCCTTTGTTAAGTTTTCGAGTTTTAGTTACAGTATTTTTGTTTTTTATTTTACTAGTTTTAGTTTTTGTTAGTCTTTTTCCCTTGTTACCTCTGTGTCTGTCCTAAGTGCTTGTTTGACTAACGGGTGCTTACATTTGCGTAGTTCTGGTGTTGTGTTTGTCTTATTGTACAGGGTCGCAGATATGGCTACAGTGGTGCAACCTTCAATGTACACACTCTTTCTACCTGAGCAGGGTGGTTGTCGCCCAGCCATAGTCACACCATCTAATGTGCGGGGACTCGAGGTTAAGAGGCATCTCCTCCAGCAACTTTCGACATTCTACGGAGTTCAAAATGAGGACGTCATGGGTTTCCTCAGAGAAATCGAGCACTGCATCTCTGGAATGGAGAAACCCGAAGAGGTTGAGGATGACGATTTGAGGCTCTGGATCTGCCCTATGTGTCTCTTTGGCGAGGCACGAACTTGGATGAATGGCCTGAACGAACGAAGCATCACCACCTGGAACGAAGTGTTCTAGACCTTTATAGGCAAATACTACCCTATGTGGATGACCTCGGGTTTCAGAACACGGATTAGGGAGTTTACCAAGAAACAAGGGGAGCCCTTCTACGAAGCATGGGAGAGATTCCGTGATTTACAACGCCAATGCCCCCACCACTGTTTTAGCTCTGCAGATTTGAACCAGTTCTTCTTTGATGGCCTTGATGAGCTTTCACAAGTCATGGTTGATATGGCATGTGGAGGATGGATGGGGGGGAGCACCCCTATCGGATTGAGTGCTGTGTTCGAGAGGATAGCAAAAAGCTCAGAGCATAGGAGTAAGCGTGCTAAGCTTAGTGGCTCTAATTGCCCATAACGCCGCCTTCCCGAGTCACAACTTCCAGAAGGTTTTTTGGAGGATCTGAGAGGGTTTGTGAAAAGTTGTCATGCCACCATGCAACACACAGTGATGATACATGCAGCTACCGCTGAGAGGTTGGATGCATTAGAATCCACAATTCAAAAAATGGAAAAGGATAGTGAAAAGATCCAAAGTGTTCTGCAGCAGCTACTAGAGAAGGACCAAAAGCGAGAAAAAGGGAAATTCCCTGGTACTCCCGAGAGGGCAATGGCTATTAAGGTGATCACAGAAACACCGGTTGAGGTGACTGTTTCGGAAAATGAGACCCGTGTTGAGGTTTCAAAACAGATTTGCGCAGCTTGTGGATGTGCATCATTGATCCCGATTGCTAGTGAAGCAGCAGTAGAAGAGGTGATAATCCCCGGTAATTCTGTTGAGGATTCGATCCCGGAACAAAAGGAAGATCCAGCCATTCCCGTTGAAGAATTGGGTTCTGCGAAATAGGAAGATTGTGCAGTTATAGTAAACACCCCGGAAACTGGAGCAGTTGAAGTTCCTGCCAAGGAAGAAGAGTTAGCAGAAGATGTGAAGGAGCATCCTCTCAGTAAAAAGAGCTTTAACATCGTAGTTGGGATGAAAAATTCAAAAGTCATTGCGACTTTAGACACAGGAGCTACATGTAATACAATCCCATACAGTCAGTTTAAGGGATGTGGCTTCACAGGCTTGGAAGAGATGAAAGCTCGACTCCTAATGGCGGATGGGTCACATAGAAGACTAGTTGGACTGGCAAAGGGTGTCTCGGTTAAACTGAATGTTGAAACTGTTATCACCAATTTTGTTGTTCCGAGAAGATCAGAAGACAGGACCCGATACAATCCTCCTTGGCTGGCCATTTTTATTCGCTTCCAGAATTGATATAAGCATATTTAGACGCACAACAACATATGAGGTGAATGGTAAGGTCGGCATAGTAAAGGCACTGGATTATTTGCCTCAGGATTTTATCTGCAAGGATTATTCTGCGGGATATGTTGAACCCCTTTATATCTATTGTCAGGTGCAAGGGCAGAGAAATTTGGGCATGGGGAAGTCTAGTACCCACCATAGCAAATGAACACCACCAGACAAGTCAGGTAAGTTAGCATAGTTCTTGTTTTCTCATTTAGTGTATTTTTCAAACATTTCAAGGAAAAGGGTCTTTCTTGTTTTAAAGTTTTTCCCTTTAAGTTTTCTTCGATCTTGTCTGGTACTATATATTTTTTCTTCTAAGGTTTTTGAAGAAATTCTTATTCTTATTCTACTCGTTGTGACCCAAGTAAGAGCTCATACTTTTTGGTTGGAAATTACAAAACCTACTTTCTTCAAAAAGGGCATTGTCGCCTAAGAAGAGTTATTAGAACTTCAAGCTGTAGTATTGGTGAAGGCAATGTTTTTGCACTTAGTCGAGTCTAGTTGAGCTAGCAAGTCAAAAGTGGGGCAAACCATCGACACTTAAAATCGGCGACGCTATTAACTAATCGCGAACGCCATTGCAGAATTAATCGCATACGCCAGTTAGCAAACTGGCGACGCCAAAGACTACCAAAAAATTGAGACAGAAAAAAAGATATAAGCATATGGGTCATATATAAGACTGGAAAAAAGTAGTATGCAAAAAATGAAAAATTGGAAAAGGAGAGAACGATTGCCTTTTTATAAGTCTAATGCTGATTGTTATAGAGCTATGAAAAAGTCTCTTCTGACTTAACTGATTGAGTACATTGCATGAGGTATTTGAGGCATCTTTGTGACGCAAGTCACCTTCCTTATCTCTTTATATTCTTGAGTGACTACCCCTACTGGACACTTCCAGGAGCGTGACGGATTAGATGCATAGGATCCACTTGCGAGGGACTACCGTGTTAGGCTTAAGTTCTATTTACTTCGGAAACGAACTTTTTGAACTTATGCATGTGATTCTATGAATGTCAGTGTGAAGTCAAAACTTCTACATTATTCGGGCTTATTATTTGCAATCGTAGGCTCGGTAGCTTGGGAGTTATACTTTACTTTGTGTCTCTGTGTTTTTATTTTTCTCGGTTTTTTAGAGAGTTTGTTGCTTGAGGACAAGCAAGGGTTTGGTTTGGGGAGTTTGATGAGTCGATTTTACATCGTCTCATTTGGTCTTTTTTACCATCTTATTTCAATTCTCAAGTATAGTTTTTATGTATTTTATTAGTGTTTTGTTACGTTTTTGTGTTTTGTGTGTTTTGTTGGTGTTTGGTGAAAACGCATTGAAACAAGGCTAAACCAGTGCATATAATGTATTAATAGGAGCATGGAAGTTCCAAGAACTGAAAGTTGGTTGAAAGAGGAGTTTATCGGTCAAAACGGAAGTTGATTCGTAGTTCAGACGAAGATTTTAGAGCCGTTTAAGTGAAAGCGCGCGAAATTCGAACTATGATGGAGCAGCTTTGGAATTTTGGCCATACCATTTGCATATGAACTCCGATTGACCTCATCTTGGTGTCCACGCATATATAAGACCAAGAGCTACAACTTTGAAGAAGGAACCATCTCCATATTCCAACGTTTAGTTCATCAAAAATGGCGTGGCGAACGCCATTGAAGATTGGCGTCCGCCAAACTCGTCCAGAAAGAGTTGGCGGACACCAAAGTTCACTTTGGCGGATGCCATGGATTGCGTCCGCCAAGTTTAATCTTGGCATCCGCCAACCCTCATACATGGCGGACGCCAACTTTAAAGTTGGCGGACGCGAACATTAAAGTTGGCGGACGCCAACTTTCTCTATTTTTGCGCGTGATTTTTCCCGATTCAGTCCTAATTCATTCGGACTTAGTTTTTCTTCCTTTCTTTTTAGTTAAAAACAATATTATTACTTTCATAATTCATTCTATTGTTAGGAACTTCATTATTATTCTTCTCTTTTTATTTCTTTTCGACCTAGAACCTTTCCAAGACAATTACCTAACTATTATTGGAGGTAATTGAACTGTTTATCTTGTAATCCGAAGATTGGCATTGATTGGGAGATTATCTACATTGATTTTCGCATCGATTCATTTCCGTTCTTCAAGTCTACCTAGGATTTGTGACAACGAAGGGTAAATTTGTATCAATCCATTTGAATCTTTGTTTCTTGCTTTAGATTATGTTTGGAGCCTGTTTATATACAATATTGATTATGTCTTTGCATAATATGAGTAGCTAAACACCCCGATTATGGGGTGGTGACGTATTCAATGCATGTTAGCTAGGGTTCATGAGATTCAAAGTGCATCGGGTTTAGATTACTTGTGCTTTTTTGATTAATTGCATATCTTGCTATTCTGTTTGTCGAGCATGCCAGCAAATTCATTGTTAGATTAAGCATTTAATCAATACACCAAAATGTCTTTCGTCTTGCATGATCTAACAGTTTAGATTGCAAACAGTAATAGTAGGATTAGCTAGATTGATTGTAGCCTAGTGGAATTGACGCCTACGCTAGTGCTATTCGTTTTTGAACTCAAGATTGTGACAACTTGCGTAATCTATCCTGTGAATCGTATGTATCCTGCCAGCTAGCTTGTTTAACGTTACCGCTCCATAATTCTCCTTATTCATATCATTGTCGTTTAGATTAATCTGTTTTCTAGTTAGATTGCATAAGTAGATAGATAATATAGAACAAATTCTTTGTCGAAGCAAACAACCCTTTTTCTGCTTTCTTTACTGTAATTACTATTTGTAAACAAGACTCTGCTTACTTAAGTCCTTCGAGACCGACCTAGGGGTTAAATTCGCTGCACTACAAGTTTTCGTAGTGTTTAGAATTAACTTTTAGCTCTTAAACAAATTGAAAACTCTGATTTGACACATCAAAGAGTACTTCAGGAACTTGTCAATTCCTTGGAGCTCGTTTAATATCATGGTTCAGCAAGAAACAAAACTCAATTGCCACCTCAACCTAGAAGCAGAGTATATTGCCGTTGGATGTTGTGCATCACAAATTTTGTGGATTCAACAACAACTCAGAGAGGGACTCAATGAAGAGAAAACTCCCATTTTATGTGACAATACAAGTGCTATTGCTCTTACTCAGAATCCTAAGTTTCATGCAAGAACCAAGCACAGTGATGTCAGACACCACTTCATCAGAGACCATGTCGAAAAAGGCAATATAGAGATACTCAAGATTGGCACAGAAGACCAACTTGCTGATATCTTTACTAAGCCTCTGCAAGAGTGTAGATTTCTAAGTCTAAGACATAGTCTCGGACTAATGGAACTACCAAGGTGCTAATATTGGTCTCTGAGACGGGAACTCATTGAACCAATAAAAAGGGAATAATGGTTTCTGAAAAGAAATGCAAAAACAAAACGAGAGTAATTTCTGAGACGAGTACTCAGAAAGTTGCTACTTCTATCAATAACTGCATGCATTGGACTGTGAATGTGAAGAAGTAGACCATTATCTCAGCAATAATGAGCCAAAAAGATACTTGAAATGGGTATTCAAATATCTAAGGCATTGAAGAAAAGGCTACTTAGAAAGGTCTCTGAAACGGGTATTCAGAAACCATGAGACATCTAAGTCAGGGGGAACACAAAAGAAGAATAGTTTGACCTTCAAGACAATTCCTTTCAGAAGTCAAATATTTATTTTTTTTTTGAAAATTTCCTTTCCTGTGAAATATTTCAAACAAGTACTGGACGATCATTTAATGATTTCTGAATCCAGTTTTGTCTACTAGTTACAGGTTTCTGAGAAGTTGAAAGATACTTCAGCGAGTTGAGACAAATTCAATTAATGGGCACAATTACAGGTGTTGATTGATATCATTGCTAAGAGGACCAATCTCAACCCTTCAGTAGAAACGCTTGTAATTCAACGACCGAGATGCGTCCACAAAAGCCCACTCACACAGAAACCAAGTGACTATCCCCACTACCATTTAATGCTAAACCGCTTTTTCATCACGCCTGTGCAGAAGTGCGAGATATATACGTATAGAATTCATCTATATCGAATGTACTTGCCTTGCTATATAAACGAGGTTTTGGCATTTAGATTTACTTTTGCCTAAACCTACATTTCAATTTGCACCAATAATAGCATTCTTTCTCTCTAAATATCTCTGCAAATTCTATTCAAAACCTTCTGAAAATCTGCAAAAAGTATTTATGCAAAGAAATTCTTGCTATTTTCGACCCAACTCCCTTTCATCTCTTCCTAATCGTACTATTATAAAAGAGAGATGGCATCCAAAAGAGCTTCTACTCAAAAGACTCAAGAAACCACATTTGTTATTGCTGAAAAGCAAATTGAAATAAAAAACCGAAGAGTCACTGGTGATTTTGATTTCAATATGTGGAACGAAAACTCGAAAGTACTCTGGGAGGAGAAATTGTCGACGAGTATGTGATTAATGGTTCGAAACATCCACGTGATGTGAGGTGAGGACTACCTCTACTTGAAAAAGGTAGGGATTAAAGAATTCTACTCTGCATAACCTTCTTGTGCCTCACTCATAGATGTACTAGAATTTTATAACAACTCGAAGATAATCGATGAAGACATAGAAAATGTGTCTATAGAATCTAAGGTTCATGAAAAGGTGGTTAAAATAAACCTTAAATCCTTTTGTGAACTCTTTTGCCTTCCCACAAATGGCACTGAATTCATCCCTGACACCTCCATCCAAACTGCTGAAGCATTTTACTTGGAGCACATCAATGCAGATGATACAACAGCTCCTGATTACTTCAACAACCACGATGTCAAAAGAAAACATCTGGTAGAACCTTGGGATACAATTGCATTAATCCTTCACAGATGTTTTGACTGCAATGTTGGAGGAGTAGACCAAGTAAGCATGGAACGTTGGGGAATGTTGGCTTTCCTGAGCACCCTGAGCGAGCAGCCAGAGGATTTCAATTGGGTGAAATACGCTTTCCTAAGGTTCATTAGCAAGATAAAGGAATTCTCTCCTCAGAATGTTGATGGAAAAGTAGAACCTACAAAGTCAGTGGCCTTCGGTCTGAAAATCTGCTATATCCTTGAGAAATCGGGGATAATACTCAGAGATCAGACACCAATTGCCAAAGGTGATCTGATAAACAAGCACAAGGCTGTGCCTTGTAAAAGAAAGGCATTCGAAGTTTCTGAGGGTCAAAGTCTTAAGAAGCCAAGAACCTCCAGAAAGAAAAAGGCTGCTAAGAAAGTGGAAGAACCTGCTAAGAGAGAAGATTCTGAAGAGACAAAATCTGATGAAGACATCAATGTCAATGCATCCTTAGCACGGGGTACCAAAAAGTGCAAAGCCCTGTCTGAAGAAGAAGCCAGCATCTTCTGCTTTACCCCCAGCATGTCTTTTATTGAGAAAGACACGAGGGAAAAACAACCAACCCCTCCAGAAAGTGCAAACCCTGCAGTAATGCAAGAGGTTTCGAAGGAAGAAGCTCTGATAAAGGAAGACACGTTTACTCAACATCACGGCCATGTGTAACTGATAAAGGAAGCTCTAATAAAGGAAGCTCTGATGGTCGTGATGCTGTCGATATGTTGAATGCATTTCAAGAATTTACAGAGCTACCAGCATGTGTAACTGCTGAAGAAAATCCTGCAAACAAGCAGGTTCCCCAACTCTCTTCAAAGAGGAGTCTTTCTACTGTTGGGACCAAGAAAGACGCCCAGGGGATGGCAACCGAGACATTGTCTCTGGAAGGGCCCAAAGTGCCAGAAACTTCAAACAAAGAAAAAGTCACTCAGCAACAAAACCAAGACGTGGAACCCACTCGAGTTCCAGATACCAATCAGTCTGATGCAAATCAGGTTACTGGATGGTTCAAATCTTTACTTGATTTTCTGTTTCACTTATTTTGTTCTAACAAAGTGATTTGTTCTTTGTTTAGGCTGATCTTGAAAGTAAGGAAGGACAAGAAGCAGAAATGCTTTCAGAGAAGGAGAACACCACTTCTCCAATCATTCAAGAATCTGAGTCTGTTATACAGGTAGACCATGATTCACAAGTGATCTCTCATAAATCTTCCTCTAAGGATTTCATTATCCCTTTCTTATATTTCTTGAAGGCTCAAACTGAGAAGAAAGATGAAATGGCTGAAAAGCCAAAGTCTTCAGAGGACACACAAGAAACCGTGCAGGTTTCTGAAAAACATGTTTCTGAACCTCCAGTGAACGAGGTAGAAAACTCAGAAACTGTTGTGTGTAGAATCTTTCTTAATCTTTCTAAGTGTACTAACACTTCTATTTCTCAGGATCAGAAAGAAAAGGAAGTTGAAAAGGAGAAAAATCTCAAGTCTCCTAAGTCAACTGAAATATCTGAGGCACAGACCGCCTCTCCTAATAAGACTTCTGAACCTGTTGTTGCGACACTGGTAACGTCAAGTCTTGTACTTCAAAAACCTCAGATATCCACTGAAGTACTGGAACTAAAAACCAATTATGTTCCTCTACAGGTTCTTTCTGATACACCTACTCCTCCGAGTCCTTCAACCTCTAATATTGACTCTTTTGATGGGGAGTATCTCTCATTACTCGATAAGTACGAGACCACCGTTCTGACGAAGCAGATGTAATACTTTTCACAATGGCAGAAAGTCAGGAGACTAAGCCTAAAAACTCTGTTTAAAGTTGGTGATGATGCACAAATGAGAGAGCAGTATGAATCTATGGAAGAATTCGTTCATCGATTGCTACCAACTGATAAACATAGGCTCAATGGATGTATAAGTACGGGATTTATAAATACTGTGTGCGACCATTTGGTGGAACTCTTTCAGAATGCGGACAAGCAGAAGCAACTTCAGATGATTCGTCATCCTATACTTCCACGTCACTTACAACAAGGAGCTTTTTCTGCTAATACTCCAACTTTTGATAACAAAGAGGAGTCGGATCGAAAGGACAAATCTCAAACTTCACTACCATCCTCCTGTAAACATGATGCATCTAAGGATAATTCTGATGGTGATAATGATAACAACGATGATCAGCCACCTGGAGCAGGCAGAAGAATCTCTACAAAGCAACCCCCAATTGTTGCAAAACAAACTGAGAAGAAACCAACCACTTCTGCCTCTCACCATCAAGATAATTCCTCCAGCAAGAATCTACACAAGGACATCTTAGAACTCTCTGATGATAATCCGACTCTGCAGCAACTACCAGAATTAGAGTTCAAAATATCTCATCTCAGAGACTTGGTGACACAGGAATCTACACTGCATCATGAGGTACAAACCAAGATGACAGAAAAGGAAGTCGACTTCAAGAAAGTTGAGGATCTCATTCTCAGAGAGGAAGCAGCTCTACAGGAATTACAAAATCTCCAGAGTGCTAAACAAGCAACTATTGACAAGGAGAATCAAGACAGAGAGACTACTATGGAAGAACTGAGAGCTTCCATTAAACAAACAGTCACTGCAACTGTAATTTTGAAGAAGAAGCAGAACATAGAGATTCAACGCCTCTGAAGGACAAATACACTTCACAGGACTTTGCTCCACCAACGCTTGACCCCTTGATGATAATTTCGGTGCCAAAATCTGTTGGTGATGTATGGAGTGAACAAGAACAGATCTTTGAGAATCTGTTTAAGGAATGCTCTGATCAAGACAAGGAGCTTATAGAGTCTACACCTCCTGCCTTCCAGAAACTTGCAGCACTACTTGCAAAGAGAAAAGAGGCCCTACAAAGAACGGAAGATGAGGATTTGATACAGCTCGTCGACTACCTCTCCACTGTGGCTATTGAGAATATACCAAAAGTGGTCTCTGAGGTAGCAAAGCTAAATGATGAAGAAACTGGTTTTACTAACCAGAATATGCTTTTAAGAGCTGAACTGCATGAAATCACTTAAGTTTATAAAGGATTACAAGGAAGCTTTAACTCCATCTCATAATCCTTTGTGAAGTTGTCAGAACGTATTGATCAGCCTCCTATGACTGGGGGGAAATGGAAAAACCAAGAGGAAAAGCAGACAACTGACTTTATCTGAAGCTTTGTCTCTACAAAGTACCTCTAGTCAAGCTCTCCTACCACCACCTCCACATGTTACTAAAGAGTCTCACGAAGTTCCTAAAGCTGCCAAGAGCTCAAGGAAAAGAAGAATCTTTAGAGACTATGCAGAAGATGTTGAAGAGCCTTCTAAAAAGAAGAATAAAGTTGGTCAAGATGGAAACAAGGCCTCAGTGGCAACTCATCAGGAAGAAGATGATGAGGAAGAAGATCCTAAGACCAGGAGTCACTTCTGCAGTACCCACTCAAGACGGTACAAGTAACAGAGAGCATTCCAAGAAAGAGCAAAGGGAAGCATTTAGACAGAGGAAGATCAAAGAACGAATTGAAAACTTCAAGGAGTTGATACTTTAAGTCCTGAAGAAGTACTAATAAAGTATGAACAAACTCCAGAAGATCTGAACTCAAATGTCTATAAGTGCATCAATGGTTTCTGGGTAATGGGCATAAATAGTTTAATATTTGCCTCAAAACCTTTCCCAAAACCAGTCTTCCTTCAATTGATAGCCTAGAGAAAGAACAAAAGGAAATTGTTGTCTGATGAAAGATTAAAAGATGCACTATCCTTCGACATAACGGTCAGAAAACAAGCTATTGAAAAAGAGCTTACTGACGTTTGCCCCTCGTGACACCCCAGATTTTGATGTACCTTAGTATTTTTGTCCTTGAATGCTTTTACTTGTTTTAGTGTATTTGTATGAAAATATATTTGAATTATTTTAATTTGATTGTGTTATTGTTTTAGATGTTTATTATTTGTCTTAAAAGTCTATGTAACTTGTCAATTTGTAATATGTGTGGTTATTTATTTTGTACCTTTTTTTAAAGAAGAGAAATTATTTTTGGTGTATTTTTCCTACTTAAAAATGTGATTATTTTATCCTTTAATTTGTTGGTGTAATTATTTTAAAATAATTGGAATGACCTCTCTTAAATTTATCTTTATGAATGATTAATGTGACAAGACTTCTTTTTAATTGACTAACTTAATAGAAGTCTTTATGTGTGCTTTATTGATGATTTATTTGAAGAGTCTTCATTTTAATCACTCATTCAATACAAGTCATTATTTGTTTGCTTTGATTAATGTAAAATGTGAAGAGTCACTTTTAAATTATGTAATTTGAATGGAATGTATGTCATTATTTGTGTGGCTTTATTTGAGGTTTTAAAGAGAAACTTCAATTGTGTTTATGTGAGTCCATTATATGTTCAATTAGCAGTAGTTAAGTTAGAAAATTTAAATGTATGCTTTTATGTATGTGTGTGTCTTTATATGTGTGATTTGATTAAGTTTATAATTTGAAGAGTCAATTTTGAATTATGTAATGTACATGCATGTCTTTATGTGTGTATGGCTCTCTTAATATTTAGAAATTAAAGTGTTATTTTATATTCATATATTTTAAAATAGAAGAGTTTGGAAACTTGAGGCTTCTTTAATGAATAAAATATTTTATTTCTTTTCATGTTACGGTACGAAAGGTCGCTTGTAATGTCGAATGTTACATGCTATGTTTCAGCTATGTTTCGATCAACGTTCTGATTTTCTTTTTGTTTCTCTTTTATGTTACATATGCATGTCTAATTGTAAGTTAAATATTACATAGGCATGTTCAATATTTTGAGTTCAATTGTTACATATGCATGTCTAATTGTGAGTTCAAGTTAATTGCTCTAAATGTTGCATTTTTTGGTGTGTCACATTTTATTTTTGTGTACAAATGACCCTAAGTCATGCCAAAAATATTTTTGAATTTTTTCCCAAGTAAAATATGATAATTTATCATTAGTTATTGTGTTTAAATGTTCGGAAAAAAAATGTGAAAGGTCTCTCTTAATTTTGCACCTTTATTGTTGGTTTTAAAATGAGTTTTAAATGCAATTTAAATTGCCATTTATTTTTAGCTCTTCAACCCTTTCATCTTCCCTCAATCCACCCTATAAATATCTCTTTCTTGCAGCCACTTTTACACACAACAATTCTGAATATTTTACTCCCAAAAATCTTAAAGTACTATTGTCTTTTTCTTTCCAGTTTGTAGCTTGTTCTTCTTGCAAGTACTTTTCATGGTTCTTGCTCTTCCTAACCCTCAAAAGTGAGTGTTCTACAAAACTATATATATGAATTATTTTCAAAACCTGGAAGGTATTTTAATATGTTTTCAACTTATATATAAGTAATGCATGGTTTCCAAAACGCACGTTCTATTGCATAAAAATCAAATCACGAAAGAGTTTTAGCATGCTTATGCTGATTTTGAAAGATATATATATATTTTTATATACATGATTGTTATTTTGTTTTGATTGACGGTTCAAGAAAGATACGTACGTTTGGTACAGGTTAATTGGCTTGTAGTTAGGTCAGTTGTGTCTGGCGAGCAACTTGTCGGTTTCCTTTTTCCATTCCCATTAAATCGAGTGATAGAAGCCTTCACTGATTTAGTTGGGTCCTAGAATTCCACCCTCTTGGTGCAGATAACGGCAAAGAAAAAGACTAGAGGGGGGGGGGGGGGGTGAATGGTATTTTACAACTTTTGTAGATAAACACAAATTCTCAAATATTTGTGAAGATATCTGATACTTAAATTCAGAGAGCGGAAAACTTTTCTGTGATAAGTGGACATGCTCAGCAAGATGTGTGTAAATACTCAGCAAGTTAAATAAAGCAAGTAATAAGTTGCAGAAAGTAAATAACACAGATCTTTATAGTGGTATCTGAAGGTGGCGTAATCCTTCAACTAATCCACTTCGGCCTTTCTTTGACCTAGAATCCACTAAGACAAATAATTGAGTTCACCTTACAAAAATCTTCTCTCGATTCCTAAATACACTAGGTTCCCAACCAAGTGTTCCCCCTGAGTTATTCCCCAGCTCCCAGCCAAGTACTTCCTATACTCAGTAACCTTGGAGTTATTCCTTAGTTTCTCAAACTAAGTACTTCCTGTACTCCACGCCGTTTAAGTTGTTGGTTAAAGTAGTTTGTCAGGTGAGTAGTCTTAATAACTTTCTCAGTTATTTAGGAATACTCTATAGAACAAGAATCACTTAACACACTTCACAATGTGTGGTGATATGTTCTTTACTGACCCAAGTCTATGTTAAATGTTCTGGAGAATGAAACACAGATACTTGATCTTTTGATTCAACTCCTTCACAGATAGCAATGCTTGTTAAGGATCAGGACACTTAGAACTTTCGTGCTACTTAGGATTCAAAAGCTTAGTCGCAACTGTAAGCTAAAGAGTAAGTAGGTTGAAGGCTTGTATGCTTGAATGAAATAAGTTCGTTCTGTAAGTTCAAGGTGTGTTCAGTGTGTGTCTTTCAAGCCTTCTATGTGATGATATTTATAGTTGAAAATCATGCCGTTTGAATAGTATCCGTTAGGCTTAATGAAATTCAAACTATTGATATCTTAAAATAGTACTGCAGAAGACGTTGTCTCTTTTCAGAGATTTCCTCTTTTGTTCAGATGTCTCTGTCTACGCATTTATTGAATTGTACTATTTTTGTCCTGCAGTGTCAACGGAACTATGCACGCTTTCTAATGCATTGTACTATTTTTGCGAGTGGAGCCGCTATTTTCGAGATTGAAGCTCGCCGCGGCGAGATTATGCGAAGGTTATATATATTGCGATCAATAAGGCTCGGCGCGGCGAGGTAATTGGGCCGCCGCGGTGAGATTTTGCGATTGGCTCCCCTGTTTTG
Source organism: Plantago major (assembly GCA_026545765.1). Lineage (NCBI taxonomy): Eukaryota > Viridiplantae > Streptophyta > Magnoliopsida > Lamiales > Plantaginaceae > Plantago > Plantago major. The sequence continues at coordinate 55,393,582 of CM048840.1, read as the reverse complement.
AAGGAAGACGCTCGCCGCGGTGAAGGATTCAATCCGACGTGGCGAGATTTTGCGAACTGGATATATAAATCGATTCAGAAGGCTCGCCGCGGCGAGCTATTCCTTCCGCCGCGGCGAGAGACGCAGAATTAGTTTTGTTTTCCTTATTAGATTAGAATTTTTATTCTTTTCTTTTCATACTTCTTTTAACCTAGTTTAGAGGGGAGCTCCTAGATACACACATTAACATTGAGACATCTTTGGAGCTTGATTACTCATTGATTTTTATCATCAAGATTATTGGTATTGATTTCTCCATTGCTTTGTTCTTTACAATTCGTTCTTTATCTTACCGATTGAATTGTATGTTATTGCATGCGAGTTTATCATCTATGTTTCACATGATTATTACCATGAATCTTCACATGCAATCACCAATTATGAGTAGCTAAACACCTTTGAATACATTAGTATGTGAAGATTATGCATATTCGTTCTAGGGTTTATCAAAGCTCTCATATAGGTTAGTCTCGTATAAAATCTTCGTAAAAACCTTCAATTCGATAAGTCCGTATTAAATTCTCTAAATTGTTCATGTTTAAGGATCGTGAATTGATGGCTCACGGTAAGAACAATTGGTTGAATCGAATTGATTGATTTTTTGTACAACAACCGTGTGACAAATATGAGTGTTATCCCTAGTTCGAATTAGCGTAATTGGATCTTGCTACTGTATTCATCTTTCTCTCATTGTTAATCGTAATCTTTGCTTTAGTTAAACTAGTTAGAAGTACAACCAAACAATCAATCAAATTGTTACTCGCAAGTATCTGTTTACTCTCACTGCTATGTAGCTTAATTAATTCCTTAGCGACCGACTCTGTGGTTTAGCTTTGTCTGTTTACAACAACTGCTTACTACTTGGTTTTCTAAGTATTAATTGGAGCATATCAAATTTGGCACCGCTGCCGGGGAATTAATTCCTATTGTAGCGCTGAGAGCCGGTGGTTACTTGTTGTGAGTTCATTTTACTTGGACTAACAGAAACTAAGCATTTGTTGTTACTGTTGTTGAGATCCAGGAATGGAGTCCTTTTCCAACTACTACACACCCTCTGCATGGGAAATGGTGAATAGTGAAAATATTTTACCAGAGAGCAGCTCATTTAGCGAAAGCACATTGATGCCTTAATTGCCCATGATGAAAGATTTATGCAAGTTGTTATGGAAGGGCAAGAGAGAACATGACAGCAGATTGAAGGGATGATGAGCAGAATAGAGGACTTAGCAGATAGATTGGCTAACTTCGTAGCATGTCTGGAATTTGGGGATGAAGATGAATTGGAAGAGGAGATTCAAGCAACTACAGTACTGCGTAGTGGTAAGGTTGTTGAGAAGCCAGATATGATGACTGAACCGGAAACTCCACCTACACCAGCTATAGACGTTACTGAGGAGGAACCTGAGGAGATTATTGAGGACCAAAGAAGCAGCACTGAGGTTCTACATAAATCTGATAACCCCTTCCGCCCCACAGGACACCAGTTCCCAAGCCATTAGCATACCCTAGCAGAGTTAAGAAGCCAAAAGACGACAGTAAGTTCAAATCTATTCTAGCAATGCTTTCGAAAGTTAACGTGAACATGCCACTGCTGGAGCTTATCGATAATGTCCCCTCCTATGTTAAATTCTTCAAGGATCTAAATGCTAATAAATAGAAGCTTTCGTCTACTGAAAAGCTGATTCTTCCAGAAACAACAAATTCTGTGATTGGATTACCAGTGAAGCAACAAGACCCAGAGAGTTTCGTGATTGATATACAAATGGAGAATGGGAAGGTAGCAAAAGGTATGCTCGACTTGGGAGCGAGCATTAATCTTATTACGCATGACCTTTATCAGGAGCTCGGTTTGGGGAAGTTGGAAGCTGTGAATATGACTTTGCAGATGGCTGATTGTAGTCTCCAGCGACCACTTGGTATTATACGGGATGCTTTGGTCAAGGTTGACACATACTAGGTACCAGCAGATTTTGTAGTTCTACCTCCCAACAATGCAGCAACTAGCAGCAGAAACCATGTGATCTTGCTGGGAGGCCGTTCATGAAAACTGTCAAACTTCAAGTCAATGTTGCAGAAGGGAAGATAGCGATGGATATCGGAGGCAATCGAATCAGCAAGGACGCAGTCCGTCCTACAGGTAACTCTAATGCCTATTCTTTTACAGATTGTGAAACAGAACATGAGATTTCCAAAGAATTTCATTGCATCATTGATGACTGTGTATATACTGTTTTGCTTAATGATATTGCTAGCGATAAGTTAGAGCCCGCTTTGACACTAGATCCTGATAAGGGAATTGTGGGTAAGGAAAGTCATGAGCTAATCTGTACTTTAGATTCAGCTGAGACTGAACCGACAGGTGAACTTGATCCCCCTAGTGAACCATTAGGTGAATTCGACTCCCTCAGTAGCACTACTGGGGAAATCGAACCCCCTAAGCCTGACCTTAAGGAGCTCCCATCCCACCTTAAGTAAGCTTTCCTTGGTGAAAATCGGTCCAAACCGGTGATAATCTCTTCGAAATTGCAAAAGGAAGAAGAGAACCAACTTGTTGAGCTTCTTCAGGAGAATTCTGCGGCCATAGGATGGGGAATTGGAGACATTAAGGGCATTAGCGCAACCCTGTACACACAGGATAAGTTTAGAAGACGACGCTAAACCTGTTAGGCAACCCCAGCGCAGGCTTAATCCTGTTATGCAAGATGTAGTGAAATCTAAGATCCTTAAGATGCTTGAGCAGGACATAATTTACCCCATAGCTGATAGTAGATGGGTGAGTCATGTGCATGTATTTCTTAAGAAGTCGGGGGTTACTGTTGAACAAATGAGAAGGGCATAGAGGTCCTGGTAAGAAAAACCACTGGGTGGCGTGTGTGCATTGATTACAGGAAACTAAACGCAGCCACTAAGAAGGACCACTTCCCTCTGCCATTTATTGATGATATGCTTAACCTTCTTGCTGAGCGAGAGTTCTATTGTTTTTTGGATGGTCTTTCAGGTTTTTATCAAATACCCATTGCTCAGGAGGATCAGGAGCAGATGACATTTACTTGTCCCTATGGGACTTTTGCCTATCGCCGAATGCCTTTCGGACTGTGCAATGCTCCTGCTACTTTTCAAAGATGCATGCTTTCTATATTTTCTGACATGGTGCAGGATTTTATAGAGGTCTTCATGGATGACTTTTCTCTTTTTGGAGATTCTTTTGCTGATTGCTTACATAAACTTGATAAAGTGCTTAAACGCTACATTAAGTGTAACTTAACTCTTAGCTGGGAAAAAAGTCACTTTATGGTTAGAGAAGGAATTGTCTTAGGGCATGTAGTCTCAAAACGTGGGATAGAAGTTGATAGAGCAAAGCTTGATGAGATTGTTAAACTTCCCCCTCCCACTTGTGTGAAAGAGCTGCAATCTTTTCTTGGGCATGTTGGTTTTCATAGGAGATTCATTAAAGATTTTTCGAAAATTGCTAAGTGTTTGAGCAACTTGCTTATGAAAGATGTGCCTTTTGTTTCCAATGATGAATGCATGCATGCCTTTAACATCTTGAAAGAGCAGCTTGTTTCCGCTCCATTGTTGATGCCCCTAACTGGTCCTTACCCTTTGAGATTATGTGCGATGCTTCTCATTTCGCTTTAGATGCTGTTTTCGGACAAAGGATAAATGCACATTTTCATGTGATTTACTATGCCAGCAAGACACTTAACCCTGCGCAGGCTAACTACACCACAACTGAGAAAGAATTCCTAGTTGTTCTTTTCGCATTGGATAAATTCCGTTCATATCTGAAGGGGTTCAAAGTGATCATCCACACGGATCACGCTGCGATCCGCCACCTCATGGCGAAGAGTGATTCTAAGCCGCACCTCATTCGGTGGGTTTTGATGTTACAGGAGTTCGATTGCGAAATAGTTGATAAGTGTGGTAAAGATAATCTTGTTGCTGACCATTTATCTAGGCTTGATCCTAAGACAATCTCCCCTTCTCCACCTATTCCCGATGACCTACCTGATGGGCATCTATTCTCTGTTAGCTTAGAGCCTTGGTTTGCGGATATTGTTAATTTTCTTGTTGCAGGCGTTTTCCCCGCTAACATGTCTTCGCAGGAAAGAAGGAACTTTGCGCGCCAAACCAATGGCTACTTTTGGGATGACCCCCACCTTTTCAAAGACGGAGCTGATGGCATCCTACGGCGCTGCATTCCAGAAAGTGAAGTAGGCAGTGTTCTCACCTTTTGTCATACCATGCAGTGTGGAGGGCACTACAGCGGGATGAAAACCGCCCTGAAGGTTCTTCAATCAGGTTTCTTTTGGCCCTCTCTGTTTAAAGTTGCTCATAAGTTTTGTGCTAGTTGTGATGCATGTCAACGTAGTGGTAACATTAGCAAGCGTAATGAGATGCCTTTGACCAGCAATCTTGTGGTACAACCCTTTGATGTGTGGGGTAATGATTTTATGGGACCCTTTCCAAAAGTAATGGTAATGAATATATTCTTGTTGCGGTAGACTATGTGACAAAGTGGGTGGAGGCTATGGCCACCAAAACTAACGATTCCAAAGTTGTGCTCTCTTTCTTGTCCAAGAATATTTTCAGCAGGTTTGGTACACCCAGAGCAATCATTAGCGATGGCGGATCTCATTTTATTAACCGTTCATTTGTGAACCTTCTTGTTAAGTATGGAGTGCAACACCGTATCGCAACTGTATACCACCCATAAACTTCTGGTCAAGTGGAAGTCAGCAATAGGCAAATCAAGAGCATTCTCACGAGGGTCGTAAAAACAAATCGTAAGGATTGGTCAACCAAGCTAGATGATGCACTGTGGGCTTACAGAACCTGTTACAAGACTGTTATTGGTACAACCCCCTACCGGTTGGTTTATGGCAATGCTTGTCATCTTCCCGTGGAGTTGGAGCACAAAGCGGCATGGGCCACCAAGGAACTCAATCTCGATATGCAGGCAGCTGGGCAGGAACGATTGCTGCAAATCTCCAAGCTGGAAGAACTCCGCCACCTTGCCTTTGAGAATGCAAAGATTTACAAGTAGAAGACAAAAGAGTATCATGACAAGGGGATAATCTGCAAGGACTTGCACCCAGGTATGAAAGTTTTGGTTTTTAACTCTCATCTTAAACTGTTCCAGGAAAGTTGCGTTCGCGTTGGGATGGACTGTACACGATAATTCATGTGGCACCACATGGTGCTGTCGAACTCTTGAATTCCGCTGACGGTTCCACCTTCAAGGTCAATGGGCAGCGAGTTAAACCATACTTTCACAGGTACATTGAGTGACTGGAAGAAGCGGTCGAACTCTCCGAGTCCAGTACATGACTCTAAACTGTACATCACAGGCAAGTCACTGTTGACCCCATTCTTTTTCTTCTTTACTCTGCGCTTGAGGACATGCTTGAGTTTAGGTTTGGGGAGGGGGAATGTGCTCTCTAGTGTCTTGTCTGCATTTTCTCTATTTTCTGAGTCATTCTTCCAAGTTACGAAAACTTCTATTGTGATTGTTAAATCTCATAAGTTTGTTTTTCCTGTAAATAGCAAGTTTGTTTAACTCTTTAGTCCAAAAAGCCGGTGAGAAACTTTAAGCCAATGAAAAAATATTGTACCGGCGCTTGTGTGATCCTTGCGGGAAGTGCAAACCCTCTTGTTTGCTCCTTTTCATTCTCATGTGTACTCAGTTAAGTTAAGTATGACGAACGCCATGCTCTTCATGTTTCATTTTATCAAAAGCGAGTACATTGCGAAGAACCGGTTTGGGGAGAAGAATTCTACTGTGTTGACATGTTTATTATTCATTTTTTGTAATATGTATTACTTCCCCTGATTAGTTGATTCGTCTCGGAGTGTATCTGTGGTGCTTGTCACCACCGTAGTCATATTAGGCGTGTTTCAGATACTACCTATATACCGGCGTGGTCCTAAAAAGCCATATGTCCATGAGGGTTGATGGCACGTACACTAAACTAACACGCACAAAAGTGCGGACTTCGGTAAAACAGACACTACCAAAAAAGTGAGACTAAAAGAGTCCATAGTGGCCAAATTGATTAGAATTTAATTCATTTGATGCAAATATTTGGTTTATGGAAGTTGGTTGTATGTCTTGGAAAGCTGCTTTACGCAAGGAAAAAGTCCCTTCTGACTTAACTAATTGAGTACATTGCATGAGGTATTTAAGGCACCTTTGTGACGAGAGTCACCTTCTTTTTCTCTTATTGTTCTTGAGTGTTTAAACCACTATACACTTCCAGAGTGTGAGAGAGAATAGTGTAGGATTTCCTTGCGAGGGATTGGAAGTTAGACTTAAGTGTTATTTATTTGAAAAACTCTCTTCCAGGATTTTTTGTGCACTATTTCTGTCAATGCCAGTTGAGTGCAAACCTTTTGCATCTTGTGAATTTAACATTTACAATGGTAGAGTTCGGTCACTTGGAAGATTGACTCGTCTGTGTGTAATTATATGTCGTAGTCTGAGTCTAGTTGTCTTTAATTTGTTTGTTTGCTCGGGGACGAGCAAAGTTTCGGTTTCGGGATTTTGATAAGACCATATTATAACGTCTCATTTGGTCCTTTTTAGCGGTCTTTGTGAGTCTTTGTCTTTAGTTTTGTAGTCTTTTTAGTTCGTTTTTACGCTTTGGTGTTTTGTTTATATTTTGTAGAAATCTATGTCTTTTGAGCCGAATGAGAACAAGCTATTTAGCATGGCTCGCCGCGGCGAGGAATTCAGTCCGCCGCGGTGAGATTTTACGAGTTTGCAACTGGGAATTGAGAGAAGGTTCGCCATGCGAGGAAATCGATCCGTATGGCGAGATTTTGCAGTGGAGCATTGCTTTGAAGATTGAAGCCATGGCGTAGATTATCTGATAGGTTATATATATTGCGATATGTATTTCGCCATGTAGATTTTAAATCGGATATATAAATCGATTAAGAAGGCTCGCAGTGGCAAGCTATTCCTTCCGCCGCGGCGATAGACGCAGAATTAGTTTTGTTTTCCTAATTAGATTAGAATTATGATTCTTTTCTTTTCATACTTCTTTTAACCTATTTTAGAGGGGTGCTCCTAGATACACACATTAACATTGAGACATCTTTGGAGCTTGAGTACTCATTGATTTTTATCATCAAGATTATTGGTATTGATTTCTCCATTGCTTTGTTCTTTACAATTCGTTCTTTATCTTACTGATTAAATTGTATGTTATTGCATGCGAGTTTATCATCTATGTTTCACATGATTATTACCATGAATCTTCGCATGCAATCACCAGTTATGAGTAGCTAAACACCTTTGAATACAGTAGTATGTGAGGATTATGCATATTCGTTCTAGGGTTTTTCAAAGCGCTCATATAGGTTAGTCTCGTATAAATCTTCGTTAAAACCTTCAATTCGATAAGTCCGTATTAAATTCTCTAAATTGTTCATGTTTAAGGATCGTGAATTGACGACTCACGATTTCTCCAGTATAATATTTTCTAAGAAAAATTGGTTGAATCGAATTGATTGATTTTCTATACAACAACAGTGTGACAAATATGAGTGTTCCCTAGTTCGAATTAGCGTAATTGGATCTTGCTACTGTATTCATCTTTCTGTCATTGTTAATCATAATCTTTGCTTCAGTTAAACTAGTTAGAAGTACAACCAAACAATCAATCAAATTGTTACTCGCAAGTATCTGTTTACTCTCACTGCTACGTAGCTTAATTGATTTCTTAGCGAACGTCTCTGTGGTTTAGCTTTGCCTGTTTACAACAACTGCTTACTAATTGGTTTTCTAAGTATTAATTTGAGCATATCACCTTTCCAGAGACCTTCTCATCTCCAGATACCTGTTGAAACATTGTTTCCCAGAAACATAGTTTTATCCAGGGTATCTAAGCATAGATATATGTGGGCACTTTTCCTCGTTCAGAAACTTTGTGTTCTTAGATGTCTTTTGCAAAACTTGTTTATTGAAAAACACTTGTTTATTCAAGATATCTGGACATAGGTATCTGATGACCTTTGTCTTCAGCAATCTTGTGCAGTCTTCAAAACTTCAGAAATGGTTGAACTCTCCTGCTGGATGCCTTCTCCTTGGTCTTCTTCGAAGATATAAAAATTACATTCAGAGACCTAACATCCTATACAAGATTTGCTAGACTAACATACTTAGTGATTTTCCTCTTTTACAGTGTTCAAGTGAACCAAGAGTACTAACCACCTTTCTGAGCTAAGATAAGTCATTAGGTTGCTGATCAAAATCTAAACAGATATTCCTAACAAATTTCCCACTTTTTTATCAGTCAACGATGACTATCTTTAAAACCTACTACAACTTGGAAGAGGGAACAATCTAACACTTAATCATTTCTTATGATCTTTTCAATTTATTTTAATTACGTGCAGAAAGTAAACATCAACCAAATCACAAGGTGTAATCTTTGCTGACAACTTATCTTTTTATAGATTGATATCTGAGAGTAGGTTCATCAGATATGTTACAAAAAAAGTTTACAGATAACTTTTACAATGATAAAACAGTAAAGCACAATCAGCAATATACAAAATAAAATACTTAGTTAAATCAGAATAACAGGAGTAACCAAGCTCCAAGTAAACATTCTGATTTACTAGTCTTCAAGTCTTCAAAATCTTCAAGTCTTTACTTAGCAGATCTATGGATCAGTTAGCAAATTCTCTATCCCCAAACCTTTTGATATAATCTAAGTAGTCAAAGAGCAAAGTCCTGACTATCATCTCAGTGTTTCTGGCAAATCCACAAACTTCCTTGGCAAATTGTTTGACCCACATATACTTTTCCCATTTTCAGGCATGCTCAATTCTGATATCTGATAGCTTGAAGTATTCATATATGATCTTCAGATATCTGATGTCACCCTTGTATTGATCTTCAGTCATGTACAAAGACTCATAGGGTTCCACAACAAGTCTTGCTCTTGTGCCTGTTCCAGTGATGTTAGGAATTCTGTGCACATCATCTGGCTTTCCATAAGGACAACCATCAGAGAGGTCCTTTTTCATGGCTTCTATTCTTTTGATTACTTCAAAATCCAACCAGGCTTTCCATAAAGACTGGCTTGTCTTTTCTCCATTCCATGAGCTGTTTATGGATTGGTTCTGGAAATTTTTCATTTACTAGTAAGTGCTTGAGTTCCAGAATTCAGTAGCCATTCTTCTGATTCATGCATATGTAGACAGAGAAGTCATTGTTGGTCTTCACGTACTCAATTCTGGCTTCTTTTGGCCTGAGTGGAAGTTGACATTTTCTTCTTTCAGTTCTCAATCTATTCCTCCTTTGTCTTGAATTCTCCCTTGGGGGATTATTTGAAGAACCACCCTGGATTGACTTGTTGTCATTCCTTTTTCAGGAAGTTGCTGACTGGTGGCCACTATCTGTAGAGCAGTCTGACTGGAGGAGGGCTCATTTATTTTGAGAGGTGGTTGTTGTGGTTGTTCAATTTTTCTTTTGTTTCCTCTTCCTCTTCCTCTCTGAGCACCTTGAAATCCTTCCCCCTTAGTCATTGTTGACTGACTAAGAATCAAAAAAGATTCTGAAAGGGAGTCAAAGTTGCCTGGCAGATAGTTGTAAGCAGCAACCAACTTTTCCAGATTGGCCTTGAGCTCCTGATTTTGTTTGATAAGACCTGTTTCCTTACAGTGAGCTATGCTAATGGGCCTTGAATAACATCTGCTTTTCCAGCAACATAGCTAGCCTCTTCAAAGGCTTTTGCAGCCAAGTTTTGGTCATCATCCCTAACCATGCCTAGGTCTTTCTGAGCAATGACCAGACTGGTTGTTCTCTGAGTGATGAGCTCAGTGAGTGTCTTCATTTCTGCAGGGACTGATGCAATGGCGGCTTTATCTTGAGAAGACAACTCATTTTCAATTTAGCCAGTACTTGATATCTGTTAAAGTATTCATTGGAGTTGACATTTGGCAGCTTGCTGAAGATTTCAGGAGCAATTAGCTTCCTTTTCAAATGAGTCATCAGCCCAGTGATCTCATCCTCTTGGACATTTTCATCAATGTTCTCTAGTCCAGCAACCATCTCAGAGATGGGCTTCTTTCCTTTCAGTGAGGAGGATGGTATATCTTTTGGTAATGCAGCCTTAGCATCATGCTTGTCTTCAGATACTTGCTCAGTATCTAATTCCTCAGCAATTGCCTGAGCAGCAAGCTGGAGTTCTTTCATTTCAGCAAAAGCTTCCATTTCCTTGATTGTTTGATCTTCAATCTTTTCGAGCTTTGCTTTAGATTCAGCTATCTTTTCTTCCAGTTGAAGATTTAGTTGTTGTTCTTCCTCTAACAGTTGTTTGAGTTGAGCAACTCTGGCTTGTGCATCCAATATTTTCTGAGTGTTGTCCTCAGAGTGCTCAACTACTTGTTTAGTAGAGTCTTTTTGTTGGGGAGATGGATGGGTAGAGTTCTGAGGAGATGGAGGAGGGGATTTTTGTGATGTCCTCTCAGTGTGCTTTTCAGCAATTGAGGTATTATTACCTTGTGCAATCCCTCATGTCCCTGGTGCAAGGGCATCATCATCATCCTTTTTATCATCCTCATCCTTTTGATGATCAGAAGGAGGTTCTTCATAGTCATTCTCATCAGTCTCCTTCTCTTCTTCATCTTCATAGACCAGATTGATCACTTCTGGAATAATGACCATTCGCCCATTAACTTCCTCTTGCTCGGAGGGTATGAACTGTAGAGTCTGGGGCAAAGTAGGCTTGAATGCCATCTGCATTCTGGTCTGACCATCTGCCTTTTAAAGGTTTCAATGAGCTTGTGTGCTACTTCCTTTATGAAGTTCGTATTCATCAACGTGGGAAATGCATATTGCTCAGTTGGAAACATTGCATGCACATAACTCTCCAAGTCAAATTGTCTTGCTCTTTTGGTAGGGTGATCAGTGACCCTTGTGATTTCAATCAGATCAGAGCATCTGAGTTTCTGCCATTTCTTGAAACACTTTAGATGTTTTGGCAGAGTATGAGCCTTGAAGAATGGAAGTAGATCCTTGTTCAAATTTTCAGGGACCACTAAGGCACTAGCTTGAGCCTGAAAGAGATAGTTTCGAGTTAGTATCAAAACTTTTAGTAGATATCTGGGTTTTAGATTAGTCAAGTATCTGTGTTACCAGTGCAACAGTAACAGGCTCAGAAGGTTGAACTATTGAGGTTCCTGGTGCCTCAGATATCTTGGTGTGAGGAGGAGACTTGGAAGTCTGATCCTCAGCATCCTCTCTTTCTTTTTGAACATGAGATTAAAAACATCATAACACTTAGAAATTTATCAGGAGAGAAACACTTAGACAATTTGATATCTGAGATGTCCATTACCTTCACAGTAGGAGGCTCAGATACTTGTCTCTCAGAAACTTGTACAGTTTCTGGTATTCTTTCTGGTGATGAAGGTTTGGTGGCCTCATCAATTTCCATTGGTTGAGGGGATTGAGTGGGCAATTCCCCAGCAACTTCTACTTCTGTTTGAGCCTATGAGTAGAAAGTGTTAAGTATTTAGAAAAATGATCTGAGTATTATTGTGAAGAATATAGATATCTGAGATATATACCTTCTCAATAGAAGGCTCAGATACTTGTTCCTTAGAGACTTTGTGAGTCTCTGGTTGATTCTCTGATGAGTTAGGCTTCTCAGCCTCATCATTTTTCTTCTAAGTTGGAGCCTATTAGAAACAAAGAGATAGTCAAGTGTGTATACAAGATATCTGAAAAGTCATGTCTTAAGAAACTATTTTCCACCTATGATACAGTCTCAGGTTCCTTAAGTGGTGAGGCTATGGGAGCCTCCTTCTCAGTTTCTGAGGCAAGCTTTGTAGCTTCCTCTTGTTCTTTTGTTTCTAATTCAGCCTGTAACAAAGAAATTTTTATACGTAACAAGATTTATAAACATAAAATTTCACAAGTGGAGAGTTAAACTATTCAGCTACCTCAGCAGTGTCAGGCTGATTGGTCTCTGGAACTTGTGACCCTTTGTTAGGAATATCTGTTAGTATTTTGATCACTCATCACATGTTCTTATCTTAGCCAGAAAGGTGATTAAGTACTCTTGGTTCACTTGAACATTGTAAAAGAGGAAATCACCGAGTATGATTAGTCTAGTAAATCTTGTATTAGGATTATAGGTCTCTGAGTGTAATTTTTATTTCCAGAAGACCATGAAGATCAATCCTAGCAATGGAGCTTTTCTGAAGATTAGAAGACTGAAGATTGCACAAGATTTATGAAGATATCAAGGTTTAGTCTAACTCAAGAAAGACTATGTCCTTAATACTTTCTCAAGTGTATTTACCTGCTTTTGAAATATGATTCTGGACACATGACATCATGAGTATGGAGCATGCAAGCCATCAGAAAGGCTCATGTATCCGTTGAAGACTACAGGACAAGAAATAATACAAGTGCATTAATTGCATCGGCAGAAAAGCTGCTGAAGCATAGTCCTCTCTAAGACATGAGACAAGGACTTCTGAGTACTCATTTCAAGATAAGTATGGACTGAATTTGAATTGTGTCTAACGGATATCATTCCAACAACTCTCAAATTCATCTATATATATCACACACTTAGATGCTGAGAAACACAAAGCTTAGAACGCTCTATCTTGCAATCTTACCATCAAGCAAAGTATTCTCTCAAGCACTCTACTACCGTTTCTGAAAGCTTTCTATTGCTCGAAGAATCACTAGTAGTTCTAAGTTGTCCTGAACCTTAACTAGAGATTGTTATTCATAAAAGAGTTGAACTATCAGATACCCTTTCTGAAGCTCATTCTCCAGAACGGATATCAATTACTTGGGTCAGTAAAGAGCAGACTGCCATCCACTGAACAAGTGTATTAAGTAGTCTTGTTCTATTAGGCTCTCTGAAAACATAACTGAAAAGTTATACGAGAAGCCTCTCTGACAAACCTTATAACCAACACCATCAAGGCGTGGAGTAGAGGAAGTACTTGATTTGGGAAATCAAGGAATAACTCCAAGGTTATCTGAGTAGAGGAAGTACTTAGCTCTAGGAGCTGGGGAATAACTCAGGGGAAACATTTGGTTGGGAACCATTTGTTTAGGAATCTTAGAATAGGATTATTGTAAGGTGAACTCAATTATCTGTTCTAGTGAATTCTAGGTCTCAGAAAGACCGAAGTGGATTAGTTGGAGGATTACGCCACCTCCAGATACCACTTTATTTGTTGTGTCATTTACCTTTCTGTATTTACATTTCAGCAAAGCACACACACATACTTATTGTTTCTGCACTTACCTATCTTAAAGTCTTTCGCGCTCTGAATTTAATTATCAGAAACCCCCAGATTTCTGAGAAACTGTGTTTATCGACAAAAGTTTTAAAAGACTATTCACCCCCCCCCCCTTAGTCTTTTACTTTGCCGTTATCTGGACCAACAAAGGGTATCAGAGCAGGAGGTTCACAAGCCTTCTGCACTGAACCTAGATCCCCAGATAGGTAAAGGAACTTTGTCCCTTTCTAAGGACTATATAATTTGTGTGTTAAGTGTGCAGGTATGTCTGAGTGATGCACCCGTTCTGAAGCCACAAAACTACGAGAAATGGAAGAACAACATGATGCTCCATCTGGAGGCCATTAGTGACGAGATGATCTATGTCATCTATATCTCTTGCAGTAAGACACATGAAGAAATTTGTGAGTCAAGAGATTGAGAGAAGAAAAGCTAAAGAAAAGCTAAAAAAGCATCTTGGCCCAAACTATCATCAGTACAAGAACATACAAATGAACAACTCTCTGAACACCCCCATTCAGAAAGGTGTTAGTACTGAAGCTGCAGAAATAGGAAATGATATCTGCTTCTATTGTCAAAAGCCTGGTCACTTCAAGAGAGATTGTCCTGCTTTAAACAAGCTCAAGACAGGTGACAAGAAGGACAGAAGAAATTTCAAGAGAAATCAAAGGGCCTTACTGACTGAAGAAAGGAAGAAGATTCAAATTCAACTTGATGCTCTAGACATTGAGACAGATTCTGAAGATGGAGATTCAGATGACTCAAACCTACCATCACCAGAATTGTGTGGAATCACCCACGATGTAATCGACTTCGGCCTTAAGAAGAATGAAATGTGTGGAGTTGCTGAGATTGTTGGTCCAGACATCTCCAACATTGAAATATGTCTTATGGCTGATGAGGTAACTAACAATTCACAATTTCTGTACTATGAGAGTGATGATGGAATTGAGGATCTGGAGTTGGTCAAGAGTGAATTGGATCGTTATGAGAAAGAATTTCTGGAAGCACAATCCAAAACCAGAATTCTAGAGGAAAGCAAAGAAACTCTTGAAAAAGAGGTTTCTGAGCTAATTTGAGTATCTGAGAACAAGAACGCTGAAATAGCCTTTCTGAAAGCTCAGATATCTGAGAATGAAAATTCTCACAAACTAGCCTTGGATGAACTTAATAAGAAAATGATGAAGCTACTTTCTGAGAATGAAGAACTCAGAAAGAAAGAGCTATCCTTCCAATCTTATGCAAAGGCTAGTCACACTCTCACTGAGGTTCAATCATATCTGAGAGATCCCTCTGAGAAAGGTGGACTTGGACTTGATGAACAATCAAGTAATTCATCTCCTCTGAAGAAGAGTGATGGAAAATTGACCTTTGTAAAAAGTCAACAGAATGATTCTTCAACCGCCTATAGCATTGGTCAGAAAGCTAGGGTAGTTGACAAAGGAAAAGGAGTTGCAACCCAGCCTTTGAAAGAACAACAAGTTCACAAGAAACATGTGGATAAAGTTTCTGAAAAGAAATACAACCCTCAGATATGCAACCATCCACATTGCTACATTACTAGGAAGGGAAGAATTGCTGGAATAGGAAAATTCTCTACTAAAATCATTTTATGAAAATAAAGATGGTGCAGAAACTAGTAAGGCTTCTGAAGAATGCATTCAGAAAGCCAAAGGTGTTCGAAATGGCATTGGCTATCGTGCTATTCGAAAGGTCCTTCTGCAACAATATAAGGAAGGACAAGAACAATGGCGCAAGGCTGATATTGCACGTAGCAATAGACAGAAGTGGAAGAAATCTCAAGCCACTGAAAAACTGAATGCCAGAGCTAGAAGGAACCTAGCCAGAAAGGCTAAGTTTTCTGAAAAGCAACCCCAGAAACCCAGGGTCCAGAAAGCACCAAAGGGAACACCTAGAAACACCCCAAGAAGGAAGATTGAGATCAAAATTACTGATTTTATTGCATCTCCTTCTGATCAAGTTAGACAAAAACAAACTCCCAAGAAATTCACTAAAATGTGGATTCCTACCGAAGAATGTTTAGTCTAAGTGGTTCTATCTCCGAGGCAAGAACCTAACTCTTGTTTCTGTTTGTGCGTAACGCCTCATGGACTAAGGCTCAATGGCTATTTGATAGTGGATGCGGAAAGCACATGACAGAGACAAAGCAAATCTGTCAACTACAAAGCTTGCAACACCGGACCGGACATCGATTTGGAGGAGAATTAAATCCTCTCTCGATCCGCTAACGTCAAATTAGGATCATTAACAATCACCGACGACATATGTTAAAGGTTTGAAATATAATCTATTTAGCATGAGCCGCTTATGCATAAGGATTCACTGAAATTCAAAGCAAAATATTGCAAACTTATAGGCGAGTCAGCAAGGCATACTTGGTTGCTCGGCGGAAAGGTAGTCTTTATGTTGCCGATTGGGCATCTGCCACAACTGAAGAATGTCTCATGGTGAGTCAATCAGGTCACACAGAAGAGCACTGGTTATGGCACAAAAGAATGAGTCACTTGAATTTCAAAACTCTGAACAAACTTGCCAGGTTGGTCTTCCCAAAACATCTTTCAGAAAGGATGGTATCTGTTCTGCATGTTAGAAGGGGAAACAATCCAAGATCTCTTTCAAGACCAAAACCAGACACTCTAGTGTTAGACCACTGCAACTATTACACATGGATCTTTTTGAATCATCCGTAACTAGTTAAGCAGGAAAGAAGTATGGTCTGGTTGTTGTAGATGACTTCTCAAGATTCACTTGGGTTGTCTTTCTGAAGCACAAATCTGATTCTAGGGTGGAGATACCAAATTTGATGAATAAGCTTGAAGTCATGAAAAATGACAAAGTATCTGCAATTAGAACAAACCATGGTACTGAGTTTGTCAACCAGTACATAAAGGAGTTTTGTACCAGCAAAGGTATACAACACCAACTTTCCTCTGTGAGAACACCACAACAAAATGGTGTTGCAGAAAGGAAAAATAGAACCCTTAAGGAAGCAGCAAGGACAATGCTAGCTGACACTGAAATAAGTGAAGTTTATTGGGTTGAGGCTGTAAACACAACATGCTACACTCAGAACAGATGTTTGATAAACAAACACCATGACAAGACCCCATATGAACTCTTGGTTGGTAGACCCCCTAATATCAAACATCTGAAAGTATTTGGTTGTAGATGTTTTGTTCTTAACAATGGAAAAGAGTATCTAAGAACATTTCAACCAAAGACAGATGAAGGTGTGTTTCTTGGTTATTCTATGAATAGAAAAGCATACAGAGTTTACAACAAAAGAACAAAGAAGATTGAAGAATCAGTTCATGTTGTATTCTATGAAGGAAGGAAGAAACAACCCTTGCTAATGAACTCTCAGGAAGGTTCAAGGAACTAATGATAAAGGATTCTGTAGAAGAACCCTCAGAAAGGAAAACCATCATTGTGGAAAGGGAGGATGACTCTGACGAAGAAAAGCATGAAATGCCTAGTAACAACCAAATGATTCTCAGACATGATGAAGAATTTCCTATGAGAATTCCAGAAATGGAAACTGAAGATGTTCATCAGAGAGCTAACTCTGGAAATGACCTCTCCGATGTGCATGTCCCGTAAAGCTCTCACATGAGCAAGTGTCGACATTCACCCCCTCCGAGGTGCAAAATGTCAGATCTTCAAGAAGTATCAAGTCATAATCATAGTGATTCACATTCAGATCACATAGATGTTGACCCTACTAGCCCTAAACCCATGATGAGATGGATCAAGGATCATCCTGCAAAAGATGTGATTGGACCAATCAATCAAGGTGTTAGGACAAGGAGAGCAATAGCTGAAAATGCTAACTCTCTCTTTGGATGTTTCATCTCAAACATTGAACCTAAAACTGTAGAAGAAGCATTAAGAGACCAAGACTGGATCTCTACAATGCAAGAAGAGTCGATCATTGAGAGAAACAAAGTCTGAAACTAGTTCCATTTGTAGAAGGAATATCTGTGATTGGAACTAAGTGGGTTTTTAAACAAGATGAATGAATCTGTGAAATAACCGTAAACAAAGCAAGGTTGGTTGCAAGGATTTTTACCGATCAAGGTTTAGATTTTTTTAGTCATTTTGATGAGTTGCATATTGTATGCAATAAGACTCTTTTCCTTTTTCGCTCTTTCATAAAGACTTTAAAGTTTATCAAATGGATGTCAAGAGTGCATTCTTGAATGGTGAACATGCTGAGGAAGTCTATGTTGAACAACCACCTGGCTTTGAAGTTTCCTCAGAAAGTAGAATGGTCTATAAACTACAGAAAGCTCTATATGGACTGGAACTCTGAGCTCAAGAGCATGGTATGACACTTTGGCCAAACACCTTCTGGAAAGTGGTTTCAAGAAAGGTGAAGTTGATAAAACTTTATTTACTTTAAATCATGATGGGAAACTACTCTTAGTTCAAGTATATGTTGATGACATTATATTTGGATCTTAGGACAAGCAACTTTGTGATGACTTTGGAAATCTCATGAAAAGTAAGTTTGAGATGAGCATGATGGGAGAATTGAACTATTTCCTAGGATTGCAAGTCAAGCAACTCAATGATGGAATATTCATTAGTCAGACAAAGTATGCAATAGACATGCTCACAAAGTTCAATCTTAAGCCTTCTGAAAAGAATGCTAAGATTCCTATGAGCATAGGAACCAAGATGACCTATACTGAATTAGATAAGAGTGTTGATGAACACAAGTATAGGAAATTGATAGGTTCACTACTTTACCTTACTGCAAGCAGACCTGATATTCAATATGCAGTTGGTGTGTGTGCTAGATTTCAAACAAATCCAATGCAATCACACTACAACATTGCTATGAAAATATTAAGGTATGTGAAAGGTACAGTAGATGTAGGTTTGTGGTATCCTAAAGAAAGTAGATTGAGTTTGGCTGGTTACTCAGATGCTGATTATGTTGGATCAATGCTTGATAGGAAAAGCACCTCAGGAACTTGTCAGTTTCTGGGAACTAGACTTATCTCATGGTTTAGCAAAAAGCAAAACTCAATTGCAACTTCTACCACAGAGGCTGAATATATTGCTGCTGGTTGTTGTGCAACACAAATTCTGTGGATTCAACAACAACTCAGAGACTATGGACTCGATGAAGAGAAAACTCCCATTTTCTGTGATAACACAAGTTCTATTGCAATCACACAGAACCCCAAGTTCCATGCCAGAACAAAGCACATTGATGTTAGACACCACTTCATCAGAGACCATGTTGAGAAAAGCAATATAGAGATACTCAAGATTGGCACAGAAGACCAACTTGCAGATATTTTCACCAAGCCCCTACAAGAAAGCCGGTTCTTGACCTTAAGACATAATCTTGGATTAATGGAGATGCCTAAGGACTGAAAAATGTCCTGAATCTCTAAAGTCCGAGTAAGTGAGGTAGAAAAGAATTAGGCCTCTGAGAACATGTTCTCAGAAAGCCAAGTTGATAAGGAGTGATGCAAAGATTTCTGAGTAGCAACACTCAGAAAGGCAAAACATTTCTGGAACGGGTATCCAGAAAAGCAAAGGTTGGTACACACTCAATAAGTAAATAAGACTAGAACTTACTTACTGAGAGTGGGTCAAATACATTCAAACAACTGAAGCTTCTGACACTTGAATTCAGAAAGCTATTTAGTCATAAAGAGAAAAGACACACAAAGCCCGTAAAGTATAAGTTCTGAAAGTCAAACATGTCCAATGTCTCGTATTTTTGCCATTTTTGTGATAAACAATATAAAGATAAGGACTTGACACTCAGAATGATAAGTTCAAACGATTGAGTGTTCTTACTCTTTACTAAGTGACATAATGGATATAACTTGTTAAAAATCCATCAAGTCGGCACAATACCATTTTTTGATTGATATCATTACAAGATATTCAATATAAGCCCTTGATGAATAAACGTTTGATCTCAATGGTTGAGATTAAAACAAAGCAAGTAATGTCTGTTGAGAAATGCAGACATGGCCCACTACGCATTTAATGAAGTACAAAGGACGTACCATGCCTATGCAGATACAAAGACACGCATTCATATTCAGTTGTATGTATGTTGTATCTATGTACATTTTGTCTGCTATATATATAGGATTTGGGCAAAAGACAAACACTTTTACCAATTTCGAAATTTCAAACTTGCATCAAAACAGCAAAATCTCTCAAGATTTCTGCAAATCCCCCTCTGCAAACTCAACTTCTTGTGCTTAGTCTTCTGAAAAGATAGACTAATCTCGATTAATTGTGCAAAATTCATCTGAAAAACACTCACTCAAAACTCTATATAAGAGATGGCACCCAAGAAGATGACCACCAAGAACCCTAAGGCCGTATCATCTACTCCGACTGAAAAGCAAGGAGGAAAGGAACTTAAGGTGTTGAATAAATGCCTTCTGGGAAAGTTCACTCCATCGGACTGGAACCCTAACCACAAAATGAATTGAGGAGCTTTTCTGGTGAAGAGGTATGTACCAGCAGTTATACCTTCAAGACCAGAAATGAAACTGATATTGGGGATGCTGAAGAATTCCCATATCTACAAGCTTCTATCTGCTGCACCCAGTGGACTATCCACACTGGATGTACTGGAGTTCTACAACAACTCCAAAATCTTCACAAAGGTTGTGAATGATGAAGAAGAGAAATACATGCAGACTGAAGTCCAAGGACAAGAAATTGTTCTAGACTGCAAGATTTTCTGCAAGATATTCCGATTGAAAAATCGAGGAACATTTGAAGACATCAACATCAAGGACGCTTCCATGATTCAAGGCGTAAAAGAGCTATTTGAAGCAATCCAGTTAGAAAATGCAAAGGGTTGCCCAGGAAACTTTGTTCTGAAAGCCATCAGAACTAGTCATCTCCAGAAACACTGGAGTACTTTAGCTCTTATTCTGGTCCGTTGCTTTGATGGCAACAAAGGTGGAGTAGACCAGATAAGCATGGAGAGATGGATGATGATGCATCTTCTGAACAAGAAGCATGAAGGGCAGGAAACCCACTTCAATTGGGGGAAGTACGCCTTCAACAAATTCCTTAGACATATTGAGGAATTTGAGCCCAAAATCATCAATGGCCTTGCTGAGCCAAAGGCCAATATGCACTTTGGTCTCAGAATCTGTTACATTATGGAAACAATGGGGATCACTCTCAGAGAGAAACAAGAAATCCCAGTCACCAACTCCCTTTTCAGACACTCCTTTGAAGAAAAGGAGAAACTTGTTGCTGAGAACGCACTCAGAAAGGCAGAAGAAGAAGAAACTGCACAGCAAGGTGAGGAGGTCTCTGAGCAAGCTCAAGCCAAACCACCAGTTCCCAAGAGAAAGAGGACTCAAAGCAAAAGAGACTCCAAGTGCTTAAGAATACAAGAGGCACAACCTTCTGGAGACAAGGTCTCAGAAGATGTTGGACGCCCAGAAAGGAAACTCCAGAATGCCCCAAGAATCCTGAATCAGACTGCTCCAGAACTCTCCAGAGATGATAGAAATATCATAGATGGGTCTGCACCAACACAGAATAGTGATTCTGAGGATGATGAAGTACTTGCAAAAGTACTCAAAAGATTCAAGTATGAGACCCATGGAGGAGCATGAAGCTCAGCTCTTCAGAGAGACAAGAGCCCCTCTGCCCAGCAAGAAGAAGAAGGCCTGGGTGAGGAAGACAGAATGCTGGAAGATGTTGACATTGCTTCCACATTCAAAATGCCAGCACTTAATGTTACTGAAGAAAATCCTGTTTTAACACAGGTTCCTCAACCTTCTGAGAAAGCTCAACTCTCAGAAAGGGATCAAACTGAGATGGAGACTCAGAATGATACTGCAGAGGAGAACAACAATGAGCACAGAGAGACTGTAAAATCACCACAAGTCCAAGAGATCAATGATCAGCCTGACTCTATTCTGGTAACAAAGATGGTTTGTATGTAACTTGTGAACATAGGTATATGTTAACCAGCTATTCATAAGCTTTGTTTGTTACAGGCCAATTTAGAGGCAATCTTTCAGGGGGAAGAAAACTTCTCCACCCCTTTGAATCAAGAAGAGGTTCCTCCAACCTCAGAACATCAAGAGGAGCCTGTTCCACAGGTAGTAAAGTTATCTCTGAACAATAAATAACTAACTAAAGATGCTCTTATATTATGTTCTCATATTCTTAATGTCTCTTCTTAGGCTCCAACTGAGGAAGTAGTGGTGGTGGAACTAACACCCTAAAACCAAGAGATTCCAGAGGCTGAAAAGCTCTCTGAGGAAGCATTTACTGAGCCTTCTGCTGAGAAGGTAAGTAATCAGTAATAGTCTCCTTCAAGAATGCTCGGGAAAATCCACTACTAAATCTTTTATGTTTGTTCTTACAGGCTCAGTCAGAAGAACAATTGGATGGAGAAACAGTTGTGTTATCTCCTCCAAAGGAAACTAAAACTGCTGAATGAGCAGTATCTGCAGAAGTGAAGCCTCAAAAAGCATATTTCTATCTATCTTTCTCTGCTAAACAAGTTTCTGAAACCATAATTGATTTTAATTCTCAGGTTCAAGCAGAAAGAAAGGTTGATGAGGATCAGACTTCTCCTCACAACAAGGTATTTGTGGTCTCTGAGACCAAACAAGCAGAAGTCCAAGCAGATGAGCCTAGTGTTTCTACACAGGTATGCTCAGAAAGCTTACTTTTGCACACAGATACTAACACAAGTGGTTTGACCAAAACTAACTTGATCCCTTTCTTTCAGGCTCAAAGTCTAGTGCCAGTTGATTTATTCAAGGCTTTCCAGAAGCACACTTTAAAGAAACATCTCAAGTGCTTCAGACAATGGCAGAAACTCAGAAAGGCTGACCTTTCTGAATTAGCCAGAGTAATCAACGTCCCAGAAAAGAGAGCAATCGCCTTCAATCTGGAAGATTATATCCATGCATTGTTCCCAATAGAGTCCTACTCATTTGCCACTCTGATGCATGAAGACTTCATTCCTGAAGTAGCACAAAGACTTATAGCAGATTTCAAGTCTGCGGATGCTCATACCCAAGAGCAGATGGTTACCCATCCTGCCTTGCCCAGCAAGCTCACTACTTATCCTGCTGAACAAGAAGAAGTTAATGGAAGGATGATTACATTCCCAAATGTGATCAACCTGGTTTCAGAAGATGACGAGGAGATGGACGAAAATGATTATCAAGAACCTCCCTCTGAGCATCCAAACCAAGAAGCAAAGAACAAGAGTGATGATGATGATGATCAGAATGATGATCCCCAACCTGGACAAGGCGGGATTCAGAAAGCTAGCAAAGGAAGTGGAGAAAAGGCTACTCCTTCAAATGCTCAGAAAGCCCCATCATCATCACCTCCCAAGTCTCATCAAGATATCCATCAGGCTGAGAACAATGATGCCATAGAAGAAATTTCAGCCGCTGAGTTCAGGATTGAACAACTCAGAAAGGTGTTGGAAGAAGAAAAGAGAATCATCATTGAGTGTCAAGCTCTTGTTGATGAAAAGGAGGCCAAACTCAAAAAGCTCAAAGAAGCTAATGCCAAGGAATTGGCACTCCTAGATGAGCAAAGAAATCTGAAGAATGCCATTGCTGTCACAGCTGCTGAGATAGATGCCATGGATGACAATGATGATGAAGAGCACGATGCTGAGGCTGCATCAGAAAGACCTTCTACATTCTCTCAGAAGGCCAGCATACTCCAAGGCAAACAAAAGATGTTAGCCAACTTGCAAACAATCCCAGAGAAGGATTATGAGAGTGATGCTGAAGAAAACCACAACTTGGTTACTGCAGAAGAAGATGAGAGACTTATCACTCAGCAAAAGAGAGCCCTACTTTCTCCTCATATCTTCTCTGCACCAGGTAGTTCAAGAAGTGAAGAGCACCGTGCAAGGAACAGTATCTTTTTGGAACTCAGAGAGACACTAGTTGCCCAAGACACAGAAGTGCTAAAATCCGTCCTAGAAGAGATGAAGCCACTGGCTGCTGCTTTACTCAATAGAGCAACCAGCATAGCTCTCTCTCAGAAAGATCTAGGGTTGGTCAGGGATGAGGATTGTAACAATGCTAATGCAGCATTGAATGAAGCCAGCCATGCTGTCCTGCAAGCCAACGCCATCCTAAGGCCGCTTGAAGAGAACTTGTCATTAAAGACACCACTGGAGACACCCTTGCTGAAGAAGTTGTTCTAGATCAACCATCCAGAAGGCTGAGAAGTTTGATAACTAGGGGAGCCAAGTCCCTTAGAATCTCAGAAGAGAAGAAGACTTATGAAGAAGAAGAAGAAAAGGAAGAAGGAGAAGTAAGAGGTCAAGAAAGCTGCAAGTCTCCAACTTTAAACTTCAATGATGATGAGGATGAATCTGATACAGATGAACATCCACTTCACAAGAAAAGGAGAGAAGCAACTACTTCACAACCTCCTCTGGCAGCAAGGCCTTTGGCAGCCAGAACTCCTTCTGGATATACCAAGTCATTACAAGGAACATTCACCAGCACAGCCCCAAGGCAGGAAGAAAGGGTTAGAGGATCTCCTAACAGAAGGCCACCTAATAGAAAAGCAAGAAGGGATTCCCAGTTTGGCAGAGTAAACAGATAAACTCATCAAGAAAGGCCAACTAATGCCCACATTGAGTATATGAAGACCAGTAATGAAGAGTCTTCATATAGGTGCATTCTGAACAAGAGAGGGTATTGGATTCTGGAACTAAAATATCTACTTATCAATGATAAGTTTCCAACTCCCATCCTCAATCAGATCCTGAAATGGAGAGAAGGCAAGCCAGAATTGCTAAAACCTGAGCACCTTCATGTCTGGCTAAACTTTGAAGTAGAAAAGAGGAATGAAGCCAGAAAGATGGATCTTTCTTTTGCCTGTCCTTACCCAAAGCCTGATGATGTACACAAGGTAAGAAAACAGGATGGTAGCTACAGCAGGAAGAACAAACTAGGTGTTTCAACCTATGAGTCATTCTATATGACATTGGATGAATACCTAGATGATATACACTATCTGGAAGAAATATACAAGTATTTCAACCTATCTCAGCTACAAGTAGACCTTGCCTGGGTCTGGGGAAAGTACTTCTGGGTCAAACATTTTCTGCGGAAGAATCACAAGCTTGGCAAGAGTTACCATGAAATATGTGACTTATCCAGAAAGATAGAGCTCTCTGTCAGAAGGATTCTTTATGACTATGTCCAAGAATGCAGAAAAGTGGATGATTATGTCAACTGATCCAGAAAGGATGCTGAAGAACTTGAGGTATCTGAACCCAAGTTGCATTTCTGAAGACTTGAAGACTAGTAACATTAGAATATTCTCTTAGAGCTTGGATTCTCCTTTGTTCTAATTTACTTAGTATGTTGTGTTAATTTTTGTAATCTTGCTGATTGTTTCTGAATTTCTCTATTTGTGAGAGTTGCATCTTATTCTGTAAACTGTACCTATCTGAAGATCATACTCTCAAATACATTCTAATAGATGACAACTTATCAGCAAAGATCACTTCTTGTGATTTGGTTGATGTTTACTTTTTGCACTTAATTCAACTAAAATTGAATATCATTTGAAATGATTAAGTGGTGGATTGTTTTCTCTTCCAGGATTACAAATTTGTAATAGGACTTAAAAGATAGTCATGGATGACTGATCAAAAAGGGGGAAATTTGTTAGGAATATCTGTTAGTATTTTGATCACTCATCACATGTTCTTATCTTAGCCCGAAAGGTGATTAAGTACTCTTGGTTCACTTGAACATTGTAAAAGAGGAAATCACCGAGTATGATTAGTCTAGTAAATCTTGTATTAGGATTATAGGTCTCTGAGTGTAATTTTTATTTACAGAAGACCATGAAGATCAATCCTAGCAATGGAGCTTTTCTGAAGATTAGAAGACTGAAGATTGCACAAGATTTATGAAGATATCAAGGTTTAGTCTAACTCAAGAAAGACTATGTCCTTAATACTTTCTTAAGTGTATTTACTTACTTTTGAAATATGATTCTGGACACATGACATCATGAGTATGGAGCATGCAAGCCATCAGAAATGCTCATGTATCCGTTGAAGACTACAGGACAAGAAATAGTACAAGTGCATTAATTGCATCGGAAAAAGTCAAAGCACAAATCTCCTCTGAGACATGAGACAAGGACTTCTGAGTACTCATTTCAAGATAAGTATGGACTGAATTTGAATTGTGTCTAACGGATATCATTCCAACAACTCTCAAATTCATCTATATATATCACACACTTAGATGCTGAGAAATACATACCTTAGAACGCTCTATCTTGCAATCTTACCATCAAGCAAAGTATTCTCTCAAGCACTCTACTACCCTTTCTGAAAGCTTTCTGTTGCTCGAAGAATCACTAGTAGTTCTAAGTTGTCCTGAACCTTAACAAGAGATTGTTATTCGTAAAAGAGTTGAACTATCAGATACCCTTTCTGAAGCTCATTCTCCAGAACGGACATCAATTACTTGGGTCAGTAAAGAGCAGACTGCCATCCACTGAACAAGTGTATTAAGTAGTCTTGTTCTATTAGGATCTTTGAAAACATAACTGAAAAGTTATACGAGAAGCCTCTCTGACAAACCTTATAACCAACACCATCAAGGCGTGGAGTAGAGGAAGTACTTGATTTGGAAAATCAAGGAATAACTCCAAGGTTATCTGAGTAGAGGAAGTACTTAGCTCTAGGAGCTGGGGAATAACTCAGGGGAAACATTTGGTTGGGGAACCATTTGTTTAGGAATCTTAGAATAGGATTATTGTAAGGTGAACTCAATTATCTGTTCTAGTGAATTCTAGGTCTCAGAAAGACCGAAGTGGATTAGTTGGAGGATTACGCCACCTCCAGATACCACTATATTTGCTGTGTCATTTACCATTCTGTATTTACATTTCAGCAAAGCACACACACATACTTATTGTTTCTGCACTTACCTATCTTAAAGTCTTCCGCGCTCTGAATTTAAGTATCAGAAACCCCCAGGTTTCTGACAAACTGTGTTTATCGACAAAAGTGTTAAAAGACTATTCACCCCCCCCCCCCTCTAGTCTTTTACTTTGCCGTTATCTGGACCAACACCCTTCTATGCTTTGGTCTTGTTGTTCCATTTCAGCTTCTTTGTTTGAAGTTTCAGGTACTTCAGAACTTTCCTAAGTGACTAACTCAGTTGCCTCCCCTGTTTGATCATTCTAAGCAGGTGTCTAAGTTTGATCCCTCTCTAGGAGTTGGGGAACCTCCTCATTTGCGGGATTTTCTTCAACATATTGCATTGCTGGCATGTCGAAATGGAGTTTGTTGACAATTTCATCAACCAGTTGTGGTTGTTGTGGTTGTGGTTGTTGTGGTTGTCTGGAAGCAGAAGTTTGAGTATTTGAGAGCTCTTCCAGATTTTTAAGTGTGGTGTTGACATCAGCATCTACCAACACTAGGCCACCACTCATCAGGGCTTCTTAAAGTTGTTTATACGTGACTTTCCCTGATGGTGTGTTGGCACTAACAACCTTTGCTATAGGTTCTTGCTCATTAATCTTTGAGCTAGTTGCTTTCTCAGCAACCTTGGACCTTTTGGTCCTCTTTTCCTTGGCCTTGGTTACTTTTTAAGTTACCTTGGGGGCTGGGATCTCCTCCTCCTTGTCCGATTCATCATCGAAATTTGCAACGGAGTTATCAACAATCCCTGCTGCTTCTGCAAAGAGTGTTTGAAGTTTCTCACTGCTTTTATCAGCATTGATGGGTTCATCAGCAGTGGTCTTAGCAGCATTGATGAGTTCATCAGCAGTGGCGGCAGGTATCCGAGAGTCGACATCCATAATGGGTATGCCTTCTGATTTGCCAGTAGACTCACTACAAGAAAAGCTGGAAAAAACGACGTTATGGGGCGACGGATGAAATCCGTCGCCCCATAACGACGGATCGCTTATTGGGGCGACGGAATCTATCCGTCCCTAATCGACGGATAATTATCCGTCGCTTATTGGCGACGGATAACGTATCCGTCGCTAAATTGGGCGACGGATAATTATTATCCGTCGCCCAAGTTTGACTTTGATAAAAAAAAAAAGGAAATTTTTTTTTTTTAAAAAAACGGGGCGACGGATAGATTATCCGTCGCTTTATAGCGACGGATACCTATCCGTCGCCACATGTGGCGACGGATCGACTCTGGGCCGACGGATACGTGTCCGTCGGCCCAGAGTTTCATAACCGGACAGAGAGGCAGAATGCCTCACTTTCTTCCTCTTCTCCTTCTTCTTCCTCATTCTCTTCTTCTCCTCTCTTCGGTTTCCGGTGAATTCTTCGTTATTCCGGCCAATCTTGGTGCCTAATCGAAGCTAGTGGGACAAGGAGTTTGTTTCTTCGATCAATTTCAGATTTCTACCGATTAATCAAGGTATTTTGGCTAAAACACTAGTTTTTTAAAATTTGGGGATTTTGTTTATTTTGATTAATTTGAGCAATTATATGTATATATGATAAGTATGTAGTAGTTAGTTTAGTTAATTTGATTAATTATATGTAATTTGTTCAATTTGATAGTTAGTTTAATTAATGATATGAATGTATGTAGTATGTTAATTAAGTTTGGTATGTATGAATGTATGTAGTTAGTTTGATTTGTGTGTTAAGTATATATAGTTAGTTTAGTTAATTTGATATGTTTGTTAAGTATAGAAGTATGTAGTTTTGATTTGATAAATTTGTATGTTAAGTATGTAATTTGATATGAATATATGTAGTAATTGATATGTATAGAGTAATTAGTTAATTTGATATGTATGTTAAGTATATAATATATGTACTAAGAGGTTGAAATGGTTAAATTATATTCCCAATTTTGTAAATATCGAACACTTAATTAATAATTAATTTATAAGCAACATATAATAATTAACAATTAACCTCTACAATCTTCTTATCCGAATTGGAATCGATCTAATAAATTAAATACGATCTAATCAATGGAACGTCTCAAAGTTAAAAATAAAGTATATATACAATGAATTCACCGTTCATGGATGTACGATCGCATTTGCGGTAAATGGCGAGTTTGTAGGAGTTTTGTAGAAGGGTTAAAGGTTTCATCTCGTTTGCCATGGGACGTCCGTTGTACAATTGGGGGGTTGATAAAGTGTCCTTGCACATTGGAAACCTGCAGAAACAAGCAATTTATGACGCCTACAGCAGTATTCGAGCACTTGCGACGTTATGGATTCATGCCTGAGTATCATGTATGGATTCATCACGGTGAGGAAGCACCGTCCATGTCATACCTCCAATGGAGGGAGAGGGGTTTGGGGCCGCCTATCGAGTGCCTTTTCGCTTGTCTAACATGTGCATGGTGTATTGGGAGGAGGATGTAGATCTGTTGGAATGCAAGTTCTGTGGTAGGGAGCCCCACAAGTGATGAGGAGGGGGGTGCATGAGAATGAGGAGTTTGATCCGTTTTGTCTCTAGGCTTGTATAACTAGTAATCATTAGTTTATATATATATGAAACCAAACATTATGGTAAAATTGAAGCTGATGTAACTTATATTATGTATTGCCGTAACAATTGACTGGAGCTAATATAACTTATATTACGTAGCAATTGATTGAATTATTGTGAAATTGATTTATTATCGTAAATGAAAGAACTCGATCTAATGAATTCAAACGTGTCAGGTTATTATCTAATTATTCAATGAATACCGATCGTGGATGGATGTATTGTCGTACTCTCAATGGCAGAGTTCAATGGAGTTTTCTGAAAGGGGTTGAAGGTTTCATTGAATTTGCAATGTCAAATCTGGCTTGTGTAAAGGATGGGTTGATAAAGTGTCCTTGTGCAATGAAACAGTGCAGAAACAAGCAATACGTGACTCCTAAAGTGGTAGTCCAGCACTTGAGGAAAATGGATTCTGCTGCGTATCGGTATGGAATCATCATGGTGAGGAAGCAAGACCGTCCAATACATATGACCAATACGCATAACGTGGAAGGAAGAGAAAATGAACAAGTCGGGAACAATCCCAATCAAGGCGATGCTATTCGAGCTCGAGTCGAACAAATGGTGTACGGCGTCAGTAGGGCGGAGTTCAGGGACACAACCAACACTGAAACCGAGGTGGAGGTGGAGGAACCACCGAATCCCGAGGATCAGTTGTTCTTTGACTTGTTAGAATCATCAAGGAAGCCGGTTTACCCGGGGTGTAAGCTCACTGAGTTGTCTTTGTTATCTCGGCTAATGAGTTGTAAGGCTAATGGCCAGCAATCTGAAACGAGCTTCAATGAATGGGTTGGCGTAATGTCGGACCTTTGTCTGAAGAAAACCTAGTTCCCACCAACTTTTACCAAGCGAAGAAAAGATGCGGGATTAGAAATTTGTGGTAACCATAGATTGTCCGAAAATGTGCATGATATATTGGGAGGAGGATGCAGATCTAATAGAATGCAAGTTCTGTGGTAAGGAACGGTACAAGCGTTACAAGGAGGGGGCTGCAAAGAAACGACAAAAGAAAAATCTCTCACATAAGAAAATGTGGTACTTCCCTCTAGCACCTCGTTTGAAAAGATTGTATGCTTCAAGTGCTTCATGGATAAAATGCGGAAGGTATGAGCGAGTAATCTCGGATAATCTGAAGGTGGTAGAATGGACCATCCAACAGACTCACCCGCATGGAAATCGTTTGAGGACATATCCGAGTTTGCGGCCGAATCTAGAAATGTACGTTTGGGACTTCGTACGGATGGTTTTAACCCGTTCGGTAGTGAACGTAAATACTCTTGTTGGCCAGTTATGCTCACACCGTACAATCTGCCCCCCGGTGAGTGCATGAAGGAGCCATTCATGTTTCGATCGCATTGGTGCTCGGGCGAAAGATCTGGATCGACGTTGGATGTTTTCTTGCAACCCCTAATCAAGGAGCTGATCGAGTTGTGGACGGATGGTATCCCTGCATATGATGTGTCGACAAAAAAGAACTTCACCTTGAGAGCTCTTCTTTGGACCGTGAGTGACTTCTGCATACTCCATGCTATCCGGAAGGAAAACATCGGAAATATGCATGTCCACATTGCTTGGAGGATCTGATGCATTTAGACTGAAGGGTAGTGGAAAATTTTGTTGGTTTGATTGTCATCGTAGGTTGCTAGAAAGTGACCATCCGTTCAGGAAGAACAAGGATCAATTCTTGAAAAATAAAGTCGTCAACAAAAAAGCCCAGATAAGACTTACTGGTGCACAAATTCTTGCGGAGATTGATAGATTGGGTCTTATGAAGGTGACTGAGCTTGGGTGGATGAAGCATAACGAGAAAATTGGTAAAAAATGTGGTTGGAGGAAGAGAAGCATCTTCTGGGACTTGCCTTACTGGAGCAGTCTTCTTATCCGTCACAACTTAGATTTCATGCACATTGAGAAGAACGTGTTCGAGAACTTATTCAATACACTTTGCAACATTGAGGGAAAAACAAAGGACCATGCGAAGTCTAGATCCGAGTTGTCGACGTGGTGTAAAAGGCCTGAGTTGACAAAGAAGGATGAGAATGGTAAGTGGCCGAAAGCGTGCTACACAATTGACAACGCTTCTAGGTCAATTTTGTTTGATTGGGTGAGGGCATTGAGTTTCCCAGATAATTACGCCTCAAATTTAGAGAGGTGTGTGGATTTGAAGAAGACAAAGGTTTATGGGATGAAGAGTCACGACTGTCATGTGTTCATGGAGAGGCTTATCCCGGTAGCATTTCGAGAGCTTCTGCCGAAACACGTATGGACTGCTATCACCGAGTTGAGCTTATTTTTCAAAAATTTAGGCACAAGGGTGGTTCATGACAAAGTGTTGGAAAATCTTGAAAAGAACATACCATTGATTCTATGCAAGCTCGGCGTATCTTTCCACCGAAATTGGTTTGATTCTATGGAGCACTTGCCGTGCACCTTCCACATGAAGCGAGACTTGTCGGACGGTTCGATGTCGATGGATGTATCCATTCGAGAGGTACTTGGGGAAATTGAAGAAGTATGTCAACAACAAAGGTAAACTGAAGGATCGATTGCCAATGCCTACATTCGAGAGGAAAGCGCAACCTTCGCTCTTATTACTTTGATGAACACGCCCCTAAGACAAAGAAGGCCGGCTCGAAATGCGCATACATTCGTAGTTCAAGCGGATGATGAGTTTTCCCTATCTGCCTTCGTGGTATCGGGGAGACCTCTTGGTGCGACTAAGAAAGAATATCTTACGGATAAAGAGTTGAAAGCACTCAATATTATGTCCTCACGAATTATCTTTGAGGTTGACCAAGAGAAGGAGTACTTCATTCAAGAGTTGATCCCAGATCTGGCGTGTTTACGGTATGGGATCCAAACTGTGGATATGGTCTCAGACGTGGAAGGCCATTCGATCGGGTGGCCCAATCCCTCCACGAGTTGATGCAACGGAGTGGGCCCTTTGGGATGCTTCATCGGCGCCGAATCGATGTCCGTGACGTTGCTTGGACCAACAGTAACCGGCATCCATCGACACGGCAGAAGGGCCGTTCACCACCTTGGGAGGCGATCTACTGTTACTGATTATTATCAATCGGTGCGTATATATGTGTTTTTGCAATCTAGCATTACGTGTATGCTCTATTACTTGTAGATGATAAATTGTTGACTAGATCTGGTTTGATTCAGGTGGCACGGGGGGAGGTGACATCCAAGTATGCCATCTTCAAGAAGGCCAAGCGTATGGGTATGGACCAATCCGGGCATCGTCTATTGCGGTATGTTTATGTTGCTTAAAGTTCATATTTGTACACTATTACAAGTTACTTTTTTAAAACAGTAACTGATCATTATATCTGCTATTTACGATTTCAGGCTGAGGTTGATGCTCAGGTGGCGAAAGGCAGAGGACGAGGGTGATGTGTTGTCAACTGAACAAGTTGACAACATCTTCCTAGAGGTCAACAAACCGGACAAGAAAGGACGAATATATGGACTCGGGAGCCTCGGTTTGCAACTGGCTAGTCCGGCGTGCTCCTCATCATCGTCCCAGCAGTCCAGACGTCCGGTTTACACACAGGACCAGGTCTCGGAAATGGTGCAGTCGCAGGTCCGGGAACATGTTGCTCGGCTAACTCAAGAGATGGAGCAACAAAGGGACGAGATGGAGCGCATGACGAGAACGAAGGGAGGAGAAAGCGCCTTGATTCTGAATGGAGATTCATGTCCCAGTTCCGCCATCACCCACCCCACCCGTCGATAGCTAGTTATGTATCCAGATGTTGATTTTTTTCATATTTACACTTGTTTGGATAATTTCTCCAGCTCCGAATATTACTTTTTTATTCATTGAAACATTTTTCGTATTATTGATTTATTATCGAACATTATATTGATTAAATAGGTGAACTACGAAAAATAGGGATTAATATGAAATAAATAGTGACGGAATTAGTGACGGAATTCACAGTGACGGAATTAGTGACGGAATCAACTTCCGTCACTAGTCCAATTAAAATATTTAGCGACGGATAGAATCTATCCGTCGCTAATATAGCGACAGATAGATTCTATCCGTCTACATATACTTGACGGATAGATTCTATCCGTCGCTATATTTAGCGACGGATAGAATCTATCCGTCGCTAAATTTCGGAATTAAAAAAAAATAATTGGACAGTCAATCCGTCGTCCAATCCGTCGCGAATTGGACGACGGATTGTTATCCGTCGCCACAGCTCCAGGGGGCGACGGATTTTCTATCCGTCGCCTGATCCGTCGCCAGAGTCGGGCGACGGATAGTAACTGAAGCGACGGATCTATCCGTCCACAGCCGATTTTTGTAGTGACTCCTTTTGTGAAGTTCTGTGCTTTTTGGTCGCAACGGAACCCTCAAATACCTCATCAGTCTTTCGTTTCTTCTAACCTTTCTGAGATGCAGTAACCTTTTTCATCATGTTTGTATACTCATATTTGTAGAGTAGGTTACTATTGGCAATGTCTGTCGTCTCTCTGAGCTCAATGCCAAGGCACTCCAGTAAGTAGCATATCTTCAGTCCATAGCTTAATGTGGCTTTTGGCTCAGCAAGGCCCTTAATGATTTTAGGCTCAAAGCCTTGTATCTTCTTCACAAATTTTATGAAGGCATACTTCCCCCAATTAAAAGGGTTTTCCAGCCTTTTATTTTGTTGATTCAACAAGAATATCATCATCCAGCGTTCTTGGCTTATCTGGTCAGCTCCTCCTTGTAGACCATCAAAGCATCTGTGAAGAATGCATGTCAATACATCCCAGTGAACCAACAGATGTCTAGTTCTGATGTCAGCAAGTTTGAAGTCGATGGGTGTGTCTGGCTTGTCAAGATCACACACATCACTGTATAGTTTCTTCACACCTTCAAGGAGATCTTCATCCTTGGTGTCAATTTCAAAATCCTTTCCAAGATTTTGAAGTTCAAACAGCTCACAGAAAGTTGTTTCGTCCAACATGATTTCTTGTCCTTGGACTTTGGTCTTGATAGACATTATCTCAGTGCCTTCAGAGAATTTGGAAATAATCGTGGAGTTGTTGTAAAACTCTAGGACATCCAGTGAAGAAACTCCACTGGAAAGAGCAGATTGAAAGCCCTTGATTTGTGCCTTTTCAAGCATATCAAGTACCAACTTTCTGTCAGTCTGGTTTTCTATTGCATCTACAAGGTATTCCTCAATCATGGCACCACCCCAAATCATCCTGTGATTTGAATTCCAATGATCAGGATTGAACTCTCCAATCAACCGATTGTTTGTTATAACCAGCACTGGTGCTTGCTTTTCAGATACGGATCACGCGTAGCTTAGATTTCGGTAAACACGTTTTAGAGCCATCTCTTTAAATAGTGAAGTTTTTGAAAAAAAAGAAGAGATTAAGGTAGGATATTAGTGATTCTTTGCAGAAAAACTAAGAGAAAATTGCAGGGACATTTGAGAGTATTTTTGCAGTTTTTATGCAAGAGCAAATGTGGGATTAGGCGAAAGTGATTCCTTTTGCCAAAATCCTATATATATAGCAGTGTAATTCCAACAGGCAAAAATACACAAATTAATTTTGTGCATTTGTATCTGTTACGTGTAGTAAGGCGTGGGTAAAATTCGGTTTGCATTAGTGGGCCACGTCTGAGTTTTTACAGTCCACTATTTTACAGAGAACTAATATCGGCCTTTAAAATGAAACGCCCATTTCATCAATGGTAGGGATTGCTTTTCCAGCAATGATCACAATCAACCCATGTGATTGTGCCCAATTAATGAATTTTGGCGATTACCTATCTAAATCACATCTCTTCTGTGTGACTAAGGGACAATTTTGTATCTGAGTCTATCTCACACACAGTATATGTTCATGTTTTACACAAAGATAGAAATAATACAAATTTCAAGAGAGTAGTTGACTGCAGATAGTTGTACTATTCTCTTTTGTGTTCCCCCTCACTGAGTGATCTAGATATCTGAGTACATGTCTCAGAAATCTTCAAATAGCCATTTTACCCTTTAACCTTTGATATCTGAGTACCCGTCTCAGATACTTGTTTGCTAAGTGTTTCACCTTTTGCCTTTGATATTCTGGATTCCTGTACCAGATATCTTATCACTTCTTTTTCCCTTCTTAATCATACTGAGTTCCTGTCTCACTCACATTTTTAGCTTCTTTTAGTATATGAATTCCCGTCTCATATACCTTTTTACCTTGAATATCTAGATGCCCGTTCCAGATATCTTTCTCCTTTCTGGATTTCTGTCTCAGAGATTAGAACTTTTCAGTTCCTTTGCTAGCTCCATTAACCTAAGACTATGTCTCAAGGTTAACCTGCTTTCTTGCAAAGGCTTTGTAAAGATATATGCAAGTTGGTCTTCAGTTCCAATCTTGAGTATCTCTATATTGCCTTTTTCAATATGGTCTCTAATGAAGTGGTGTCTAACATCAATATGGTATCTTATCAATTGATGGTGGAACTTATTTATGCTCTTGTGACTTTGATGATGGATGGGTGTACTTGGATTCATAAAGAGGGGTTTAGCCTTGTAGTTCTATTGGGAGAGATTTGGTTTGGACTTCGGTTTTGGTTTCGGTCAATTGATCATGTAATTATATTTTCGAGCATTTCTTATGCTCCTTGACTCTTATTATTAATAAAAAAATTTGCTGTTTCAAAAAAAACAAAAAATCAATGTGCTTTGTTCTTGCATGAAATTTAGGATTCTGGGTTATGGCAATAGCACTTGTGTTGTTACAGAAAATCGGAGTTTTCTCTTCATTGACCTCATAGTCTCTGAGTTGTTGTTGTATCCACAATATCTATGAAGCACAACACCCAGCAGCAATATATTCAGCCTCTATGGTAGATGTGGCAATTGAGTTCTATTTCTTGCTGAACCAAGATATTAATCTGGCACCAAGAAATTGACAAGTTCCTGAGGTGCTTTTTCTATCAAGGAATGATCCAGCATAGTCGGCATCAGAATAGCCAACTAAACTCAATCCACAGTCTTTTGGATACCACAATCCAACTTCTACAGTACCCTTTACATACCTTAATATTTTCATAGCAATGTTGTAGTGTTATTGCATTGGATTTGTCTGAAATCTAGCACACACTCCAACTGCATATTGAATATCAGGTCTACTTGCAGTGAGGTACAGTAGAGACCCAATCAATTTCCTATACTTGTGTTCTTCAACACTCTTGTCAGATTCAGTATAGGTCATTTTTGTTCCAATGCTCATAGGTATCTTAGCATTCTTTTCAGAAGACTTTAGATTAAACTTGTTGAGCATATCCTTTGCATACTTTGTTTGGCTAATGAATATTCCATCATGAAGTTGCTTGACTTGCAATCCTAGGAAATAGTTTAATTCTCCCATCATGCTCATCTCAAATTTACTTTTCATGAGCTCAGCAAAGTCTTCACAAAGTTGCTTGTCTTTAGATCCAAATATAATGTCATCAACATATACTTGAACTAGATGTAGTTTTCCTTTATGGTTCAAAGTAAAGAGTGTTTTATCAACATCTCCTTTCTTGAAGCCACTTTCCAGCAAATATTTGGCTAAAGTATCATACCATGCTCTCGGAGCCTGTTTCAGTCCATACAGAGCTTTCTGAAGCTTATAAACCATTCTACTTTCTGTGGAAACCTCAAAGCCTGGTTGTAGTTCAACATAAAGTTCTTCAGCAAGTTCACCGTTTAGGAA
This sequence comes from Plantago major, assembly GCA_026545765.1. NCBI lineage: Eukaryota > Viridiplantae > Streptophyta > Magnoliopsida > Lamiales > Plantaginaceae > Plantago > Plantago major. The sequence continues at coordinate 55,357,005 of CM048840.1, read as the reverse complement.
TGCACTTTTAACATCCATCTGATAAACTTTAAAGTCATTTTGAGCTGCAAAGGCTAGAACTAGTCTAATTGCATCCAATCTTGCAACTGGAGCATATGACTCGTCAAAATCTAGTCCTTCTGTCTAGGTGAATCCCTTGGCAACCAACCTTGCTTTGTTTCTGGATATTTCACCAGATTCATTCATTTTATTTCTGAAAACCCACTTGGTTCCAATTACAGATATTCCATCAACAAATGAAACTAGTTTCCAGACTTTGTTTCTCTCAAATTGATCCAACTCTTCTTGAATTGCAGAGATCCAATCTTGATCCTTTAATGCTTCTTCTATAGTTTTAGGTTCAATATTTGAGAGGAAACATCCATAAAGAGAGTCAGCAATTGCTCTCCTAGTTCTAACTCCTTGGTCTAAAGGACCAATCATATCCTTGGCAGGATGATTTCTTATCCATTTCATAAAGGGTTTTGAACTAGTAGGATCAATATCATTTTGATCTGAATGTGAATCAATATGATCTTGATAGGATACTTGTGCAGTATCTGAGATATCTGGCTCATGGGAAATGCCATAGATATTTGACACTTTTTCAGTGTTAAAGATATCTGGAATTTGATTTTCAGCAATCTCATTCTCAGAAACCTCTTCATGATGAAGGTTCTCTGTAACCCGTTCCATTTCTGGAATTCTTATAGGAAATTCTTCATCATGTCTTAGAGTCATCTGGTTGTTACTAAGCAATGGTTGCTTTTCATCGTCAGATTCATCCTCTAAGTGAATGATAGAGTTTTCTTTTGAGGATTCTTCTTCAGAATCTTTAATCATTAGTTCTTTGAACCTATCTGAGAGTTCTTCATTCAAGGGTACTTTCTTGTTTTCTTCGTAGAAGACTACATGAACAGATTCTTCAATCTTTTGCGTTCTTTTGTTGTAGATTCTATAGGCTTTGCTATTCAGAGAATAACCAAGAAATACTCCTTCATCTGTTTTTGGTTGAAATGTTCTCAAGTATTATTTTCCATTGTTAAGAATAAAACATCTGCAACTAAACACCCTTAGATGTTTGATACTAGGGGGTCTACCAATCAAAAGTTCATAAGGAGTTTTATCATGGTGTTTGTTAATCAAACATCTATTTTGAGTGTAGTAGGCTGTGTTAATGACTTCAAATTTCAATAGATTTCACTTATTTCAGTGTCAGCAAGCATTGTTCTTGCTGCTTCTTTTAGGGTCCTATTCTTCCTTTCAGTAACACCATTTTGTTGTGGTGTCCTTACTGAAGATAGTTGATGTTGTATACCTTTGCAGGTACAAAACTCTTTTATGTACCATGGTCTGTTCTGATTACAGATACCTTGTCATTTTTCATGACTTCAAGCTTATGCAGCAAGTTGGGTATCTCAACCCTTGCATCAGATTTTTGTTTGAGAAATACAACCCAAGTGAATCTTGAGTAATCATCAACAACAACCAGACCATACTTCTTTCCTGCACAGCTAGTTACAGAGGATTCAAAAAGATCCATATGTAACATTTGCAGTGGCCTTTCACTGGAGTGTCTAGTTTTAGACTTGAAAGATGTTTTGGATTGTTTTCCCATTTGGCAAGCTGAGCATATACCATCTTTTCTATATACCATTTTGGGTAAACCAACCACCAATTCTTTCTTGGCTAGCTTATTCAGAGTTTTGAAGTTCAAGTGACTCATTCTTTTATGTTGTAGCCAGTTTTCTTCAGTGTGGCCATATTGACTCACCATGAGACATTCTTCAGTTGTGGCAGATGCCCAGTTAGCAACATAAAGATTTCCTTTTCGCCTAGCAACCAAGACTGTCTACTTTGACTCATTGTCAATTACTTTGCATAGTTTTGACTTGATCTTGACAGTGTACCCTTTATCTACCAATTGACTCATGCTTAGGAGATTATATTTCAATCCCTTTACATGTAGTACTTCAGAGATTGTAAGAGCTCCAAACATCAGATTGCCAAAACCTATGGTTGGATTTTCATCTCCTCCAGCAAATCTAATAATTGGTCCTTTATCGCATTTTATGTAGCTAATCAGATTTGCTTTGTCTCCTGTCATGTGCTTCCCACATCCACTATCAAAATGCCACTTCGGGTTCTTCCTCAGAGTGTTCTCGTCAGCCATTAGGCAAGGCTCAATGTTGGAGCAATCTGGATAGATCTCCTCAGCAACCCCACATATTTCCCTTTTCTTTTGACCAAAGTCATCTAATTCATGAGTGATGCCACATAATTCTGGAGAAGGTAGTTTGGTATCATCTGAGTCTTCTTCCTCAGATTCTGACTTAATATCAAGAGCATACAGTTGGATTTGAATCTTTTTCCTTTCTTCAGTGAGCATAGCTCTCTGACCTCTCTTGAAGTTTCTTCTATCTTTCTTGTCACCTGTCTTTAGCTTATTGAAAACAGGGCAATCTCTTTTAAAAGGACCAGGTTTCTGACAATAGAAACAGATATCGTTTTCGATTTCTGCTTCCTCAGTACTAGATGCTTGCTGAGCCGGCTTGTTCATCGAGCTTGAGAGCTGCATATTTTGTACTGGTGATAGTTTGAGCCTAGATGCTTTTTCAGCTTTTGTTTGGCTTTTCTTCTCTCAATCTCACGATTGACGTATTTTCTCATTTGCTTTACAGCAAGAGCATCTTCCTCTGTCATTTCTTTGGTATCATTCTTTTCAGAAGTGCCTTGTGTTACTAAAGCAACATTGTGAACTTTCTCAGCAATTATTTGTTCTCTCTGAGTAGTTTCATAGTTGACAGTAGCTAAGCGGGAAAAGAGTTCTACTGGAGTGATATTTGGCATTCCTTGTTTGAAATAAAAATACTGAGTATGTTCCCAGTTTTGATTCAAGCTTCTCACGATAGTCTTAACCTTTTCAGAGTTAGAGTATCTCTCGCTTTCACCAAGTGCAGCCATTTCACTCATCAATATTGTGAACCGGAAATCTAGTTCTTCAAGAGTCTCTGTGGGACCTTGTTTAAAGTTTTGGAATTTGAGCTTCAAAACTTCGAACCTGTTTTCCTTTGTTTTATCAATGCCGGCACAGATTTCATCAATCAGTTGACAGGCCACTTTCGCCGTTTTTGCACCCCACAGTTTACACTCTATGTGCTCTGGAGTGGAGCGTATAATGATATTGCGAACCTGACCATCCAGTCGATTTCTCTTGGCATCTTCCGATGTCCAGAGCTCTCTAGGCTTTGGCTAGTAAACAACTTGACCAGTAGGTCTTTCACTAGTTGAAGCACCTGTTTGTGAGGAACCACCACTTGGTTCTTCATCAGTGGGAACTCTATCTCTACCATTAGAAACCTCCAGGAACTGCTTGAATTTTTGAATAACTATGGGGCCATTCTTTATTACTTCGATCATTTCATCACTGATGGCTTCTAGGTGGAGCATCATGTTGTTCTTCCATTTCTCATAATTCTCTGGCTTGAGAATTGGAGCGTCACTTAAAGACATCCTGTAGCAAACACACTAAACAGAAAAATCAAGTGTAGGTGAAAAGCAGTTAGTGGGCACTTATCTGGGATCTAGGTTCAGTGCAGAAGTCTTGGGAACCTCCTGCTCTGATACCCCTTGTTGGTCCAGATAACGGCAAAGAAAAAGATTTGGGGGGGGGGGGGGGTGAATAGTCTTTTACAACTTTTGTCGATAAACACAAATTCTCAGATATCTGTGAAGATATCTTATACTTAATTTCAGAGAGTGGAAGACTTTTCTGTGATAAGTGCACGTGCTCAGGAAGATGTGTCTAAATACTCAGCAAGGTAAATAAAGCAAGTAATAAGTTGCAGAAAGTAAATAACACAGATCTTTATAGTGGTATCTGAAGGTGGCGTCATCCTTCAACTAATCCACTTCGGCCTTTCTCAGTCCTAGAATCCACTAAGAAAGATAATTGAGTTCACCTTACAAAAATCTTCTCTCGATTCCTAAATACACTAGGTTCCCAACCAAGTGTTCCCCCTAAGTTATTCCCCAGCTCCCAGCCAAGTACTTCCTATACTCAGTAACCTTGGAGTTATTCCTTAGTTTCCCAAACTAAGTACTTCATGTACTCCATGCTGTTTAAGGTGTTGGTTAAAGTAGTTTGTCAGGTGAGTAGTCTTAATAACTTTCTCAGTTATGAAGGAATACTCTATAGAACAAGAATCACTTAACACACTTCACAATGTGTGGTGATATGTTCTTTACTGACCTAAGTCTATGTTAAATGTTCTGGAGAATGAAACTCAGATACTTGATCTTTTGATTCAACTCCTTCACCGATAGCAATGCTTGTTAAGGATCAGGACACTTAGAACTTTCATGCTACTTAGGATTCAAACGCCTAGTCGCAACTGTAAGCTAAAGAGTAAGTAGGTTGAAGGCTTGTATGCTTGGATGAAATAATTTCGTTCTGTAAGTTCAAGGTGTGTTCAGTGTGTGTCTTTCAAGCATTTTAAGTGATGATATTTATAGTTGAAAATCATGCCGTTTGAATAGTATCCGTTAGGCATAATGAAATTCAAACTATTGATATCTGGAAATAGTACTGCAAAAGACGTTGTCTCTTTTCAGAGATTTCCTCTTTTGTTCAGATGTCTCTGTCTGTGTACATTTATTGCATTGTACTATTTTTGTCCTGCAGTGCCAACGGAACTATGCACGCATTCTGAAGCATTGCATGTCCCTTTCCAGAGACCTTCTCATCTCCAGATACCTGTTGAAACATTGTTTCCCAAAAACATAGTTTTATCCAGGGTATCTGAGCATAGATATCTGTGGGCACTTTTTCTCGTTCAGAAACCTTGTGTTCTCAGATGTCTTTTGCAAAACTTATTTATTGAAAAACACTTGTTTATTCAAGATATCTGGACATAGGTATCTGATGAACTGTCTTCAGCAATCTTGTGCAGTCTTCAAAACTTCAGAAATGGTTGAACTCTCCTGCTGGATGCCTTCTCCTTGGTCTTCTTCGAAGATATAAAAATTACATTCAGAGACCTAACATCCTATACAAGATTTTCTAGACTAACATACTTAGTGATTTACCTCTTTTACAGTGTTCAAGTGAACCAAGAGTACTAACCACCTTTCTGAGCTAAGATAAGTCATTAGGTTTCTGATCAAAATCTAAATAGATATTCCTAACACACCCCTGTACCATGGCAGGGTCCTGACTGGATAGTTTGATCGACTATCAGGGAGACATAAGGCTTGTTTTACTGTGGGGTTATAAGGGGCGGCATGAAATAATGTTTTTCTGAAAATTATACGTTATTGAAAGAATATTGGATTTTAAGTTCTTAATTTTTATTATTATGATTTTAATGAAAACTTCTCACAAAAATCTTTGAACACTCATTGATGAGGTTTTTCTCACACTTGTTTTTATTCCCTTCCTTGTAGGTGAGATGGCGGCGAAGAATGAACAACCGATAAACTCAGCGAACTAAGAGAGTGGTTGGGATTTGGGATTTTTGTCAATGAAAATAATGTGCTTCTGTGTATTTCAAAAACTCAAGTCATTTCCTGTTATAAAGATACTACTGTTGGAAATCTTGTGGTTTTATTCACTGAAATAAAGTATATTTTGTTCTAACAACTGCGCCACGAAAGTTTGTATGTAACTTCCCATGTTTCACTAAACGTTTCGGCTCTGTTTTTTGCCCGACATCCCGACTGAAATTTACTCCTTCTAAGAACCTAAAAGTCGGGGTGTTACACCCCTACTACAGAACAAATGATGTTTATTTGAAACTAAATGTTCTTGGTAACAAGATGGTACCTAAAACTACAGTAATGGTCTATGAAAACTTCTACATGACAGAGGAAGAATATGTTGGTCCAGATAACGGCAAAGTAAAAGACTAGAGGGGGGGGGGTGAATAGTCTTTTAAAACTTTTATCGATAAACACAGTTTCTCAGAAACCTGGGGGTTTCTGATACTTAAATTCAGAGCGCGGAAGACTTTAAGATAGGTAAGTTCAGAAACAATAAGTAAGTGTGTGTGTGCTTTGCTGAAATGTAAATACAGAAAGGTAAATAACACAGCAAGTATAGTGGTATCTGGAGGTGGCGTAATCCTCCAACTAATCCACTTCGGTCTTTCTCAGACCTAGAATTCACTAGAACAGATAATTAAGTTCACCTTACAATAATCCTATTCTAAGATTCCTAAACAAATGGTTCCCAACCAAATGTTCCCCCTGAGTTATTCCCCAGCTCCTAGAGCTAAGTACTTCCTCTACTCAGATAACCTTGGAGTTATTCCCTGATTTCCCAAATCAAGTACTTCCTCTACTCCACGCCTTGATGGTGTTGGTTATAAGGTTTGTGAGAGAGGCTTCTCGTATAACTTTTCAGTTATGTTTTCAGAGAGCCTAATAGAACAAGACTACTTAATACACTTGTTCAGTGGATGACGATGCTCTTCTTGACCCAAGCAATGGTGTCCATTCGGAGAATGAGCTTGAAGGTATCCGATAGTTCAACTCTTTCACGAATAACAATCTCTTGTTAAGGTTCGGACAACTTAGAACTACTAGTGATTCTTCAAATGTAAAGCTTTCAGAAAGGGTAGTAGAGTGCTTGAGAGAATACTTTGCTTGATGGTAAGTTTGCAAGATAGAGCGTTCTAAGGTATGTTCTTCAAGCATCTAAGTGTGTGATATATATAGATAAATTTGAGAGGCGTTTGAATTGTATCCGTTGTGCTCTCTATCAAATTATATCCGTTTATATCTTGAACTATGTACTCAAAAGTCACTATCTCTTGTTTCAGAGAGGACTTGCTTTTGCAAGATTTACTGCATGCATTTAATGCATAATCGTTCATTGTCCTTTAGTCTCAACGGATACATGAGCCTTTCTGATGGCTAGCATGCTCCATACTCATGATGTCATATGTCCAGAATCATATTTCCAAAGTAAGTTAATGTACTTAAGAAAGGATTAAGGACATAGTCTTTCTAAGTTAAACTAAACCTTTGTGTCTTCATAAACCTTGTGCAATCTTCAGTCTTCTAATCTTCAGAAAAGCTCCATTTCTAGGATTGATCTTCATGGTCTTCTTGAAATACAAAATTACACTCAGAGACCTATAATCCTAATACAAGATTTACTAGACTAATCATACTCAGTGATTTCCTCTTTTACAATGTTCAAGTGAACCAAGAGCACTTAATCACCTTTCTGGCTAAGATAAGAACATGTGATGAGTGATCAAAATACTAACAGATATTCCTAACAAATTTCCCCCTTTTTGATCAGTCATCCATGACTATCTTTCAAGTCCTATTACAAAATTGTAATCCTGGAAGAGAAAACAATCCACCACTTAATCATTTCAAATGATATTCAATTTTAGTTGAATTAAGTGCAGAAAGTAAACATCAACCAAATCACAAGAAGTGATCTTTGTTGATAAGTTGTCATCTATTAAAATGTATCTGAGAGTATGATCTTCAGATTGGTACAGTTTACAGAGTAAGATGCAACTTTTACAGATAGAGAATTTCAGAAACAATCAGCAAGATTACAAAAAGTAATAAAACATACTAAGTAAATTAGAACATAGGAGAGTCCAAGCTCCAAGAGAGTATTCTAATGTTACTAGTCTTCAAGTCTTCAGAAACACAACTTGGGTTCATATACCTCAAGTTCTTCAGCACCCTTTCTGGATTAGTTGACATGATCGTCCACTTTTCTGCATTCTTGGACATAGTCATAAAGAATCCTTCTGACAGGGAGCTCTGTCTTTCTGGATAAGTCACATATTTCATGGTAACTCTTACCAAGCTTGTGATTCTTCCGCATAAAATGTTTGACCCAGAAGTACTTTCCCCAGACCCAAGCATGGTCTACTTGCAGCTGAGATAGGTTGAAATACTTGTATATTTCTTCCAGATAGTGTATATCATCTAGGTATTCATCCAATGTCATATAGAATGACTCATAGGTTGAAACACCTAGTTTGTTCTTCCTGCTGTAGCTACCATCCAGTTTTCTTACCTTGTGTACATCATCAGGTTTTGGGTAAGGACAGGCAAAAGAAAGATCCATCTTTCTGGCTTCATTCCTCTTTTCTACTTCAAAGTTTAACCAGGCATGAAGGTGCTCAGGTTTTAGCAATTCTGGCTTGCCTTCTCTCCATTTCAGGATTTGGTTGAGAATGGGAGTTGGAAACTTATCATTGACAAGTAGATGTTGTAGTTCCAGAATCCAATACCCTCTCTTGTTCAGAATGCACCTATATGAAGATTCTTCATTACTGGTCTTCATATACTCAATGTGGGCATCAGTTGGCCTTTCTTGATGTGTTTCATTGTTTATTCTGCCAAACTGGAAATCCCTTCTTACTTTTCTGTTTGGTGGCCTTCTGTCAGGAGATCCTCTAACCCTTTCTTCCTGCCTTGGGGCTGTGCTGGTGGATGTTCCTTGTATTGAGTTGGTATTTCCAGAAGGAGTTCTGGCTGCTAAGGGCTTTGCTGCCAGAGGAGGTTGTGAAGTAGTTGCTTGTCTCCTTTTCTTGTGAAGTGGATGTTCATCAGAATCATCCTCATCATCATTGTAGTCCAAAATTGGAGACTTGCAGCTTTCTTGGCCTCTTACTTCTCCTTCTTCCTTTTCTTCTTCTTCAGAAGTCTTCTTCTCTTCTGAGATTCTAAGGGACTTGGTTCCCCTAGTGACCATACTTCTCAGCCTTCTGGCTGGTTGATCTGGAACAACTTCTTCAGCAAGGGTGTCTCCAGTGGTGTCCTTAATGACAAGTTGACTTGAGGAGGGAGGATTTGATTGTTTTCTTTTTCTTCCTTTTCCTTTCTGAGGCATCTCTTCTTCCCCCTTAGTCATGAATGACTGACTCATGATAGCATAAGCTTCAGAGAGATTTCCAAAGTTTTTCTGGAGATTGTTGTGCACCCTGACTAATTCTTGAAGTTCTTTCTTCAGCTCGTTGTTCTGCCTAACCAGTTCTTGCTCCTTTCTGTTGAGCTCTTCAAGCGGCCTTAGGATGGCGTTGGCTTGCAGGACAGCATGGCTGGCTTCATTCAATGTTGCATTAGCATTGTTACAATCCTCATCCCTGACCAGCCCTAGGTCTTTCTGAGAGAGAGCAATGCTGGTTGCTCTGTTGAGTAAAGCAGCAGCCAAAGGCTTCATCTCTTCTGGGATGGTTTTTAGCACTTCTATGTCTTGGGCAACTAGTGTCTTTATGAGTTCTAAAAAGACACTGTTCCTTGCACGGTGCTCTTCACTTCTTGAACTACTTGGTGCAGAGAATATATGAGGAGCAAGTAGGGCTCTTTTGTGCTGAGTGACAAGTCTCTCATCTTACGCTTGATGATCAAGTTGTGGGTTTCAGCATCACTGTCATAATCTTTTTCTTGGATTGTTTGCAGATTGACAATCTTCTTCTGCTTTCCATCAAGTGTGCTGGCCTTCTGAGAAGATGTAGAAGGTCTTTCTGATGCAGTCGCAGCATCATGCTCTTCATCATCATTGTCATCCATTGCATCTATTTCAGCAGCTGTGACAACAATGGCATTCTTCAAATTTCTTCGCTCATCTAGGAGTGCCAATTCTTTGGCATTAGCTTCTTCGAGCTTTTTGATTTTGGCTTCCTTTTCATCAACAAGAGCTTGAGTCTCAATGTTGATTCTCTTCTCTTCTTCCAATACCTTTCTGAGTTGTTTAATCCTAAACTCAGCAGCTGAAATTTCTTCTATGGCATCATTGTGTTCAGCTTGTTGGGTATCTTGATGAGACTTGGGATGTGATGATGATGGAGCTTTCTGAGCAATTGAGAGAGTAGCCTTTTCTCCACTCTCTTTGCTAGCTTTCTGAATCCCGCCTTGTCCAGGTTGGGGATCATCATTCTGATCATCATCATCATCATCACTCTTGTTCTTTGTTTCTTGGTTTGGATGCTCAGAGGGAGGTTCTTGATAATTATTTTCGTCCATCTCCTCGTCATCTTCTGAAACCAGGCTGATCACATTTGGGAATGTAATCATCCTCCCATTAACTTCTTCTTGTTCAGCAGGATAAGTACTGAGCTTGCTGGGCAAGGCAGGATGGGTAACCATCTGCTCTTGGGTTTGAGCATCCGTAGACTTGAAATCTGCTATAAGTCTTTGTGCTACTTCATGAATGAAGTCTTCATGCATTAGAGTGGCAAATGAGTAGGACTCTGTAGGGAACAATGCATGGATATAATCCTCCAGATTTAGGGCAATTGCTCTCTTTTCTGGGACATCGATTACTTTGGCTACTTCAGAAAGGTCAGCCTTTCTGAGTTTCTGCCATTGTCGGAAGTACTTGAGATGTTTCTTTAAGGTGTGCTTCTAGAAGGCCTTGTGTAAATCAACTGGCACTAGACTTTCAAACCACTTGTGTTAGTATCTGTGTGCAGAAGTGAGCTTTCTGAGCATACCTGTGTAGAAACACTAGGCTCATCTGCTTGGATTTTTACTTGCTTGGGCACAGAGGCCTCAGATACTTTGATGTGAGGAGAAGTTTTATCCTCATCAACCTTTCTTTCTGCTTGAACACGAGAATTACAATCAAATATGTTTAGAAGCTAATGTAAAAGATAGGTGGAAAAGTGCTTTCTGAGACTTCACTTACTTCCAAGTGAGGAAGCTCAGTAGCAAGTTCCTCAGAAACCTTGCGGGTTTCGAACCTTTCTGAGAATCGCTTGTTCAAGCTTTTAGTTTCTTTTGGAGGAGATGACACAACTGTTTCTCCATCCAATTGTTCTTCTGACTGAGCCTGTAAGAACAAACATAAGAGATTTTAGTAGTGGGTTCTCCAGAGCATTCGTTGAAGAAGATTATTACTGATTACTTACCTTCTCAGCAGAAGGCTCAGTAAATACTTCCTCAGAAAGCTTTTCAGCTTCTGGAATCTCTAGGTTTTGGGGTGTTGGTTCCACCACCACTACTTCCTCAGTTGGAGCCTAAGAAGAGACATTAAGAATATTAGAACATAAGAGCAATTTTAGTTAGTTATTCCTTGTTCAGAGATAACTTTTACTACCTGTGGGACAGGCTCTTCTTGATGTTCTGAGGTTGGAGGAACCTCTTCTTGATTCAAGGGGGTGGACAAGTTTTCTTCCCCCTGAAAGTGTGTCTCCAAGTTGGCCTGTAACAAATACAGCTTATGAGTAACAAGTTAACATACAATTATGTTGACATGTTAGATACAAACTATCTTTGTTACCTGAATAGAGTCAGGCTGATCATTGATCTCTTGAACTTGTGGTGAATCCACAGTCTCTCTGTGCTCATTATTGATCTCCTCTGCAGTATCATTCTGAGTTTCCATCTCAGTTTGATCCCTTTCTGAGAGTTGAGCTCTCTAAGAAGGTTGAGGAACCTGTTCAAGAACAGGGTTTTCTTCAGCAATATTAAATGCTGGTATTGTGAATGTGGAAGCAATGGCAACATCTTCCATCATTCTATCTTCCTCACCCAGGCCTTCTTCTTCCTTTGCGTAGAGGGCTCATGTCTTTCAAGAGCCGAGCTTGAAGCTCCTCCATGGGTCTCATACTTGAACCTTTGAGTACTTTTGCAAGTACTTCATCATCCTCGAATCACTATTACTGTGTTGGTGCACTCCATCTATGATATTTCTATCATCTCTGGAGAGTTCTGAAGCATTCTGGTTCAGGACTCTTGGGGGATTCTGGATTTGCCTTTCTGAGCGTCCAACATCTTCTGAGACCTTGTCTCCAGAAGGTTGTGCCTCTTGTATGATTAGGGGCTTGGAGGCTCTCTATGAGTCCTCTTTCTCTTGGCAACTGGAGGTTTAGATTTGGCTTGCTCAGAGACCTCCTCACCTTCGTGCGCTTTCTTCTTCTTACGCTTTTCTCGAAAGGTGCTTTCAAGAAGAAGTTTCTCCTTTTCTTCAAAAGCGTGTCTGAAAAGGGAGTTGGTGACTGGGATTTCCTGCCACTCTCTGAGAGTGATTCCCATTGTTTCCAGAATGTAACAGATCCTGAGACCAAAGTGCATATTGGCCTTTGGCTCAGCAAGGCCATTGATGATTTTGGGCTCAAATTCCTCAATATGTCTAAGGAATTTTTTGAAGGCGTACTTCCCCCAATTGAAGTGGGTTTCCTGCCCTTCATGCTTCTTGTTCAGAAGATGCATTATCATCCATCTCTCCATGCTTATCTGGTCTACTCCACCTTTGTTGCCATCAAAGCAACGGACCAGAATAAGAGCTAAAGTACTCCAGTGTTTCTGGAGATGACTAGTTCTGATGGCCTTCAGAACAAAGTCTCCTGGGCAACCTTTTGCATTTTCTAACTGGATTGCTTCAAATAGCTCTTTGACGCCTTGAATCATGGAAGCATCCTTGATGTTGATGTCTTCAAATGTTCCTCGATTTTTCAATCGGAATATCTTGCAGAAAATCTTGCAGTCTAGAACAATTTCATGTCCTTGGACTTGATGCGCATGTATTTTCTTCTTCATCATTCACAACTTTTGTGAAGATTTTGGAGTTGTTATAGAACTCCAAAGACATCCATGTGGATAGTCCACTGGTGCGGCAGATAGAAGCTTGTAGATATGGGAATTCTTGACATTCCCAATATCGCTTTTCTGGTTTTGAAGATATAATCTTGGTACATATCTCTTTACTAGAAAGGCTCCCAATTCATTTTGTGTTTAGGGTTCCAAATGATGGGGTAAACTTTCCTGTATATGCGTTTATTCAACACCTTAAGTTCCTTACCTCCTTGCTTTTCAGCAGGAGCAGAGGATGTTGCCTTAGGGTTCTTGGTGGTCATCTTCTTGGGTGCCATCTCTTATATAGAGTTTAGAGTGAGTGTTTTTCAGATGAATATTGCACAATTAATCGAGATTAGTCTATCTTTTCAGAAGACTAAGCACAAGAAGTTGAGTTTTGCAGAGGGGTTTTGCAGAAATCTTGAGAGATTTTGCTATTTTGATGCAAGTTTGAAAATTTCGGAATTGGTAAAAGTGTTTGTCTTTTGCCCAAATCCTATATATATAGCAGACAAAATGTACATAGATACAACATACGTATAGCTGAATATGAATGCGTGTCTTTGCATCTGCATAAGCGTGGTACGTCCTTTGTACTTCATTAAATGCGTAGTGGGCCATGTCTGCATTTCTCAACAGACATTACTTGCTTTGTTTTGATCTCACCCGTTGAGATCAAACGTTTATTCATCAAGGGTTTATATTGAATATCTTGTAATGATATCAATCAACAAATGGTAATGTGCCGACTTGATGGATTTTTAATATGCTACATTCATTGTGTCACTTAGTAAAGAGTAGGAACACATAATCGTTTGAGCTTATCATTCTGAGTGTCAAGTCCTTATCTATATATTGTTTATCATGAAAATGGTAAAAATACAAGACATTGCACATGTTTGACTTTCAGAACTTATACTTTTTGGGCTTTGTGTGTCCATTTCTTTTTATGACTAAATAGCTTTCTGAATACAAGTGTCAGAAGCTTCAGTCGTTTGAATGTATTTGACCTACTCTCAGTAAGTAAGTTCTAGTTTTATTTACTTATTAAGTGTGTACCGACCTTTGCCTTTCTGGATACCCGTTCCAGAAATGTTTTGTCTTTCTGAGTATTGCTACTCATAAACCTTTGCATCATTTCTTATCAACTTGGCTTTCTGAGAACCTGTTCTCAGAGGCCTACTCACTTATTCAGCGTTTAGAGATTCAGGACAATTTTTCAGTCCTTAGGCAACTCAATTAATCCAAGATTATGTCTTAAGGTCAAGAACCGGCTTTCTTGTAAGGGCTTAGTGAAGATATCTGCAAGTTGGTCTTCTGTGCCAATCTTGAGTATCTCTATATTGCCTTTCTCAACATGGTCTCTGATGAAGTGGTGTCTAACATCAACGTGCTTTGTTCTGGCATCGAACTTGGGGTTCTGTGTGATTACAATAGCACTTGTGTTATCACAGAAAATGGGAGTTTTCTCTTCATTGAGTCCATAGTCTCTGAGTTGTTGTTGAATCCACAGAATTTGTGTTGCACAACAACCAAATGACAATATATTCAGCCTCTGTGGTAGAAGTTGCAATTGAGTTTTGTTTCTTGCTAAACCATGAGATAAGTCTAGTTCCTAGAAACTGACAAGTTCCTGAGGTACTTTTCCTATCAAGCATTGATCCAGCATAATCAGCATCTGAGTAACCAGCCAAACTCAATCCACTTTATTTAGGATACCACAAACCTACATCTACTGTACCTTTCACATACCTTAATATTTTCATAGCAATGTTGTAGTGTGATTGCATTGGATTTGTTTGAAATCTAGCACACACTCCAACTGCATGTTGAATATCAGGTCTGCTTGCAGTCAGGTAGAGTAGTGAACCTATCAATTTCCTATACTTGTGTTCATCAACACTCTTATCTGATTCAGTATAGGTCATCTTGGTTCCTATGCTCATAGGTATCTTAGCATTCTTTTCAGAAGGCTTAAGATTGAACTTTGTGAGCATGTCTTTTGCATACTTTGTCTGACTAATGAATATTCCATCATTGAGTTGCTTGACTTGCAATCCTAGGAAATAGTTCAATTCTCCCATCATGCTCATCTCGAACTTACTTTTCATGAGATTTGCAAAGTCATCACAAAGTTGCTTGTCCTTAGATCCAAATATGATGTCATCAACATATACTTGAACTAAGAGTAGTTTCCCATCATGGTTTAAAGTAAATAAAGTTTTATCAACTTCACCTTTCTTGAAACCACTTTCCAGAAGGTATTTAGCCAAAGTGTCATACCATGCTCTTGGAGCCTGTTTCAGTCCATAAATAACTTTCTGTAGCTTATAGACCATTCTACTTTCTGAGGAAACTTCAAAGCCAGGTGGTTGTTCAACATAGACTTCCTCAGATGGTTCACCATTCAAGAATGCACTCTTGACATCCATCTGATAAACTTTAAAGTCTTTATGAGTTGAAGGCGGAAAGAGTCTTATTGCATCAATCGGCAACCGTGCATATGACTCATCAAAATCTAAACCTTGATGCAGGTGAATCCTTGGCAACCAACCTTGCTTTGTTTCTGGTTATTTCACCAGATTCATTCATCTTGTTTCTGAAAACCCACTTAGTTCCAATCACAGATATTCCTTCTACAAATGGAACTAGTTTCCAGACTTTGTTTCTCTCAAACTGATCCAACTCTTCTTGCATTGCTGAGATCCAGTCTTGGTCTCTTAATGCTTCTTCTATAGTTTTTGGTTCGATGTTTGAGATAAAACAACCAAAGAGAGAGTTAGCATTTTCAGCTATTGCTCTCCTAGTCCTAACACCTTGATTGATTGGTCCAATCACGTCTTTTGCAGGATGATCCTTGATCCATCTCATCATGGGTTTAGGGCTAGTAGGGTCAACATCTATGTGATCTGAATGTGAATCACTATGACTTGATACTTCTTGATTCGTGACATTTGCACCTCGGAAGGGCGGTGAATGTCGACACTTGCTCGGTGAGAGCTTTACGGGACATGCCCGAGAGGTCATTTCCAGAGTTAGCTCTCTGATGAACATCTTCAGTTTCCATTTCTGGAATTCTCATAGGAAATTCTTCATCATGTCTGAGAATCATCTGGTTGTTACTAGGCATTTCATGCTTTTCTTCGTCAGAGTCATCCTCCCTTTCCACAATGATGTTTTTCCTTTCTGAGAGTTCCTCTTCAGAATCCTTTATCATTAGTTCCTTGAACCTTTCTGAGAGTTCATCAGCAAGGGGTGTTTTCTTGCTTCCTTCATAGAATACAACATGAACTGATTCTTCAATCTTCTTTGTTCTTTTGTTGTAAACTCTGTAAGCTTTGCTATTCATAGAATAACCAAGAAACACACCTTCATCTGCCTTTGGTTGAAATGTTCTTAGATACTCTTTTCCATTGTTAAGAACAAAACATCTACAACCAAATACTTTTAGATGTTTGATATTAGGGGGTCTACCAACCAAGAGTTCATAAGGGGTCTTGTCATGGTGTTTGTTTATCAAACATCTGTTCTGAGTGTAGCATGCTGTGTTTACAGCTTCAACCCAATAAACTTCACTTATCTCAGTGCCAGCTAGCATTGTCCTTGCTACTTCTTTAAGTGTTCTATTTTTCCTTTCTGCAACACCATTTTGTTGTGGTGTTCTTACAGAGGAAAGTTGGTGTTGTATACCTTTGCTGGTACAAAACTCCTTTATGTACTGGTTGACAAACTCAGTACCATGGTCTCTGATTGCAGCTACCTTGTCCTTTTTCATGACTTCAAGCTTATTCAGCAAGTTTGGTATCTCCACCCTAGCATCAGATTTGTGCTTCAGAAAGATAACCCAAGTGAATCTTGAGAAGTCATCTACAACAACAAGACCATACTTCTTTCCTGCATAACTAGTTACAGATGATTCAAAAAGATCCATGTGTAATAGTTGCAGTGGTCTAACACTAGAGTGTCTGATTTTGGACTTGAAAGAGATCTTAGATTGTTTCCCCATCTGACAGGCAGAACAGATACCATCCTTTCTGAAAGATGTTTTGGAAGGCCAACCACTAACTCTTTCTTGGAATACAATAAGTTTGCAATACTTTGCTTTGAATTTCACAGTAAATCCCTTGTCTGCAAACTGGCTCATGCTAAATATATTATATTTCAAACCCTTAACATGTAATACGTCAGTGATAGTTAATGATCCTAATTTGACGTTGTCAAATCCCAGAGAGGGATTTAATTCTCCTCCAGCAAATCTGATGTCTGGTCCATTGTTGCAAGCTTTGTAATTGACCAGATTTGCTTTGTCTCCTGTCATGTGCTTTCCGCATCCACTATCAAATAGCCACTGAGCCTTAGTCCTAGAGGCGTTCTGCACAAAACAGGAAACAGGAGTTAGGTTCTTACTTCAGAGATAGAACCATTTAGACTAAACATTCTTCCAGTAGGAATCCACATTTTAGTGAATTTCTTGGGAGTTTGTTTTTGTCTAACTTGATCAGAAGGAGATGCAATAAAATTAGTAATTTTGATCTCAATTTTCCTTCTTGTGGTGTTTCTAGGTGTTCCTTTTGGTGCTTTCTGGACCCTGGGTTTCTGGGATTGCTTTTCAGCAAACTTAGCCTTTCTGGCCAGGTTCCTTCTAGCTCTGGCATTCAGTTTTTCAGTGGCTTGAGATTTCTTCCACTTCTGTCTATTGCTACGTGCAATATCAGCCTTGCGCCATTGTTCTTGTCCTTCCTTATATTGTTGCAGAAGAACTTTTCCAATAGCACGATAGCCAATGCCATTTCGAACACCTTTGGCTTTCTGAATACATTCTTCAGAAGCCTTACTAGTTTCTGCACCGTCTTTATTTACATAAAATGGTACAGTAGAGAATTTTCCTATTCCAGCAATTCTTTCTTTCCTAGTAATATAGCAATGAGGATGGTTACATGTTTGAGGGTTGTGTTTCTTT
This sequence comes from Plantago major, assembly GCA_026545765.1. Lineage (NCBI taxonomy): Eukaryota > Viridiplantae > Streptophyta > Magnoliopsida > Lamiales > Plantaginaceae > Plantago > Plantago major. Next base: position 55,339,511 of record CM048840.1, on the reverse strand, counting down.
TCAGAAACCTCATCCACAAGTTTCTTGTGAACTTGTTGTTCTTTCAAAGGTTGGGTTGCTACTCCTTTTCCTTTGTCAACTACCCTAGCTTTCTGACCAATGCTATAGGTGGTTGAAGAACCATTCTGTTGACTTTTTACAAAGGTCAACCTTTCATCACTCTTCTTCAGAGGAGATGAATTACTCGATTGTTCATCGAGTCCAAGTCCACCTTTCTCAGAGGGATCTCTTAGATAGGATTGAACCTCAGTGAGAGTGTCACTAGCCTTTGCATAAGATTGGAAGGATAGCTCTTTCTTTCTGAGTTCTTCATTCTCAAAAAGCAGGTTCATCATTTTCTTGGTAAGTTCATTCAAGGCTAGTTTGTGAGAATTTTCCTTCTCAGATATCTGAGATTTCAGAAAGGCTATTTCAACGTTCTTGTTTTCAGATACTCTGGTTAGCTTAGTAACCTCTTTTTCAAGAGTTTCTTTGCTTTCCTCTAGAATTCTGGTTTTGGATTGTGCTTCCAGAAATTCTTTCTCATAACGATCCAATTCACTCTTGACCATCTCCAGATCCTCAATTCCATCATCACTCTCATAGTACAGAAATTGTGAATTGTTAGTTACCTCATCAGCCATCAGACACATTTCAATGTTGGAGATGTCTGGACCAGCAATCTCAGCAACTCCACACATTTCTTTCTTCTTAAGGCCGAAGTCAATTACATCGTGGGTGATTCCACACAATTCTGGTGATGGTAGGTTTGAGTCATCTGAATCTCCATCTTCAGAATCTGTCTCAAAGTCTAGAGCATCAAGTTGAATTTGAATCTTCTTCCTTTCTTCAGTCAGTAAGGCCCTTTGATTTCTCTTGAAATTTCTTCTGTCCTTCTTGTCACCTGTCTTGAGCTGGTTTAAAGGTGACAATCTCTCTTGAAGTGACCAGGCTTTTGACAATAGAAGCAGATATCATTTCCTATTTCTGCAGCTTCAGTACTAACACCTTTCTGAATGGGGGTGTTCAGAGAGTTGTTCACTTGTATGTTCTTGTACTGATGATAGTTTGGGCCAAGATGCTTTTTCAGCTTTTCTTTTGCTTTTCTTCTCTCAATCTCTTGACTCACAAATTTCTTCATGTGTCTTACTGCAAGAGCATTTTCTTCAGATGCTTATTTGGTATCCTTCTTTTCAGAAGTGCCTTGAGAGACTAGAGCAACACTTTGCAACTTTTCAGCTGTTTGTTCTCTCTGAGTTGTCTCATATTCTACAGTAGCAAGATGAGAGAAGAGCTCTACTGGAGTAATATTTGGCATCCCTTGATTGAAATAAAAGAACTTAGTGTGTTCCCAGTTGTGATTGAGACTTCTGACAATAGTCTTAATCTTTTACATTGGAGTATCTATTGCTTTCACCAAGTGCAGCCATATCACTCATAAGTGTAGTAAATCTGAAATCAAGTTCTTCCAGAGTTTCAGTGGGACCTTGTTTGAAGTTTTGGAACTTCAATTTAAGAACTTCGAACTTGTTTTCTTTGGTTTTCTCTGTTCCGGCACAGATTTCTTCAATCAATTGCCAGGCAACTTTTGCCATTTTAGCACCCCACAGTTTACACTGTATGTGCTCAGGTGTCGATCTGATGATTATATTACGAGCTTGACCATCCAATCTGTGTCTCTTGGCATCTTCAGATGTCCAGAGCTCTCTTGACTTGTCTTCATATATAATGCTTCCACGAGCAACATGACCACTATCACTAGCAGCCATGTCCTCGCTTCCATCTTCCTTGTCTGAGGCTTTTCTTCCATCAGACACCTCAGTAACTTGTTTGAGTTGTCTGATTTTGATAGGCCCTTCATTGATGACATAGATCATCTCATCACTAATGGCCTCCAGATGGAGCATCATGTTGTTTTTCCATTTCTCGTAGTTTTTTGGCTTTAGAACGGGAGCATCACTCAGAGACATACCTGCACACTTAACACACAAATTATATAGTCCTCAGAAAGGGACAAAGTTCCTTCACCTATTTGGGGATCTAGGTTCAGTGCAGAAGGCTTGTGAACCTCCTGCTCTGATACCACTTGTTGGTCCAGATAACGGCAAAGTAAAAGACTAGAGGGGGGGGGGGTGAATAGTCTTTTAAAACTTTTGTCCATAAACACAGTTTCTCAGAAACCTGGGGGTTTCTGATACTTAAATTCAGAGCGTGGAAGACTTTAAGATAGGTAAGTTCAAAAACAATAAGTAAGTGTGTGTGCGCTTTGCTGAAATGTAAATACAGAAAGGTAAATAACACAGCAAGTATAGTGGTATCTGGAGGTGGCGTAATCCTCCAACTAATCCACTTCGGTCTTTCTCAGACCTAGAATTCACTAGAACAGATAATTGAGTTCACCTTACAATAATCCTATTCTAAGATTCCTAAACAAATGGTTCCCAACCAAATGTTCCCCCTGAGTTATTCCCCAGCTCCTAGAGCTAAGTACTTCCTCTACTCAGATAACCTTGGAGTTATTCCCTGATTTCCCAAATCAAGTACTTCCTCTACTCCACGCCTTGATGGTGTTGGTTATAAGGTTTGTCGAGAGGCTTCTCGTATAACTTTTCGATTATGTTTTCGAGAGACTAATAGAACAAGACTACTTAATACACTTGTTCGGTGGATGACGATCTGCGCTTCTTGACCCAAGTAATGGCGTGTCCGCTTACGGAGAATGAGCTTGAGAAAGGGTATCCGATAGTTCAACTCTTTCACGAATAACAATCTCTTGTTAAGGTTCGGACAACTTAGAACTACTAGTGATTCTTCAATGTAAAGCTTTTCAGAAAGGGTAGTAGAGTGCTTGAGAGAATACTTTGCTTGATGGTAAGTTTGCAAGATAGAGCATTCTAAGGTATGTTCTTCAAGCATCTAAGTGTGTGATATATATAGATAAATTTGAGAGGCGTTTGAATTGTATCCGCTGTGCTCTCTATCAAATTATATCCGTTTATATCTTGAACTATGTACTCAGAAGTCACTATCTCTTGTTTCAGAGAGGACTTGCTTTTTGCAGCATTTCTGCCGATGCATTTAATGCATAGTACTGTTCATTGTCCTTTAGTCTCAACGGATACATGAGCCTTTGATGGCTTGCATGCTCCATACTCAAGATGTCATATGTCCAGAATCATATTTCCAAAGTAAGTTAATGTACTTAAGAAAGGATTAAGGACATAGTCTTTCTGAGTTAGACTAAACCTTTGTGTCTTCATAAACCTTGTGCAATCTTCAGTCTTCTAATCTTCAGAAAAGCTCCATTGCTAGGATTGATCTTCATGGTCTTTTTGAAATACAAAATTACACTCAGAGACCTATAATCCTAATACAAGATTTACTAGACTAATCATACTCAGTGATTTCCTCTTTTACAATGTTCAAGTGAACCAGGAGCACTTAATCACCTTTCTGGCTAAGATAAGAACATGTGATGAGTGATCAAAATACTAACAGATATTCCTAACAGAATACAAGCTAGATCTGAAATACTTGAGTAAAGTGTACCAAGAACTCAAGTTATCTTCCATACAGATTGAGCATGCTTGGCTCTGGGGCAGATATCTCTGGGTCGAAAGGGCTCGTACAGCATGTAAGACAGAAAGATCATACAAGGAGTATGTTGCGACGTCCAGAAAGTTTGAACTTTTCGTCAGAGAAGCTCTCACTGACTACTCAGATGATATCATCAGATACTCTGCTTACATTCGACCAGATGATGAAGAATGAAGAAGGATGAAGGCCAGTTAGTTAGGATGTTCACTTGGAACTTGGACTTTCCTGTTGTCCTACTAAGCTGTGTAATCTTGTCATTTTTGCTGATTGTACTTACTGTTTAATTATCTTGTAAAAGTTACCTGCACATACCTTGTAACTGTTATCTGATGAACCTACTCTCAGATACTCTCTAATGAAAAGATAACTTGTCAGCAAAGATCACACCTTGTGATTTGGTTGATGTCTTACTTTCTGCACTTAAATAAAGGAATGATAAATCATAAGAAATGTTTAAGTGGTGGATTGTTTCCTCATCCAAGTTGTAATAAGTTTTTAAAAGTAGTCATAAGTGACTGATCAAAAGGGGGGAAATTTGTTAGAAAATATATGTTTAGTTTTGATCAGTACACCATAATGACTTACCTTAGTTTAGAAAGGTATCTAGTACTCTTGGTTCACTTGAACATTGTAAAAGAGGAAGTATACTTAGTATGATTAGTCTAGTAATTTTTTATAGGATGTTAGGTCTCTGAATGCAATTTTATATCTTTCAAGAAGACCAAGAAGAAGGCATCCAGCAGAAAGAGCTCAACTATCTGGAGATATGAAGACTGCACAAGACTACCGAAGACTAAGGAATTGTGCCTCAGAAACCATATGCAAAAAATAACTTAGTGAAAACAATGTTTCTGGAAGAAACGATGTTTTCCTTAGTTTCTGAAAGGCTTGGAGTTTCTGATAGCGACATGCATAGCCTCAGATAGCGTGCATAGTTCCGTTGGCACAACAGGACAAAAAATAGTACAGTGCATTTAATGCCATTGCAGAACTCGCTGACCAAAAGCTTTATCTCTGAACAAAGAGACAAAAGTTTTGTAGTACTATCAACGGATTGTTTGTAGTTTGAATCTCAATAGCCTAATGGATAGTAATTCAAACGGCTTAATTTTCACCTATAAATATCACCACTTAGAATGCTTGAAAACACACACTTGAACGACTGAATTTATATCCTACACTCAAGCAGACAAGCCTTCTCTACTTACTCAAAGCTTACAGTTGCGACCAAGCTCTTGATTCTAAGTAGCACAAAAGTTCTTAGTGACCTGATCCTTAACAATCTATATCTGTTGTGAAGGAGTTGAATTGAAGCACTGTTGCGACTTGCTAAGATATTCATTCTCTTGAACGAAGAACATAGTCTTGGGTCAGAAAAGAACATATCACCACACACTGTCTAAGTGTGTTAAGTGACTCTTGTTCCATAAGGTGTATTACATAACTGTGGAAGTTATTAATCTACCAATCTGACAAACTCTTCTTAACCAACACCAGAAAAGGCGTGGAGTAGAGGAAGTACTTAGTTTGGAAAACTAAGGAATAACTCCAAGAAAGGTTCTGAGTAGAGGAAGTACTTGGCTGGGAAAGCCGGGGAATAACTCAGGGAATTCTGAGTAGAGGAAGTACTTGGCTGGGAAAGCCGAGGAAGAACTCAGGGGGGACACTTGGTTGGGAACCTAGTGTATTTAGGAATCGAGAGAAGATATTTGTAAGGTGAACTCAATTATCTGTCTTAGTGGATTCTAGGTCTGAGAAAGGCCGAAGTGGATTAGTTGAAGGATTACGCCACCTTCAAATACCACTATAAAGCTACTGTGTTACTTACTTTACGCCTTTACTTTACTTACTTGCAAAGTAATTTACACTTTACTAACTCTTTGAAAGCGTGCACTTATCAAAAGACTTCCATTACGATTATAAGTATCAGAAAGTTACCCAACTTTCTGAGAAACTGTTTTTTATCCACAAAAGTTTGAAAAGACTATTGACCACCCCCCCCCCCCCAAGTCTTTTACTTTGCCATTATCTGGACCAACAGTAAGTATTATTCATATACTAATCAATGTTATGTGTTCAACTATTGTCACTTATTTTTCGTTCTGTATTATACAGATCCAAGAAGTTCTCTACAATATACAAATATCAAAGATTCTATTAAAAAAAATAAACTACGCTTCATGTCCACGTTTCGCATATAAGACACCAATGTCCCATGAGACCTAGTTCATGAACCTGTGTCTCAATGCAAAAAATCCCGAGGCATACATCCGAATGTTGGTGGTGAGACGTTATTTATACAAATATTTCATACATCATTTTCTTTCATAAACGTTTTTTGGATCAGCATAACACACGTTTAATTGCATGCAGACTTTTTTTAGCATTTATCATTTAGAAGGATGGACTGTAACGCCCCAAAGTTTCAAGTCAAATCCAAAGAGCTTAAAGGGATTGAGAACGCTACTCATACTAACAAGTTGCACCTTTCTTTTTGGAAATTCATCTATAAGAACTCCAGAGTTAAGCGTGCTTGCTCTGGAGCAATCTTAGGATGGGTGACCAACTGGGAAGTCTCCCGGTTCACGCACGAGTGCGGACAAAGTGCACGGAAAAGGACTTATGTTGGTACAATGGGGCCAGCATATCACCCAGAGAGCTGCCCATGAGTAACCGCGCTGACCCATTAGTGGTCCGGGTCGTTACAAATGGTATCAGAGCCGTGCCAACCCAAACCCACAAGGGGTGGACGGTTGGTCGGACCATGGTACGGCGGGGAAGTCCCACAATTCAAGAGGGGGTGAATGTAAAGCTCCAAAGTTTCAAGTCAAGTCTAGAGAGCTTAAAAGGGATTGAGAACGCTACTCATACCAACAAGGTGCACCTTTCTTTTCGGTAATCCATCTATAAGAACTCTAGAGTTAAACGTGCTTGCTTTAGAGCAATCTTAGGATGGGTGACCAACTGGGAAGTCTCCTGGTTCGCGCACGAGTGAGGACAAAGTGCGCGGGAAGGGACATGTGTTGGTCCAGTGGGGCCAGCATATCACCCGGAGAGTTGCCCATGAGTAACCTCGCCGGCCCAAAGGTTCGGGGCTCGACCAATTAGTGGTTGGGTCGTTACATGGACTTTCTGCTGAATCATATAGGTGCACACAAAGATCACATATATTTCTCAGCAATATTCAATATAATGTCCCCTGCAATTGAGTGTAGACTTATTAAACTTAAACGACTGGTGGCTATTAGACAAACTTATGAAGGAGTAAATTACCTAGAAAGTCGGATACACAACTTATGCACTAGGATGAGATCAAAACTCTGCTATTTCCTGTGGGAAGAATTCGACTTTTAGCATTTCTGCCTACGCCATCAATTCAGCAGAGTACATCATCGATTCCATATAAAGTGTGTCACGCCCCAAAACCAAAATCACTTTGGCGTAACCGGCCATCTATCGTGAGATGGGCTCACGCCAAGACGAAGCCTTCCTTTAATCCTCATATCAATTACAATAACTCAGAGTGGTACAACAGAGCATCTAAAATCCCAAAACTAAAGTACAACAATTACAACGATTCCAATATTACACGTATATCTTATACACTACAATTCTCAAAGTACGCCGTAATTACTCCACACTCTTCACTTATATCCAGGATCAGTCATTCTGTCACAACTCCGAAGTACCCCGTCCAATAACTTACTAAATATTTTAAAGGGGTGGGTAAGGGTGAGCCTCATTGACACTTTTACCGGATCAAGCAGAGTATTTCAAACATACATACATATATATATATATATACATATATATATATATATATATATATATATATGAATACGTCTACATATCCAAAATAATTTGTATGGAACACTTTTCAAAACAATAACAATTCATATCTTTTGCTCAATCAGACAATACACTATGGCCACACGAACTGTGGTGGCACTAAGGTCGGCTTTTACATAACAATAACAATGCCCTACCAAAGGGATAACAATACAATGGGAGATCTCCAAAAGCACGACATTCCCTCAAAAGGGCCACAATTCATAGGCATATCGATGAACATAAAACATATTTTGAATCCATGCTTTTGAACAAAACGATTTTCACATATCACATTTACAATAAAACATTTATAGGTGCACATACTTGATCCTTTTCGAATAGACTATTATACCAAGTCCCATTCCTTAATATAATAACCATAAGTTATTTGTCAAATCATAAAACAATACATATATATAATAACAATAAAATAAAAGCAAAAGTGTCAAAGAAAACACCTTACATTCAATCTCCATAAATTGTAGTCGACTGTAACTCAATGTCCAAATTTGATAAGTACTCAATTCGGACCCTCTAGTCCAACGTCAAACCTTTTAACCTCCACCTCAGACATGGGATAAAGAAACTAATTAATTAACTCCAAAACAGGCCAATATGTCATCAAATCTCATATATGTTTCACTGGTCATGGACTCATGGTAATCAAATTGATAATTAACTCACTTGAACCAATTAATCTTCATCAACAAACCACCAGGTTGCCCTGCCTTTGTCTCTATCGATGTCTACATCCTTTTTGTAGTTTGGTGCTATCGGCTACTTCTGAATAATCTAACCTAAATCCATAAGCCTATTTCAGTACAAACATTGGGCCTCTCCAGTATTTCAGTCCGAACCCAGATAGATCCAATTACCATAGCCCGTCTCAATTTAACGGTCCATAAAATAGTGACTAATAAAACCAGTGCAACAACTCGATCCATATAATTTCTCTTCTCCAAATTAAATTCATATAAACTGTCTAATTAAAATTTCGGAATTTTACATACAACCCTCCTTAAAAGAAGTTTTGTCCTCAAAACTGAAATCCACTACGCTTCTACTGTGCCACTTCAATATACCTTGAATTCTCTAAATCCTTGAATCACCTACTTCATTCCTAATACTTTTTCACCAATCCAAATATACCCCTTTCGATAAAACATTACCAAACCTCGAAAAGACTAGCCTAAACACCTCAAAGATACTTTCCTAGGTTCCTCAAAGATTCTAACCTAACTCTTCCAGTCTTCCCTTCATCCAAAACGACACTTCACATATTCAAACATTGGACCTACACCCAACAAACTGGAACCTAAGCTCTGATACCACTTTTGTCACGCCCCAAAACTAAATCACTTTGGCGCAATCGGCCGTCTATTGTGAGATGGGCTCACGCCAAAACGAAGCCTTCTTTTAATCCTCATATCAATTACAATAACTCAGAGTGGTACAACAAAGCATCTAAAATTCCATAACTAAAGTACAACAATTACAAGTCCTCAAACAATTACAACGATTCCAATATTACAAGTATATCTTATACACTACAATTCTCAAAGTATGCCGTAATTACTCCACAGTCTTCACTTATATCCAGGATCAGTCATTCTGCCACAACTCCGAAGTACCCCCGTCCAATAACTTACTAAATATCTTAAAGGGGTGGGTAAGGGTGAGCCTCATTGACACTTTTACCGGATCAAGCAGAGTATTTCAAACATACATATATATAAATACGTTTACATATCCAAAATAATTTGCATGGAACACTTTTCAAAACAATAACAATTCATATCTTTTGCTCAATCAGACAATACACTACGGCCACACGAACCGTGGTGGCACACGGGTCGGCTTTTACATAGCAATAACAATGCTCTACAAAAGGATAATAATACATTCCCTCGAAAGGGCCCAAACAATTCATAGTCATATCGATGAACATAAAACATATTTTCAATCCATGCTTTAACAAATCACTTTCACAAATCGCATACACAGATAAAACATTTATGGGATACAAAAACTTGATCCTTTTTCGAATAGACTATTATACAAAATCTTATTCCTTAATATAATAACCATAAGTAGTTTGTCAAATCATAAAATAATACATATATATAATAACAATAAATAAAAGTAAAAGTGTCAAAGGAAACCCCATAGATTCAATCTCCATAAATTGTAGTCGACTGTAACTCAATGTCCAAACATGATAAGTACTCAATTCGGACCCTCTAGTCCAACGTCAAACCTTTTAACCTCCACCGCAGACATGGGAGAAAGAAACTAATTAATTAACTCCAAAACAGGCCAATATGTCATCTAATCTCATATATGTTTCACTGGTCATGGACTCATGGTAATCAAATTGATAATTAACTCACTTGAACCAATTAATCTTCATCAACAAACCACCAGGTTGCCCTGCCTTTGTCTCCATCCATGTCTACAACCTTTTTGTGGTTTGGTACTATCGGCTACTTCTGAATAATCTAACCTAAATCCATAAGCCTATTTCAGTACAAACATTGGGCCTCTCCACTTTATTTCAGTCCGAAGCCAGACAGATCCAATTACTATAGCCCGTCTTAATTTAACGGTCCATAAAATATTGACTAATAAAACCAGTGCAACAACTTGATCCATGTAATTTCTCGTCTCCAAATTAAATTCATATAGACTGTCCAATAAAAATTTCAGGATTTTACAAAGTGTCCCAAATGTATGACAGATTTTGAGATTAATCGCTTATCAGACTGACGGATTAGCTCATGATCTTCATTGTAATAGACGCCGCATAAAACTTTGTACATGTATAAAGAGTTTTTTTTTTATTGACAAGAGGTGTTTATAGCATAATTTCTATATTTTTTTGCTCATATATATATATGACCTGTAGGATTATATTTTCATTCTCCACATTTTCTATTTATTTCTAAACTTATGTTTCGATTTTTCTCTAAGTATTTTTTATAAGATCTATATAGTGAATTGGGAGATGGCGGGTAATGTAGAAGAGGAGAAGATGTAAAGACTAAAGCATGAAAATTATTTTACAATTAGTCTTCCTTCGGTTTGGCGGAAAATAGTGGAAAAGAAGAAAAATGTAGAGGAAAATATTATTTTTCACCATTTGGTATTCGTTGGGAAGTTCTAAAAAAAATGGAAAAAATCTTTGTCATATCTCTTTCTACAAAATAAGATAAATTATATTTTCCCAAAATATTTTTTTGGAAAATCTTTATTTTCATTGAACAAAGTAATGTGTGAAAATGTGACCATAAGGTATGTGAAAATGAGATAGGGATGAATATAAAATAAAAGTAGAAGTTGGGATTGAGAGAGGTAGGTATTTTTTATATATACTCTCAAATAGGGGTGAGTGCCGGTAGGTATGGATGTATAATTACAAAAAATCAAGCCACCCGCTATAGGCGAGTAACTATAATTATAAAGCGGGGCGAGTAGAATAGTTTTTCGGCATGTGGATGGCGGTTCGAGTGATAACAATAGCGGCTAAACATAGACAAAACAAAAATAAAAAATGACGAAAACTCAAGCAATACATTTCATAAGTAGCCATCATGAAAGTCAAATCATATGATACTTGACAAATCAAAGTACATACCCATGACCAAATGAAGTACAAATTTAACATAAAATTGCATGCTCTATTTATATGCCAAACATAAAAGTATGTCTAACAACTTTAATACATGTAGTGTACATTCTTAAATACTCAAAATATGTTGGTATTATGTTATTATACTTTTAAACGGGTCGGGTTCTATCCAACCCGAATTCAACCCTGTTAGAAATAATGATGTCAGGTCCTGGTCTGGCATATACCGAACCTGTTCCATACCTTTGTAACAAGACCTGACCGCAATATTTTATGATTAAGTTAATAAAAACTACATATTCAAAGTTTTTTTCAGCGGATTTGGCAGATACTTTGTAGGCGGGGAAACTCTCTTTGATCTTCTCTCTACTTTCTTGATCTCCATAACGGGGTGCGGGGGGTGGGGGGAGGGGTGGCAGTGTTTGTAGAAAGTAGAGAATTTTCCGGCCTAGAGTTATCAAATCCCCCCCCCCCCCCAATAAAATGTTACGGTCGGGTCTTGTTACAAAGGTATGGAACGGGTTCGAGTATATGCCAGACTGGACCTGAACATCATTATTTCGAACGGGGTTGGATAGAACCCCACCCGTTTGAAAGTAAAATAATGGAATACCATTGTAGTAAGATATGGGCCGAGATTACCTCAACAGTGTCCTTGTCTCTATAAAGAAAATATGCCAGGCCTAGTAATAACCATGTATATATGCCAGGCCTGGTATAACCCATGGCGATGCCACGATATAATTTTCTTTAAATATCAAACAAATGTAAAATTGTATAATTTGATAAAGAAACCTCAAAAATGGTTAAGCACCTGCTTATGAGCCACATTAGCCATGGTGTTGGTGTGTTTGACCTTCAAATTGAGTTTTCATGTTAGAATTATATTATTTTTAAAGTTGAATTTACCATTGAAATCGAGTTCCAAATTTATAATTATCACATTATTAAAGTTGGTTTACCCTCCTAATTGTACTATGCAGATAGAATTTCACTTTCTTAGAGTATATTCCTATAAATTGTGGTTTACTCTTAAATAAAAATTTTCCAAGTTACAATGACTTCATTCTTAATTTAGTTTATACTTTGTATTGGTTTATGAAGTTTAAACTAACACATTCTTAGAGTTGATTTTACGTTTCAAATTGAGTCATGAAGTTGAGTTAGAGTTTATTTACCATTCAAATTTAGTTTATAATTTGGAATTGTCTTACCCCTGTAGTATTTTACATAATAGTGTGGTTTAGTTTTTTAATAGATTTTTAAAGTTATAATTATATCATCATTATAGTTGGTTTGCCCTTGAATATAGTTCCTAAGTTAGATTAATTATATTTTAGAGTTGAGTTTACCCCATCGAAGTTCGTTTCCCATGTTGAATTTGTCTCACTTAGAATTGGTTTATTCTTCAAATTGCGTTCTCAAGTTGCATTTGACTAAATTTTAGAGTTCGTTTACCATTGGAATTGAATATCAAAATTGGAAATGTACATTCTTGGAATTGGAACTTTACCTTTCGAACAAAGTGTGTACATGGGAATTATCCAATTCTTATATTACTTTCCCAGACAGTGTAGTGTCCGCTCCCAGTACTAACCCGTGGCGGTTTTATGGTATAGTTTAATATTAATAATAAATAGAAGGGGAGGACATAATAAATTAGTTAAGAAAATAAGATAGCCAGACTTTCTTATGAACAACATTGCTCGTGATGTCGGTGGGTAGTCCTTCTTCATTGAGTATTTTTTATGGTATTTATTGAAAATGTAAAAATACGACTGGCCATGACTTATATGTTTTTAAAGGGGTATTATCCATCCCAATTCGAATCCGTTCGGGATCCGATGGGTTGATAACAACTTATATCAAGACCTCTACCATACCCGACTTGTTAATTAGTAACTGATACATGTTTTTTTTTTTTAAATTGAATCCCTCAAACCCAAAACAAAATAAAATAATTAACATGGTAGGTTTCTAACAACTCCTAAGCAGTATGCATTCCCCCCCCCCCCCCCCCACACACACTTATAAAAATTACTTCGATCCTCCGTCCCGTCCCATGTTTCCATTTTTGATTTTTTTCGGCTAACCGTCTCCAATTTGACTACGAATTAATCTTAAACCGCAAATATAAAATGTTCAATTAAATTATATTATGAAACTTTAGTTCCTAAAGTTTCATAATACTCCTCAGTCACAGACTCAACTTCCTGTGGGTCTGGATACATGTTTTAAGAGAAGAGTAAATAAAGTAGGAAATATGAGAATAAAGTATGAAATAAGAGTGACAAAGTATGAGAGAGTGTATTATTATAATGAAAAGTGGGGCATAAAACTTTCCAAATCAGGAAGGGAAAGTTTCATTTGGGACAGACCAAGATGGAAAGCAGGAAGTTGAGTTCGGGACGGAGGGGGTATACTTTAATTGAACATTTTACATTTGCCGATTAAGATTAATTCGTAGTCAAAGTAGATTATGGTTGACCGGATCAGACCGAGTTAGTCTTGTTACACAGGTTCTGGTCTTGTTACAAACATCGGACCTGAATGTCATTATTTTGCACATGTTCGATTTACATTAAATAGAACCCGACACCTTTAAAAGTAAAAGGACGGAATACCAATGTAGTAAGATATATACCGACATGAGTTGTATGGTGTTTCTGACTCTTGTTAATTGTCATGACTTAGTAAATATGTATAGAAAACTATATGCGCTAGAATCTAGTACTCCTAGGAATTTGTTTATCCATTATAAATTTACAATCTTCTTGTATTATGATTTTTATAAACTAAGGTTTGATGGTAAACGAAGTATATCAAAGTGCAAATTCATTAAATCTAACTTCACCCAAAGAATAAAAACCAACACATTTGAACATTCAATTATGTTAAGACATTATAGAGTTGTATGATTGTAATTCTTGTAAGTTTGGACCATCTTAACAGTTGTCATTAGATTTTACTATCCGCTTCATCAATATGTATCTATTATACCAAAATGTTTTAATTTAGTTGGAGATGTACCCTCGAACTTATTCTCATGATAATTATGACTCAAATAAGTACATAATTTATCATTTTCTATTTTTTTTTATATTTGGACCATCCTCCATACTTGGTCAAACACCTCCACGTCCAAATTGCGAGTGGAACGTCAGAAAACAAATCAGAAAACAAATAAATATAGTTTATGTAACTATTGCAACACGCTTTAAGGTGCTCGCATCTTCATATTTTTTTAAGTTACATAAACCATATTTTATATATATTAAATAGTTAATACGTTTCAAAAATATATTTTAAAATAAAAATAATGTGTAACCTATAAATTTTACATGGAACTAAGATAAAATTAGTATACCAACTTGTAACTATTCAGAAATGCAAATTATGATTGTGCGGATTTGAAAAAACGTAAAAGTAAACTAAATAATGCAAAAGTGGCATGAAGCACACTAAAAACGTCAAACAACATAAAGCGTGAGCGACAAAAGCTTTAAAATTACATATCTTATCATACTCTTGAGTAAAATTGATTAACTCATAAGTTAATTTTAAAAGTTTCATAATGGAGGAAAGATCTCATTATAAAGTGTGACAATAACAGCATATTAGAATTCAATTAGTATGTATATAATTGACAATTTATATACAATCATCTGGTTCAATATTCAACAAATCTCAAGTGCTACTCTGATGAATTTTCATTTTTCATAATTTACTTTTATAATAGATAATATAATTAAAGTGAGTATTACTTTTAGATAAAATATGTTAATAGGTCCGTCAAATTGATTTTTAAAGTTGAAAGTGTGATAAAATAATGTTAGTGGATTTACTTTTGAATATATTTAATTATAGTTGTAGTAGTGATTGAAAAAAGAAAAAAAATAAGAAGTTTTGATTGAGACGTAAAAAATGGTAAAATAGGAAGATACTTCCGAGACGAAGTAAGTATTACATAACAGTTTTTGTGATGAATGAATTACTATTTAAAAGAGTTACAGTCTGAAGATTTTAAATTGTTTCCTTAAAGATTTGAAAAGAACAAATGCATGCTTGTAACTATTCCAGCTATAACTTCTTGTACATTTATACACGTAGTTTCTAATTAACTGAAGAAAAAAAAACTAATTTATGCATGTAACAAACACTCGTTGTTGACTGAAATGTCAATTCAATGTCAATCCATATACGCCAGTGAACTAATCGTATCCAGTTTACACTACGAATTAATCTGTAACGACAAATGTAAAATGTAGAATCAAATTGTATTATTCCCTAAATTATCATAATAATTCAATAAATAGCTCCAAATCAACACAAAGAAGCATGGAATCAAGCTTCATCAGTAGCTCCATATACGCAAGTGAACTAATTTTCAAAAGCCCCCCGGACTATTATATACTAATTCAATAAGTAAATGTTTCCTTTCCATTCTTGTGTTTTTATCGGTACTCATTGTTGAGGGCAAAGTCCTCCGAACACATAAATGGATTTCCCTTGCTTTCCTTCACGCTAAGTGCATAGACCACCTTGCTCGTCAGGACCAAAGAGTAGAGGCCCGTCAGAACCGTCGTACTGATAAGAGGCGACGCGTAAGGACCTGCACAAGTAGCTTGGAGGGGGGGGGGGGTTTAGAACCTTATACCCAGTTTGCGTGGTGTCAAACCGGGAGAAGACTTTACTTGCGAGAGAGTGAGGATCAGCTCGGTATAATTATCGGCATTGAGAAGTGATTATGCCTTACCTTTATTATGGGAATTTGTGCCATATAAATAGATTTCTCCCAAAATGGGAGGGAATCCCCGGATCGCGCCAAGTGTCAGGCCCAGATTGAGCCAACAATGCCTCAATAGGCCAATGGCCCATTAATGACTCCTAACCTATTCCCTTTTGGGCTTTCAGGGGTAGATTAGTCATTAATGTGAGAGTTTGGAGACCTTGTTGTAGTCTGCCGTGTATGAGATCCGAGGAGGTTGGTCCGGTCCTGAGGTCCGGACCGTACTAGGTTGGACTGGGGATTTCCACAATCCATGCACTATCCGAAGGAGGGGGTCTGGGACATGCGACTCGGACCTCAATACTCTCAAGTGCCAGTTCACTTGGTTGCTTATGATGTTGTTGCGTTGAGTCCGGAAGGTTGTCCGGGTCGGACCCCATGGTTACGGCCCATTGGCAGGGTCCGGCCTACTACCCTTTGGGCCCTCCGGTTCCTTTCCATCTAGGTGAGTCGGACCTGCGGGGGCTTAGGGTCGGACTGTAATGCCCCGGACTGGTAGACAACTTGGAACGCCTTAGGATTCGTTCCAAAAGCATCTATGACGGATTGGACATATTTCTGTATCTACATATGTCCCCCTAGTTTCCAAGTATCTTAGTAGAAGATAGTTGTGGAACTATGGTTAAAAGAGGAGAAGACAGTTTGTTTCTCGGTTCAATCTGTCCCTCGTCAGCATAAAAAGGTGTAATACGTGCTTCATGTAGTACTTAACTTAATCCCCCCCCCCCCCCCTTTTTTCCTTTTGTTGCAGTCAGAGGATGGGGGCTTGGACTGCAACAAAAATAAAGAAACGGGGTATTTGTAAGCGAGATCAAGTGTAGGTACGAAGAACGTCGGAGGCCTACCTTCGGTGGGTTAAGGGATGATCCGAAGACGGATATTCAAACAGAAGAGGGTCCGTGTGGTTAAGAGAGGAATCATCCTTCCTTGTAGAAAGCATAGGATTTTTATCAACCTGGTTGGGATGGTCCGAAGAGGGACATCCGAACGGACGAGGGTCCGTGTGATTGTGAGGTAAATCATCCTTCCTTGTAAAAAAGGATAGGGATCCGAGGCAGAGTATGGCCGGCCATCTGAAGGTTGAGTCGTGTCCTTCTCCCGAGAATGGTGTCCTTCCTTGTAAAAAAGGATAGGGATCCGTGGCAGAAGATGGCCGGCCACAGACGGCGCCAAAATGTCGTGGGCAAAGTCCCCCGAACACTTAAATGAATTTCCCTTGTTTTCCTTCACGCTAAGTACCTAGACCACCTTGCTCGTAAGGACCAAAGAGTAGAGGCCCGTAAGAACCTTCGTACTGATAAGAAGCGACGCGTAAGGACCTGCACAAGTAGTTTGGAGGGGGGGGTGTTAGAACCTTATACCCGGTTTGCGTGGTGTCAAACCGGGCGAAGACTTTACTTGCAGGAGAGTGAGGATCATCTCGGTATAATTATTGGGAAGGAGAAGTGATTATGCCTTACCTTTATTAGGGGAATGTGTGCCATATAAATATATTTATCCCAAAATGCGAGCGAATCCCCGGATTGCGCCAAGTGTCAGGCCCTAATTGAGCCAACAATGCCTCAATAGGCTCATAGCCCTTTAATGACTACCTAATCTATTTCCTTTTGGGCTTTCGAGGGTAGATTAGTAATTAATGTGTGAGAGTGGAGACCTTGTGGTAGTCTGCCATTTATGAGATCCGAGGAGGTAGGTCCGGTACTTAGGTCCGGACTGTACTAGGTTGGACTGGGAATTTCCACAATCCATGCACTGTCCGAAGGAGGCGGTCCGGAACTTGCGACTCGGACCTCAATACTCTCAAGTGCCAATTCACCTGTTTGCTTATGAGATTGTTGCATTGAGTCCGGAAGGTTGTCCGGGTCGGACCCCATGGTTACAGCCCATTGGTAGGGTCGGACCTACTACCCTTTGGGCCTTCCGGTTCCTTTCCATCTGGGTGAGTCGGACCTGCGGGGGCTTAGGGTCGGACTGTAAGGCCCCGGACTCGTAGACAACTTGGGACGCCTTAGGATTCGTTCCAAAGGCGTCTATGAGGGATTGGACATATTTTCGTTTCAACATATGTCCTCCTAGTTTCCAAGTATCTTAGTAGAAGGTAGTTGTGGAACTATGGTTAAAAGTGGAGAAGACAGTTTGTTTCTCCGTTCAATCCGTCCCTCGTAAGCAGAAAAAAGGTGTAATCCGTGCATCTTGTAGTACTTAACTTAATCTCCCCGTTTTTTCCCTTTTGTTGTGGTCCGAGGATGGGGGCTGAGAGACAAAAATAAAGAAAAGGGATATTTGTAAGTGAGATCAAGTGTAGGTACGAAAAACGTCGGAGGCGTACCTTTGGTGGGTTAAGGGATGATCCGAAGACAGATATCCAAATAGACGAGGGTCCGTGTGGTTAAGAGAGGAATCATCCTTCCTTGTAAAAATGATAGGGTTTTTATCAACCTGATTGGGATGGTCCGAAGAGAGACATCCGAACGGACGAGGGTCCGTGTGATTATGAGGTAAATCATCCTTCCTTGTAAAAAAGGACAGGGATCCGACGCAGAGTATGGCCAGCCATCCGAAGGTTGAGTAGTGTCCTTCTCCCGAGAATGGTGTCCTTCCTTGTAAAAAAGGATAGGGATCTGAGGCAAAAGATGGTCGGCCACAGACGGCGCCAAAATGTCGAGGGCAAAGTCCCCCGAACACTTAAATGAATTTCCCATGCTTTCCTTCACGCTAAGTACCTAGACCACCTTGCTCGTAAGGACCAAAGAGTAGAGGCCCGTAAGAACCGTCGTACTGATAAGAAGTGACGCGTAAGGACCTGCACAAGTAGCTTTGAGGGGGGGGGGGGGGGGGGGTTAAAACCTTATACCCGGTTTGCGTGGTGTCAAACCGGGAGAAGACTTTTCTTGCGGGAGAGTGAGGATCATCGCGGTATAAATATCGGGAATGAGAAGTGATTATGCCTTACCTTTATTATGGGCATGTGTGCCATATAAATAGATTTCTCCCAAAATGGGAGGGAATCCCCAGATCGCGCCAAGTGTCAGGCCCAGATTGAGCCAACAATGCCTCAATAGGCCCATGGACCATTAATGACTCCCTAACCAATTTCCTTTTGGGCTTTCGGGGGTAGATTAGTCATTAATGTGAGAGTTTGGAGACCTTGTTGCAATCTGCCATGTATGAGATCCGAGGAGGTAGGTCCGATCCTGATGTCCGGACCATACTAGGTTGGACTGGGGATTTCCACAATCCATGCATAGTCCGATGGAGGCGGTCCGGGACATGCGACTCGGACCTCAATACTCGAAGTGCCAGTTCACTTGGTTGTTTATGAGGTTGTTGCGTTGAGTCTGGAAGGTTGTCCGGGTCGGCCCCCGTGGTTACGGCCCATTGGCAGGGTCGGACCTACTACCCTTTGGGCCCTCCGGTTCCTTTCCATCTGGGTGAGTCGGACTTGCAGGGGCTTAGGGTCGGACTGTATGGCCCCGGACTCGTAGACAACTTGGGACGCATTAGGATTCGTTCCAAAGGCGTCTATGACGGATTGGACATATTTCCGTATCAACACTCATCAACATGCATAATCATTCAATTACATATGGAGCATCTGTCCTCAAGAAATAATGTTTACTAATTCGATCGATTACTTTCCAGTAATTTCGATAAACAATTACATATCGACCTGAGATTGTGAACAAACGCAATGATCATTAGGTTCACAGACATTCTTTATATGATAACGGGTATTCATATATAGGGCAACAATAGTCCAACACTTACCATCAGCCAGTAAACTCGATAATTAGTAAGCATTAGTTTGTAAGTTGTCTTCACCATCTTGAGCAGTGGGAACATGGAAGCATATTTGTATATATTACTTCTGAAATTTGGTCTTGCTGCAACGTTTGTCTACAAAAAAATAAAATGCAACGTTTGTCTACAAAAAAATAAAATGTTAGTGTTGATATTCAACACGTGAATCTGAGAGTATGAATTAAAGAACATACCATAAGACCAGAAATCCATTTCGTCTCAATCCGTCTAATGCAACCAATAAGATTAGACGAATCTTAAGAGCCAATGGGATGTCGAGTCGATTTATGATACACCTAACTTTAGAAAACCTCTAGGGGTTTGGAGTTGGGTTGAACATAACCTCTTGGGCGTTTTACACGTTCATTTTCTCATTTTCTTCTTCTTTGCCTGTCCAGTCTTTAGTGATGCCACATTTATAGCATGATGGGTGTTAAAAATTCATAACGTAACAGTCAATGTTGATTTACAAATACTTGACGTAAAATGATAATTAGTGCCTACCTAAAAATAGATTATCAATATATGGTAATGATAATGGACTAATTCAAATCTGGATGACTTGCATGAAAATAGGGCCATACATAATGCACCTAATGAATGAATTGTAATTGATGACTAATTATCACTATCTCAAAATAGAAAATAACTCTCGTATGGTCCTAATGGCTATGTAACCGATTGTGGTTACATAAACACACTGTAGTCTTCAATGAGATTCAGGATTAAAATACAAAATATTTCAACTGTTATGCCACCTAGGATTTGGGATCCTCTAGATAGTCTAGGCTTAGAAATAAAAACTCTCCTTTATAAATTAAATGGATTTGCTTGATTTGCTAATTCAACTCTTATTACATCAAGAAAACCATGCAAATGAAGACCATCTCCAACAATTGTAACTGTCTGAAATGTTCACGTCAGCATACATTCACTGCAACTCTCAATATCATTTCTTTCAATTCATATTTCATTTTCTTTTCTCATTTCCTTTCAAACTTCATTCTTCATTTCATTTCAATGCGGTTTAACTTGGCTTCAGTGGTTGGCAGTCTATTATGTGAGCCCGTGGGGTTTACCCAGTGCGTACCCGAAGGCTAACGGTTGCGGGTTCCCAATGTCATCCGAAACAAAAAAAAAATTATAATTATATCACATTAATTTTTTAAAAATATATTATTTTAAAATAAAAATTACAATGCTCTTAAGTGCAACTTCATATTAATAAGGGTGAAAGAAGGTTTCAACAAAAAAAAAAAGGTAAAAAAGGTTTTCAGCAACCCCATTGAGTTTTTGTCTCTACGCCCCATCGAGCCCCAATCCTTTAAAGAAGCTTTCGAATGTCATGTTAAAATCATTTCAGTCTGGTTCATCATATATTGAGATTTAAGAGACGCACGAATTTGCTAAGCGGATACTGCATGTCAGTAATGCGGATTTGAGGAATAAAAATTATAAAACGATGGCAATGTTGATATAATATTCTCAATGATATACTTATTTGGGAAATGAGTAATCCTATTCAACCATTATGATAGCACATATATGTCATTACTGGAGCATTTAAACGAATTAGCTTAGAATATTTCTCATCATCGGTTTTTCTCTTGGATCAACTAATGATGTAGTTGATGAGATTAATAATCAATTTGTTATGTCGAAGATGCCCGATGAATGTGTCAATTACTTGAGTAGGGATATCATTACAAAGGTGAATGGTGTTGAGAGTTGTCACAGGGATGTTTTCACAACAGTTCTTGAGTGCTCAAGGTTCGATGGATGTATAATCATGATGATGCAAATATTGATCAGACTTCCGAGTTATGGAAGGACACAAGACTCATAGTTACTAATTTCTGGAAAAAAACATATCATCAAGGCAAAAATGATATGTAAAATCAATGTAGTGAAAAAACTTTTCATTCTTATGATGATGACGGTCCAATCTCAAGAGACCAAATTCCCATTCGGTTTTGATAGTTGTAACACCATTAAGTTTTGGAGAGTTTAAAGGTATTGAGCATGCTACTTATACCATTAAGGTGCAGCCTTGTTAGGAATATCTGTTAGTTTTTTGATCATTCATCACATGTTCCTATCTTAGCTAGAAAGGTGATTATGTACTCTTTGTTCACTTGAACATTGTAAAAGAGGAAATCACTGAGTATAATTAGTCTAGTAAATCTTGTATTAGGATTATAGGTCTCTGAGTGTAATTTTTATTTCAAGAAGACCATGAAGATCAATCCTAGCAATGGAGCTTTTCTGAAGATTACAAGACCGGAGATTGCACAAGATTTATGAAGACACCAAGGTTTAGTCTCACTCGGAAAGACTATGTCCTTAATTCTTTCTTAAGTACATTTAGTTACTTTTGAAACATGATTCTGGAACATATGACATCATGAGTATGGAGCATGCAAGCCATCAGAAAGGCTAATGTATCCGTTGAAGACTACAGGACAAGAAATAGTACATATGCATTAATTGCATCGGCAGAAAAGCCGCTAAAGCACAGTCCTCTCTGAGATAAGAGACAAGGACTTCTGAGTACTCATTTCAAGATAAGTATAGACTGAATTTGAATTGTGTCTAACGGATAACATCCTAACGACTCTCTAATTCATCTATAAATATCACACACTTAGATGCTGAGAAATACGACCGAAGAACGATCTAACTTGCAAACTTAAAATCTAGAAAAGTATTCTCTAAAGCACTCTACTACCCTTTCTGAAAGCTTTCTGTTGCTTAAAGAATCACTAGTAGTTCTAAGTTTTCCTGAAACTTAACAAGAGATTGTTATTCATGAAAGAGTTGAACTATCAGATACCCTTTCTGAAGCTCATTCTCCAGAACGGACATCAATTACTTGGGTCAGTAAAGAGCAGATTGCCATACACTGAACAAGTGTATTAAGTAGTCTTGTTCTATTAGGCTCTCTGAAAACATAACTGAAAAGTTATACGAGAAGCCTTTCTGACAAACCTTATAACCAACACCATCAAGGCGTGGAGTAGAGGAAGTACTTGATTTGGGAAATCAGGGAATAACTCCAAGGTTATCTGAGTAGAGGAAGTACTTAGCTCTAGGAGCTGGGGAATAACTCAGGGGGAACATTTGGTTGGGAACCAATTGTTTAAGAATTTTAGAATAGGATTATTGTAAGGTGAACTCAATTATATGTTCTAGTGAATTCTAGGTCTCAGAAAGACCGAAGTGGATTAGTTGGAGGATTACGCCACCTCCAGATACCACTATACTTGCTGTGTTATTTACCCTTCTGTATTTATCTTTCAGCAAAGCACACACACATACTTATTGTTTCTGCACTTACCTATCTTAAAGTCTTCCGCGCTCTGAATCTAAGTATCAGAAACCCCCCAGGTTTCTGAGAAACTGTGTTTATCGACAAAAGTTTTAAAAGACTATTCACCCCCCCCCCCCCCCCCAGTCTTTTACTTTGCCGTTATCTGGACCAACAAGTGGTATCAGAGCAGGAGGTTCACAAGCCTTCTGCACTGAACCTAGATCCCCAGATAGGTGAAGGAACTTTGTCCCTTTCTAAGGACTATATAATTTGTGTGTTAAGTGTGCAGGTATGTCTCTGAGTGATGCACCCGTTCTGAAGCCAGAAAACTACGAGAAATGGAAGAACAACATGATGCTCCATCTGGAGGCCATTAGTGATGAGATGATCTATGTCATCAATGAAGGGCCTATCAAAATCAGACAACTCAAACAAGTTACTGAGGTGTCTGATGGAAGAAAAGCCTCAGACAAGGAAGATGAAAGCGAGGATGCGACTGCTAGTGATAGTGGTCGTATTGCTCGTGGAAGCATTATGTATGAAGACAAGCCAAGAGAGCTCTGGACATCTGAAGATGCCAAGAGACACAGATTGGATGGTCAAGCTCGTAATATCATCATCAGATCGACACCTGAGCACATACAGTGTAAACTGTGGGGTGCTAAAACGGCGAAAGTTGCCTGGCAATTGATTGAAGAAATCTGTGCCGGAACTGAGAAAACCAAAGAAAACAAGTTCGAAGTTCTTAAATTGAAGTTCCAAAACTTCAAGCAAGGTCCCACTGAAACTCTGGAAGAACATGATTTCAGGTTTACTACTCTTATGAGTGATATGGCTACACTTGGTGAAAGCAACAGATACTCCCAGTCAGAAAAAATTAAGACTATTGTCAGAAGTCTCAATCACAACTGGGAGCAGACTAAATTCTTTTATTTCAACCAAGGAATGCCAAATATTACTTCAGTAGAGCTCTTCTCTCATCTTGCTACTATAGACTATGAGACAACTCAGAGAGAACAAACAGCTGAAAAGTTGCAAAGTGTTGCTCTAGTTTCTCAAGGTTCTTCTGAAAAGAAGGATAGCAAAGATGCATCAGAAGAAAATGCTCTTGCAGTAAGACACATGAAGAAATTTGTGAGTCAAGAGATTGAGAGAAGAAAAGCTAAAGAAAAGCTAAAAAAGCATCTTGGCCCAAACTATCATCAGTACAAGAACTTACAAATGAACAACTCTCTGAACACCCCCATTCAGAAAGGTGTTAGTACTGAAGCTGCAGAAATAGGAAATGATATCTGTTTCTATTGTCAAAAGCCTGGTCACTTCAAGAGAGATTGTCCTGCTTTAAACAAGCTCAAGACAGGTGACAATAAGGATAGAAGAAATTTCAAAAGAAATCAAAGGGCCTTACTGACTGAAGAAAGGAAGAAGATTCAAATTCAACTTGATGCTCTAGACATTGAAATAGATTCTGAAGATGGAGATTCAGAAGACTGAAACCTACCATCACCAGAATTGTGTGGAATCACCGACGATGTAATCGACTTCGGCCTTAAGAAGAATGAAATGTGTGGAGTTGCTGAGATTGCTGGTCCAGACATCTCCAACATTGAAATGTGTCTTATGGCTGATGAGGTAACTAACAATTCACAATTTCTGTACTATGAGAGTGATGATGTAATTGAGGATCTGGAATTGGTCAAGAGTGAATTGGATCGTTATGAGAAAGAATTTCTGGATGCACAATCCAAAACCAGAATTCTAGAGGAAAGCAAAGAAACTCTTGAAAAAGAGGTTTCTAAGCTATCAAAATGTCGAGAACAAGAACGTGAAATAGCCTTCGAAGCTCAGATATCTGAGAATGAAAATTCTCACAAACTAGCCTTGGATGAACTTAATAAGAAAATGATGAAGCTGCTTTCTGAGAATGAAGAACTCAGAAAGAAAGAGCTATCCTTCCAATCTTATGCAAAGGCTAGCGACACTCTCACTGAGGTTCAAACCTATCTGAGAGATCCCTCTGAGAAAGGTGGACTTGGACTTGATGAACAATCGAGTAATTCATTTCCTCTGAAGAAGAGTGATGAAAGGTTGACCTTTGTAAAAAGTCAACAGAATGGTTCTTCAACCACCTATAGCATTGGTCAGAAAGCTAGGGTAGTTGACAAAGGAAAAGGAGTAGCAACTCAGCCTTTGAAAGAACAACAAGTTCACAAGAAACATGTGGATAAGGTTTCTGAAAAGAAACACAACCCTCAGACTTGCAACCATCCACAGTGCTATATTACTAGGAAGGAAGAATTCTTTGGAATAGGCAAATTCTCAACTGTACCATTTATGAAAATAAAGATGGTGCGAAACTAGTAAGGCTTCAAGAGCGCTTTCGAGAAAGCCAAAGGTGTTCGAAATGGCATTGGCTATCGTGCTATTGGAAAAGTTCTTCCGCAACAATATAAGGAAGGACAAGAACAATGGCGCAAAGGCGATATTGCACGAAGCAATAGATGTATGGAAGAAATCTCAAGCCATTGAAAAACTGAATGCCAGAGCTAGAAGGAACCTGGCCAGAAAGGCTAAGTTTGCTGAAAAGCAACCCCAGAAACCCAGGGTCCAGAAAGCACCAAAAGAAACACCTAGAAACACCCCAAGAAGGAAGATTGAGATCAAAATTACTGATTCTATTGCTTCTCCTTCTGATAAAGTTAGACAAAAACAAACTTCCAAGAAATTCACTAAAATGTGGATTCCTACTGGAAGAATGTTTAGTCTAAGTGGTTCTATCTCTGAGGCAAGAACCTAACTCCTGCTTCGCTTGTGCGTAACGCCTCTTGGACTAAGGCTCAATGGCTATTTGATAGTGGATGCGAAAGCACATGACAGAGACAAAGCAACCGTCAACTACAAGGCTTGCAACAATGGACCAGACATCAGATTTGCTGGAGGAGAATTAAATCCCTCTCTGGGATTTGGCAACGTCAAATTGGGATCTTTAACAATTACTGACGTATTACATGTTAAGGGTTTGAAATACAATCTATTTAGCATGATCTAGTTTGCAGACAAGGGATTCACTGTGAAATTCAAAGCAAAGTTTTGCAAACTTATTGGCAATGAGTCAAAGCAGACAGTCTTGGTTGCTCGGCGGAAAGGTAGTCTTTATGTTGCCGATTGGGCATCTGCCACAACTGAAGAATGTCTCATGGTGAATCAATCTGGTCACACAGAAGAGCACTGGTTATGGCACAAAAGAATGAGTCACTTGAACTTCAAAACTCTGAACAAACTTGCCAAGAAAGAGTTAGTGGTTGGCCTTCCCAAAACATCTTTCAGAAAGGATGGTATCTGTTCTGCCTGTCAGATGGGAAAACAATCTAAGATCTCCTTCAAGTCCAAAATCAGACACTCTAGTGTTAGACCACTGCAACTATTACACATGGATCTTTTTGAATCATCTGTAACTAGTTATGCAGGAAAGAAATATGGTCTGGTTGTTGTAGATGACTTCTCAAGATTCACTTGGGTTGTCTTTCTGAAGCACAAATCTGATGCTAGGGTGGAGATACCAAACTTGCTATATAAGCTTGAAGTCATGAAAAATGACAAGGTATCTACAATCAAAACAGACCATGGTACTGAATTTGTCAACCAGTACATAAAGGAGTTTTGTACCAACAAAGGTATACAACATCAACTTTCCTCTGTAAGAACACCACAACAAATTGGTGTTGCAGAAAGGAAAAATAGAACCCTTAAAGAAGCAGCAAGGACAATCTTTGGTGACAACAAAATAAGTGAAGTTTATTGGGTTGAAGTCGTAAACACAAGATGCTACACTCGTAATGTATGTTTGATAAACAAACACCATGACAAGACCCCTTATGAGCTCTTGGTTGGTAGACCCCCTAATATTAAACATCTGAAAGTGTTTGGTTGTAGATGTTTTGTTCTTAACAATGGAAAAGAGTATCTAAGAACATTTCAACCAAAGGCAGATGAAGGAATGTTTCTTGGTTATTCTATGAATAGCAAAGCTTACAGAGTTTACAACAAAAGAACAAAGAAGATTGAAGAATCAGTTCATGTTGTATTCTATGAAGAAAGCAAGAAATCACCCCTTGCTGATGAACTCTCAGAAAGGTTCAAGGAACTAATGATAAAGGATTCTGAAGAAAAACCCTTAGAAAGGAAAAACATCATTGTGGAAAGGGAGGATGACTCTGACGAAGAAAAGCATGAAATGCCTAGTAACAACCAGATGATTCTCAGACATGATGAAGAATTTCCTATGAGATTTCCAGAAATGGAAACTGAAGATGTTCATCAGAGAGCTAATTCTGGAAATGACCACTTTGACAGGCATGTCCCAGAAAGCCCTCACACTCAGTAATTGTCAGACATTCAACGCCCTTCTGTGGTACAAAATGTCATAGATACTGAAGAAGTATCAAGTCATAATCATAGTGATTCACATTCAGATCACATAGATGTTGACCCTACTAGCCCCAAACCCATGATGAGATGGATCAAGGATCATCCTGCAAAGGATGTGATTGGACCAATCAATCAAGGTGTTAGGACTAGGAGAGCAATAGCTGAAAATGCTAATTCTCTCTTTGGATGTTTCATCTCAAACATTGAACCTAAAACTATTGAAGAAGCATTAAGAGACCAAGAATGGATCTCTGCAATGCAAGAAGAGTTGGATCAGTTTGAAAGAAACAAAGTCTGGAAACTAGTTCCATTTGTAGAAGGAATATCTGTGATTGGAAGCAAGTGGGTTTTCAGAAACAAGATGAATGAATATGGTGAAATAACCAGAAACAAAGCAAGGATGGTTGCCAAGGGATTCACCCAGACTGAAGGCTTAGATTTTGATGAGTCATATGCACCAGTTGCCAGATTGGATGCGATAAGACTCTTTCTGGCCTTTGCAGCTCA
Organism: Plantago major; assembly: GCA_026545765.1. NCBI lineage: Eukaryota > Viridiplantae > Streptophyta > Magnoliopsida > Lamiales > Plantaginaceae > Plantago > Plantago major. The sequence goes on along the minus strand of CM048840.1, from coordinate 55,311,641 downwards.
TAAAGACTTTAAAGTTTATCAAATGGATGTCAAAAGTGCATTCTTGAATGGTGAACTTGCTGAGGAAGTCTATGTTGAACAACCACCTCATTTTGAAGTTTCCTCAGAAAGTAGAATGGTCTACAAGCTACAGAAAGCTCTATATGGACTGAAACAGGCTCCAAGAGTATGGTATGACACTTTGGCCAAATACCTTCTGAAAAGTGGTTTCAAGAAAGGTGAAGTTGATAAATCTTTTATTTACCTTAAATCATGATGGGAAACTTCTCTTAGTTCAAGTATATGTTGATGACATCATATTTGGATCTAAGGACAAGCAACTTTGTGATGACTTTGCAAATCTCATGAAAAGCAAGTTCGAGATGAGCATGATGGGAGAATTGAACTATTTCCTAGGATAGCAAGTCAAGCAACTCAATGATGGAATATTCATTAATCAGACAAAGTATGCAAAAGACATGCTCACAAAGTTCAATCTTAAGCCTTCTGAAAAGAATGCTAAGATACCTATGAGCATAGGAACCAAGATGACCTATACTGAATCAGATAAAAGTGTTGATGAACACAAGTATAGGAAATTGATAGGTTCACTACTTTACCTTACTGCAAGCAGACCTGATATCCAATATGCAGTTGGTGTGTGTGCTAGATTTCAAACAAATCCGATGCAATCACACTACAACATTGCTATGAAAATATTAAGGTATGTGAAAGGTACAGTAGATGTAGGTTTGTGGTACCCTAAATAAAGTGGATTGAGTTTGATTGGTTACTCAGATGCTGATTATGCTGGATCAATGCTTGATAGGAAAAGTACCTCAGGAACTTGTCAATTTCTGGGAGCTAGACTTATCTCATGGTTTAGCAAGAAACAAAACTCAATTGCAACTTCTACCACAGAGGCTGAATATATTGCTGCTGGTTGTTGTGCAACACAAATTCTGTGGATTCAACAACAACTCAGAGATTATGGACTCAATGAAGAGAAAACTCCCATTTTCTGTGATAACACAAGTGCTATTGCAATCACACAGAACCCCAAGTTCCATGCCAGAACAAAGCACATTGATGTTAGACACCACTTCATCAGAGACCATGTTGAAAAAGGCAATATAGAGATACTCAAGATTGGCACAGAAGACCAACTAGCAGATATCTTCACCCCTACAGGAAAGCCGGTTCTTGACCTTAAGACATAATCTTGGGTTAATGGAGTTGCCTAAGGACTGAAAAATGTCCTGAATCTCTAAAGTCTGTGTAAGCAAGGTAGAAAAGAAGTAGGCCTCTGAGAACATGCTCTCAGAAAGCCAAGTTGTTAAGAAGTGATGCAAAGGTTTCTGAGTAGCAACACTCAGAAAGGCAAAACATTTCTGGAGCGGGTATCCAGAAAGGCAATGGTTGGTACACACTCAATGAGTAAATAAGCCTAGAACTTACTTACTAAGAGTGGGTCAACATTCAAACAACTGAAGTTCCTGATTCTTGAATTCAGGAAACTATTTAGTCATAAAGAGAAAACACACATAAAGCCCAAAAAAGTATAAGTTCTGGGAGTCAAACATGTCCAATGTCTTGTATTTTTGCCATTTTTATGATAAATAATATAAAGATAAGGACTTGACACTCAGAATGATAAGCTCAAACGATTAAGTGTTCCTACTCTTTACTAAGTGACACAATGAATGTAGCATATTAAAAATCCATCAAGTCGGCACAATACCATTTGTTGATTGATATCATTACAAGATATTCAATATAAACCCTTGATGTATAAACATTTGATCTCAACGGCTGAGATTAAAACAGAGCAAGTAATGTGTGTTGAGAAATGCAGACATGGCTCACTAAGCATTTAATGAAGTACAAAGGTCGTACCACGCCTATGCAGATACAAAGACACACAATCATATTCAGCTATATGTATGTTGTATCTATGTACGTTTTGTCTGCAATATATATATAGGAATTGGGCAAAAGACAAACACTTTTACCAAATCCAAAATTTCATACTTGCATCAAAATAGCAAAATCTCTCAAGATTTCTGCAAAACTTCTTCTGCAACTCAACTTCTTGTGCTTAGTCTTCTGAAAAGATAGACTAATCTCGATTATTCTTGCAAAACTCATCTGTAAACACTCACTCACTCAAAGACTCTATATAAGAGATGGCATCAAAGAAGATGACCACCAAGAACCCTAAGGCCGCATCATCTGCTCCTGCTGAAAAGCAAGGAGGAAAAGAACTCAAGGTGTTAAATAAACGCCTTCTAGGAGAGTTTACCCCTTCTGACTGGAATCCAAGTCACAAGATGAATTGGGGAGCTTTTCTTGTGAAGAAATATATCTCTGCAGTCATTTCTTCTAAAGCAGATAGAAAACTGATATTGGGAATGTTGAAAAGTTCCCATATCTACAAATTTATGTGTGCTGCACCCAGTGGACTTTCCACACTGGATGTGTTGGAGTTCTACAACAACTCCAAAATCTTCACAAAAGTTGTGAATGATGTAGAAGAGAAGTACATGCAGACTGAAGTTCAAGGACAAGAAATTGTCCTAGACTGCAAGACTTTCTGCAACTTATTCGGATTGAAAAATCGAGGAACAATCGACGACATCAACATCAGGGAAGCCTCCATGATTCAAAGTGTTAAGGAGCTATTTGAGGCAATCCAGATTGAAAATGCAAAGGGTTGCCCAGCAAACTTTGTTCTGAAAGCCATCAGAACCAGTCATCTCCAGAAACACTGGAGTACTTTGGCTCTCATTCGGGTCTGTTGCTTTGATGGCAACAAAGGTGGAGTAGACCAGATAATCATGGAGAGGTGGATGATGATGCATCTTCGGAATAAGAAGCATGAAGGACAGGAAACCCACTTTAATTGGGGGAAGTACGCCTTCAACAAATTTCTTGGGCACATTGAGGAATTTGAGCCTAAAATCATCAATGGCCTTGCTGAGACAAAGGCCAACATGCATTTTGGTCTCAGAATTTGCTAAATTCTGGAAACAATGGGAATAACTCTCAGAAAGAGACAAGAAATCCCAGTCACCAACTCTCTTTTCAGACATGCCTTTGAAGAAAAGGAGAGAATTGCTGCTGAGAAAGCTCAAAAAGAGGCTGAAGAGCTTGAAGGCGCCAAAAGAGGTGAAGAGGTCTCTGAGCAAGCTCCTGCTCAACCTCCAGTTGCCAAGAGAAAGAGGACTCAAATCAAGAAAGCCTCTAAGTCCCAAAGTGTACAAAAAGCACAACCTTCTGGAGACAAGATCTCAGAAGATATTGTTCGGCCAGAAAGGCAACACCAGAAAGCCCCAAGAATTCTGAGACAGTTGCTCGAAATCTCCGAGATGATAGAAATATCATAGATGGGTCACCCCAATCAAGACTACTCGATGATGATGTAGTACTTACACAAGTATTCAAAAGTCCAGATTGAGACCCATGGAGGAGCATCAAGCTCATCCCCTCAGAAAGAAAGGAGCCCCCTCTGTCCAGCAGGAAGAAGAAGGCCTGGAAGAGGAAGATAGAGTGATGGAAGATGTTGACATTGCTTCCACATTCACAATGCCAGCACTTAATGTGGCTGAAGAAAACCCTGTTCTTGAACAGGTTCCTCAACCTTCTGAGAGAGCTCAACTCTCAGAAAGGGATCAAACTGAGATGGAAACTCAGAAAGATATTGTAGAGGAGACCAACAATGAGCAAAGAGAGGCTGTGGAAACTCCACTAGTCCAAGAGACCCAAACTCAGCCTGACTCTATTCAGGTAACAAAAGTAGTTTGTATCTAACTTGTCAACATTAAAATGTTAACTTGTTACTCATAAGCTTCATTTGTTACAGCCAACTTGGAGACACAATTTTTGGGAAGAAAACTTGTTCACTCCCTTGAATCAAGAAGAGGTCCCTCTAACCTCAGAACATCAAGAAGAGCCTGTTCCACAGGTAGTAAAGGTTATCTCTGAACAAGGAATAACTAACCAAAATTGCTCTTATGTTCTAATATTCTTAATGTCTCTTCTTAGGCTACAACTGAGAAAGTAGTGGAGGTGGAACCAACACCCCAACACCAAGAGTTTCCAGAGGCTGAAAAGCACTCTGGGGAAGTAGTTACTGAGCCTTCTGTTGAGAAGGTAAGTATCAGTAAACTTTCCTTAAGAAAATTTTGGTAAAATTCACTACTTAATCAATATGTTTGTTCTATCTTACAGGCTCAATCAGAAGAACACTTGGACGGAGAGAATGTGATCTCATCTCCTCCAAGAGAAACTAAAGCTATTGAACAAGCAAGATTCAAGAAAAGGTTCCAGAAACCCCCAAGGTTTCTGAGAAAGATGCCACTGAGCTTCCTCACTTGGAAGTAAGCGAAGTCTCAGAAAGCATTTTTCACTTATCTTGTCTGATAACAAGTTTCTAAGCATATTTGATTCTATTTCTCATGATCAATCAGAAAGAAAGGATGCTGAGGATCAGACTTCTCCTTACATCAAGGTATCTGAGGCCTCTGTGCTCAAACAAGAAGAAGTCCAAGCAAATGAGCCTAGTGTTTCTACACAGGTATGCTCAGAAAGCTTACTTTTGCACACAGATACTAACACAAGTAGTTTGAACAAAACTAACTTGATCCCTTTATTTCAGGCTCAAAGTCTAGTGTCACTCAACTTACTCCAAGCCTTTAAGAAGCAAACTCTCAAGAAACATCTAAAGTGCTTCAGACAATGGCAGAAACTCAGAAAGGCCGATCTTTCTGAAATTGCAAGATTAATTGACATCCCACAGAGAAAAGGGCCATAGAAATTAATCTGGAAGACCATATCCATGCTATGTTTCCCACAGAATCATATTCTTTTGCCACTCTGATGGATGATAACTTCTTAAATGAAGTAGCACAACGACTCCTAGCAGACTTTCAAGCTGCTGATGCTCAAACCCAAGAGCAGATGGTGACCCATCCTGCCTTGCCCAGCAAGCTCACAACCTACCCTTCGAAAAGAAGAAGTAAATGGGAGGATGATCACACTTCCTAATGTGATCAACCTGGTTTCTGAAGATGAGAAGGAAACTGATGAGAATGATTACCAAGAACCTCCTTCTGAGCATCCAAGTCAAGAAGATAAGTTAAAGGATGATGATGATGATGATCAGAATGATGATCCTCAACCTGGAAATGGCGGGATTCAGAAAGCTAGCAAAGGAAGTGCAGAAAAGGCTATTCCTTCCAATGCTCAGAAAGCTCCATCATCATCACCACCAAAGTCTCATCAAAATACCCAACAGGCTGAACAAGACACAATTGAAGAAATCACAGCCACTGAGTTCAGGATTGAACAACTCAGATTTAAGTTGGAAGAGGAGAAGAGAATCAACTTAGAATGTCAAGCTCTTGTTGAAGAAAAGGAAGCCAAACTCGAAAAGCTCAGAGAAGCTAATGCTAAGGAACTGGCACTCCTAGATGAGCAAAGGTTGTTGAAAAATTCCATTGTTGTCACTGCTGCTGAGATAGATGCCATGGATGACAATGATGATGAAGAGCATTATGCTAAGGTTGCATCAGAAAGACCTTCTACTTCTCAGAAGGCCAGCATACTCAAAGGCAAACAAAAGATTGCCACTCTGCAAACAATCCAAGAAAAGGATTATGAGAATGATGCTGAAATAAACCCAAACTTGATCTCCTAAGCAGAAGATGAGAGGCTAATCACTAAGGAAAAGCTAGCCCTTCTGGCGCCTCAAATTTTCTCTGCTCCAGGTGCTTCAAGAAGTGATGAGCACAGTCCGTAATGGCTATTTTCTTGGAACTAAGAGACTTGTTGCTCAAGACAACCAAGTCCTACAATCCCCAGAAGAGATGAAAGATTTGTCACATTACTAAATAGAGCAACCAAAGATAGCTCTCTCAGAAAGACTTAGCTCTGATCAGGGAAGAAGACTGCAACAATGCCAATCAAGCACTAGCAGATGCTACTTATGCTACTCAACAAGCTGAGGCTATTCTAAAGCCTCTTGAAGAGCTCAACAGAAAAGAGCAAGTGTTGGTTAGGCAAAACAAGGACATGAAAGAAGAAATCCAAGAATTGGTCAGGGTGCATAACAACCTCCAGAAGAACTTTGAATCACTCTCTGAAGCTTATGCTATCATGAGTCAGTCATTCATGACTAAGGGGGAAGGAGAGATGCCTCAGAAAGGCAGAGGAAGAAAAAGAAAACAATCAAATCTCCCCTCCTCAAGTCAACTAGTCATTAAGGACACCACTGGAGACACCCCTGCTGAAGAAGTTGTTCCAGATCAACCAGCCAGAAAGCTGAGAAGTATGGTCACTAGGGGGAAGTCCCTTAGGATCTCAGATGGGAACAACCAGAAATCTTTTGAAGAAGAAAATCAAGAAGAAGGTGAGGTAAGAGGTCAAGAGAGCTGGAAGCCTCACAACTGGAACATCAATGATGATGATGAGGATGAATCTGATACTGATGAACATCCACTTCACAAAAGAAGAAGGCAAGCAAGCCCCTTACAACCTCCTCTGCCCAAAGAAGGCCATTAGCGACAGAACCCTTCCGGAAATACCAAGTCAATTCAAGGACTTCCACCAAGATTTCAAGGCAGAAGAAAGAGTCACAAGATCTCCGACGAAGGCCACCTAATGAAAGGCTAGAAGGGATATTCAGTTTGGCAGAGCAAACAAAGAAACTCATCAAAAAAAGCCAACTGATGCCCACATTGAGTATGTGAAGACCAGTAATGAAGAGTCTTCATATAGGTGCATTCTGAACAAGAAAGGGTATTGGATTCTGGAACTGCAACATCTACTTGACAATGATAAGTTTCCAACTCCCATCTTCAACCAGATCCTAAAATGGAGTGAAGGCAAGCCAAATTTGCTAAAACATGAGCACCTTCATGCCTGGCTAAACTTTGAGGTTGAAAAGAGAAATGATGCCAGAAAGATGGACCTTTCTTTTCCTTGTCCTTACCCCAAGCCAGAAGATGTGCACAAGACAAGAAAACTGGATGGTACCAAAGAAGCGTAATGCTACGTGTTCATCCCTATGAGTCATTCTACATGACAAAGGATGAATATCTGGATGATATTCACTATCTGGAAGAAATATACAAGTATTTCAACCTATCTGAGCTGCAAGTAGACCATGCCTGGGTCTGGGGAAAATACTACTGGGTCAAACACTTTCTGAAGAAGAACTACAATCTTGGCAAGAGTTACTATGAAATTTGTATCTTATCCAGAAAGACAGAACTTTCTGTCAGAAGGATACTTTATGACTATGTCCAAGAATGCAGAAAAGTGGATGATTATGTCAACTGATCCAGAAAGGGTGCTGAAGAACTTGAGTTTTCTGAACCTAAGTTATTTTTTTTTGAAGACTTGAAGACTAGTATCTTAGAATGTTTACTTGGAGCTTGGACTCTCCTGTTGTTCTAATTTACTTAGTTTGTTTTGTTACTTTTTGTAATCTTGCTGATTGTTTCTAATTTTCTCTATCCGTAAAAGTTGCATCTCATTCTCAGAATCACTATCTGAAGATCATACTCTCAGATACACTTTAATAGATGACAACTTATCAGCAAAGGTCACTTCTTGTGATTTGGTTGATGATTACTTTCTGCACTTAATTCAACTAAAATTGAATATCATTTGAAATGATTAAGTGGTGGATTGTTTTCTCTTCCAGGATTACAACTTTGTAATAGGACTTTGAAAGATAGTCATGGATGACTGATCAAAAAAAGGGGGAAATTTGTTAGGAATATCTGTTAGTTTTTTGATCATTCATCACATGTTCCTATCTTAGCTAGAAAGGTGATTATGTACTCTTGGTTCACTTGAACATTATAAAAGAAGAAATCACTGAATATAATTAGTCTAGTAAATCTTGTATTAGGATTATAGGTCTCTTAGTGTAATTTTTATTTCAAGAAGACCATGAAGATCAATCCTAGCAATGGAGCTTTTCTGAAGATTACAAGACCGGAGATTGCACAAGATTTATGAAGACACCAAGGTTTAGTCTCACTCGGAAAGACTATGTCCTTAATTCTTTCTTAAGTACATTTAGTTACTTTTGAAACATGATTCTGGAACATATGACATCATGAGTATGGAGCATCCAAGCTATCAGAAAGGCTAATGTATCCGTTGAAGACTACAGGACAAGAAATAGTACATATGCATTAATTGCATCGGCAGAAAAGCCGCTAAAGCACAGTCCTCTCTGAGATATGAGACAAGGACTTCCGAGTACTCATTTCAAGATAAGTATAGACTGAATTTGAATTGTGTCTAACGGATAACATCCCAACGACTCTCTAATTCATCTATAAATATCACACACTTAGATGCTGAGAAATACGACCGAAGAACGATCTAACTTGCAAACTTACAATCTAGCAAAGTATTCTCTCAAGCACTCTACTACCCTTTCTGAAAGCTTTCTGCTGCTTCAAGAATCACTAGTAGTTCTAAGTTGTCCTGAACCTTAACAAGAGATTCTTATTCGTGAAAGAGTTGAACTATCGGATACCCTTTCTGAAGCTCATTCTCCAGAACGGACATCAATTACTTGGGTCAGTAAAGAGCAGATTGTCATACACTGAACAAGTGTATTAAGTAGTCTTGTTCTAGTAGGCTCTCTGAAAACATAACTGAAAAGTTATACGAGAAGCCTTTCTGACAAACCTTATAACCAACACCATCAAGGCGTGGAGTAGAGGAAGTACTTGATTTGGGAAATCAGGGAATAACTCCAAGGTTATCTGAGTAGAGGAAGTACTTCGCTCTAGGAGCTGGGGAATAACTCAGGGGGAACATTTGGTTGGGAACCAATTGTTTAAGAATCTTAGAATAGGATTATTGTAAGGTGAACTCAATTATCTGTTCTAGTGAATTCTAGATCTCAGAAAGACCAAAGTGGATTAGTTGGAGGATTACGCCACCTCCAGATACCACTATACTTGCTGTGTTATTTACCCTTCTGTATTTATCTTTCAGCAAAGCACACACACATACTTATTGTTTCTGCACTTACCTATCTTAATGTCTTCCGCACTCTGAATCTAAGTATCAGAAACCCCCCAGGTTTCTGAGAAACTGTGTTTATCGATAAAAGTTTTAAAAGACTATTCACCCCCCCCCCCCCTAGTCTTTTACTTTGCCGTTATCTGGACCAACAAGCCTTATAACCGGGAATCCACCCAGGAGGCTCAAAGTTAGGTGTGCTTGCTCTACGGGTAGGTTATCCACTATATAAGAAGTTTATAATTGTGCACACGAGTGACAACATAGTACACGAGAAAGGATATGTGCATGTTGATTTGTGGGGCCAATATTATAGAAGATATCATGGGAAGAGCATATCAAGAGTAACAATGTTGGGTCTGACCCACATGGGGATGTGTGTTATAAATGGTATCATGATTGAACATATCCTTAACCTACAAGGGTACATACATTGCACGACGGGGACGTTGCTTAATTTAAAAGGGGGTGGATGTAATGCCCCAAAATTTTAGATATTTTAAATTGATAGAGAACGCTACCATACCAGTATGGTGCACTTTTCTTTTCGAAAATTCATCCATAAGAACTCTATAATTAAGCATGCTTGCTTTGGAACAATATTAGAAATCTTGAATGAGACACACATATATTCTCCCAGTGTGCATAAAATGAAATGTGTTGATTTGTGGGGTCAATATATCTAGCTAACAATACGATGAAGTGTTACGAGATCATCCATATATCATTCTGATTTTCTATAACGATAAATAAGAGCCAGCGACAATATCTCACTTTCACGTTGACATCCACCTTCCTCACCCGTATTAAGCTAATGTTAGTTATATGTTGTATTTTCTAGATTCACTACACTAATTGACTTACACTTACTGGTCATAATGTGCACCCAGGCCCTACATAGAACCCGTTTAGTTGAATAGAGTCCGAGTCCGTACGGGATTCTAAAAAGCAGAACCAAACTTGGTCTCGGATTTTAGGGTTGGGCCGAATCCATACCCGATGTCAGTTTTTTTAATAGATTCATACTTATTTCACGGATGCACAAATTAATATGAAATATAATATAAAATCCTAAAAACAAATACACGTAGTATTTTAGTATTTCATTCAAGACATTTCTACTCTATCTTGCAGAATTGCATTTAAAATAATTATGTCGGGGTCGGGATGTCTACCGCAAACTGTGTCATACCCGTGTAACAATACTTAAACACTACATCGATCAGGCCACAACATAGTTTATGTTAGTTCAAATGATAATTGTTGATGCCATCTCAGCAGCCCAGAAAAAATTTCACCAAAACATGTCAATAATAATATTGATGAAGAATTATTTTGGGGGCCACCCAAAAGGATTTCTACCGAAACATGTAAAGAATCATATTAGTTTCACATAAACATGTAAAACTCTATCCTCCCTCCATTACGGGTTCAACTTCTCATATTCCATTTCGGGATGTCCCGATTTCAACTTCTGTTCGATTAAATGTAAAATCTCTCCACTACTTTATTAACCATCTCTCATACTTTATTCACAATCTCTCATATTTTACTCACTTTATTTCCTACTTTATTCGCCATCTCTCATGCTTTATTTACCATCCCTTAAAACTTTTGCCAGGATTCGCGGGAAGTTTGATCCGGGGCGGATGGAGTATATGTTAATGAAATAAAAAGGATTTTTTTTTTGGGGGGGGCACTAAAAAAATCTATAAAAACATGTAAATGTTGGGTAAAATTTATGATTGATATCCTTTATAAACAACAAATGCCCTCCACTAAAATCTATCCTTTTTTTTTTTTACCATTCAGACCCATTTATGTTCATGGTTTGGACCCGGACCCTTTTAAAATATTCAAATTGCATTGTCTAATTTTAGAAGGGTAGACTTTGGGCCCAGACCTATCTAATATAAATTGGTATTGGTAGGGTCTTTACTTAAACTATTGATGCCACAAATAGAGTGATACATTGGTATGGAAATAATACTTGGTGTTTAAAGTAGCATATACAAATTATGAAATAATATTACTTTTAAATATGATACTCCATTAGTATTTAACAGTGTGTGATTTCATTATAAATACTTCTTTTACTTTTTACAAACAGTAGAATGACTTTGTATGAAATGGTGATACCTTTGGATCATGAGTTCTAAAACATTGTAAAATTTATATGTTTGTAAATTGAGATACATTTCTAACATAATTTATATCCTTTCCCTCGACGGGCCATTTACTAGTATATAAAAACCGAAGAAGCTGAATAGAATACAGATCTGCAAATTTTTCTCCAGCGCTTCAAAACACGTTAACTTCTCCTCCAACCTCTTCCTCATCCTATTCCTCCTCCACACCACCACCAATATCTCCGCCATAACCGCCTCCTCCACACCACGATTTCATCACCTCTGCTGTTAAACGGAGCCTCGCAATGCTTTCTTAACGTGTTCAAAGGCAAACAATCAGACAAAGCCGATCAGAACGAACGAGATGCGTCTATTAAAGAGGCCGGAAAGCTCGTTCATCCAGATCCAGATCTGATCTCTTCTAGATAAAGCCAATCTCGGGACACCGTGCGAACTGTAGAGCTGACGAATAAGGTGTGAAGTCATAATCTCGTTTCTATGGATCATAATGACGAAAATGCTCATTGAGAGGATTTGTTTCATGATGTGGTATTAGGATTAAGGTGTTATTGATTTACTACTTTTTAATTGTTTATTATTGATTTTAGCGTATACCTCTTGTTAATCTGATGTATGAATCTGTAACAAACAATTGATTGTTAATGAATTAACAATAGGTGTTGATTTTACTTAGTATATTAGTTTCATTACGGTTCGGTCGAATGCTTAATTAGTGTTAATAGGCACCAAACATTCTAGCCATACCAAAAAGTAGTGAAAGTCATGAATTTAGCATTTATAAAATAGTAATGTTTTAGTAGAAATTGTCCAAGTTTTCGTTGTTGCTGATTTAGTTTTTGTAAATTGTTTAGTTTTTTTTATAAATTTTTAGTATAAATTGTCTATGCTGTTTATTGTTGTTGGTTTGGTTTTTTTTTTTTATAAATTGTCTATATTTTACTATAAATGGTCTATGGTATTTTTTTTTATATAAATGGTCTATGTTTTATGTTTTAATAGTTCGTTATTACTGATTTAGTTTTTTTTACAAATTGTCTATATTTTACTATAAATTATCTAGTTTTTTTTATAAATAGTCTATATTTTAGTAGAAATTGTCTATGCTATTTGTTGTTGCTGGTTTAGTTTTTTTTATAATTTTTTTTTTTGTATAAATGACCTATGTTTTTACGTTATATGTTGCTGGTCCAGTTCAAATAATTTAGTTTTTTTTTTTTTTTTTTTATAAATGGTCTATGTTTTAGCATAAATTCTTTATGTTGTTATGCATTACTGGTTTAGTAATTGTCTATGTATATTATAAATTGTCTAGTTTTTTTAAGTATAAATGTTCTATGTTTAATAGAAATTAACTATTTTTTTTTTATAAATGTCCTATGTTATAGATTTCTAGTTTTAGTATAAATTGTCTAGTTTTTTGTATAAATGTCCTCTGTTATATTAAAAATTGTCTATGCTGTTCTTTGTTGTTTGTTTGTTGTGAAAAGATAAATGCGTTATATATTGTTTAGTTTTTTGTATAAATGGCCTTAGTATAAATTGTGTATGTTATTATGTTTTTATGTTTTAGTTTGAGTGGTTTAGTTTTTTTTTTTTTTTTTTGTATAAATGGTCTATGTTTGTGTATAAATTGTATATGTTTTTTAATGTTTTTGTTATATGTATTAGGTTTTCCTAGAAATGATGGTTGAACAAAGAAATTTGGTCACAAAAATTGAGACGTTGTGGAAGAAGGGGTCGACGAACACGTCAAGAGTGTGAAGAAAGTTATTTTGAACATGTATTAAATGTTTTTGAAAAGATGTAGTATGTATTTTTATAGGTTGTAAATTTTGATTTTTTAAAATTATTTTGTGTATTGAAATTTATTGGTTGATTAATGAAATTGAAGTTCATGTTTATTTTTCTAAATATTGTGTTTTGATTGGATAAAAAGCTTGTTATTAATGTTTGTATGTTAAATATAGACAATTTCACGATAAACATAAAAAAAATTGATGATAAACTTAGACAATTTGATGTAAAAATCAACATATTTGAATTTGGATAAACATTGATGAGTTGTAAGTTTTTTTCAAAAAAGATTCGCAGGTCGACCCGCACAAAAAAAAATCAAATTGTCTAGTTTTTAAGATAAATTGTTTATATTTATCTCTTATAGATATGTAGAGGTGTCTTGAACTCTTCCAACAAAGTTTGGCTCGTTTGCAGTATGAATAACATACAAAACCAAAATCAAATCACCTTTTTTCTCCCAACTCGTTAATTAATTGACTCAATTTTGAAAGTTTCACTTACGATAGTGGGTATGGCTGGCATATTCCAGAAACCTAATCTGATGATTCCGAATTTTAGAGATTATATTTCTCTATTTTATTGCTTCCAAATCTCTAGCCTCCACACGCCTCAAGACATCTGGAAAGTTCAATTCATCAGTTGCTTAATTCCAAATGAAATTCAATTGAATCATAAAATTGATCACTCAACTCAATCAAATCAACACAAATCTTCTTTTCCTGTAATCATAGTTTTGATGGAATCTCCTGTGATAACTTGTGCATTCAAATCCTTTAACGTCCCTTTGAGCATTTGTACCTCATTAAATCTATCACTTTCACCCTCCAAATTGAGAAAAACAAGAACACTCGCCAAATGTTGGTTGAACCCTCAAAATCCCAGCTCAAGATGGAGCAAATACGCGAACATAATCCCATATTTCCATAAAGTCCAAGAAACTAATGAGTTGATGAGAATAACAGCGGCTACAGTAGCCAAGGTAAAGATGAGTCCTTTGGTGGCTACATTGGCAGCAAACCCGACATTTGTTTCGGGTTTGTTTGCGTGGGCAGCTGCACAATCAATGAAGGTTTTGTTGAATTTCTTTGTTGAGAGGAAATGGGATTTCAGAACTATGTTTGCTTCTGGTGGTATTCCTTCTTCACACTCTGCATTGTGCACTGCATTAACTACTTCTGTTGCTATTTGCCATGGCCTTTCGGACTCTCTTTTTCCGGATGCTTGGGATTTACTTTGATTGTCATGTATGATGCTATTGGTGTCAGGCGACATGCCGGGATGCAAGCTCAGGTCATCATCTTCTATTCTACTCATTACTTCTCTTTCTTTTTTAATTAATACTCTCGCTCCGCCTCGATTCAACATTCAAGTTTTAAGGTAAGAGTGAATAAACTATATATTAATAGATTTTTCATTCAGGGGATGATGAGAAGTTCGGGACCGAGGAAATATATCATGTCTCTTTTTCTTTCCTCTTAGGAGAAGCTGGAAGACTAACATTTGAGTAGGTAGTTGTATGTGAACAGGTGCCACCCAAGATTTGAAGTTATATACATGTGATATTTCGGATATCTTAAATTTCCGAAAATATTACATATAAATGCTTTTTTCCTTTCCCAATTTGGAGAGGACGCCCACTGTGCCTCTTCCCAGTTCTACCCTGTGTGAGAACGGTTATACGTAAATCCTGATATTGAAGTTGTGCATAAGAAATTGTATAATACAAGTTTGTGACTAGTGTTGTTTCCTCAACTAAGTCGGTAGCCTTTTAGCAAGATAGGTATAATGTTTAATCTGATCTTTTAGGGTCCTCATTTATCTCCGATGTCTATTGGATATTTGGATGCTCAATTTTCCTCTCATCTATTGATGGCTAGTCATATGTGTTAGAAAAGATGTGTGTGGAATACCAGAAGCCATATATCTTGTCAGCAATTTGGGGGCAGAAAAACCATAGTGTGTGTCTATGCAAACATGTATATATAGCACATCGTCTATTATATTGACATAAGAAATGTATAGATTTGTTAAGAAAGAGGTAGTTGTTTCCCTGGATTTATATGGCAATGTGCTAGTGTGTTTTGGGGACTTTAATTAGGGCATGAATTTCTTGTTTGTAGAAAACTCTGCACCAAAACACCTTTGTTCCCAAATCTGAACCTTCGTTTCTGCAACCAAAACATTTTAACTTTGTAAGTAAAGCAAATTTGGTGTGGACTAGCATAGGGGTTTTGCTGAGTATACTGGACAAGTGTGTGTGCAATTTATGCCGAATGTACCACTAATATATTTGCTAAGAATCTCTACTGTGTGTGATTACAAGTCTAGGTTCATGTTCTTGTTGCTTTTACTTTAATTTCATATACAAGTATGTTGTACTTGATCAAGCCTCTTCCCTGAAGAAAAGAGTCGTGCACATTCCATATAGGTTCTTAATCTGATCATCGAGGACTTGTTCCAAGGGCATCCCATTAGCCAGCGAAAACTCAAGGAACTTCTTGGGCACACACCACTTCAAGTTTTTGCTGGAGCTCTACTTGGTGTTGTGGTAGCATGGATGTGTTGTCAGGGTTGCCCGTTTCCGTTGTAATATGCTTCATTAGGTTAGCTGTATCAGGTGCGTTTGGAATTCTTCATAATCCTTGTTCAAATGTACTGTAAGGAACCCACGGCTGATCGTTGAGATTGTCCATTTTTTAGGTTGAAATGGATTCGACGTGGATTAGATTTCACAAAAACATCTATTTTTATGAAAATCCGTTAATTGCTTGAAGTGTTAGCAAGAGGATTGCATTGATCTTGGGAGATTGTAAATATCTGGTGTGTGTATAATCAGTTTTCATTACAAGTTATGATTGGGAATTGTATTAATATTAGGGTGGGATTCGCAGCCGTTTATAAGTTGCCTGTGAACCTGCATTTTGAGTGAGTAGAACGGTTTATAATCTTAAATTAAGCTGGATAAGTTGAAGTCGGAGAATGCGAATCTAGCTAGCTTTGATCACTTTCAACAATTTGTAAGCTGCATTCATCCAAAAACTGAATTTGCAGACATTTTTCTTGAAAGTTCTATAAATATTTAAGCAATTTCTAAACCTTTTTATCAATGAAAGTGAGAGTATGCAGACAATTTTATAACAAAAGAACTCACAGACACAAATCAACAAGACACTAATCAATAATGGAACACATAGACATTGTATTCCACAACGGCATTTCCATTGGTCAAATTTAGGCTATATGTTCTGGCCTCTGCATATCCCCCTCGCAAACCGGAAAACTCCTGTGCCTCCGGTCATAGGCATCTCTCTGATGGTGTTAGTCACTGCATTTCGTCCCAATATACTGAGCGTGCTTCTGTTAAATTCCCCCTCCGTGAACACAAAGTTTAACACCATCAAAGAGAGCAAATTTTGTCAAGTCTGCTGACCCATACACCCCCTGAGCCCTGCCCACTATCTTGGATTCGAGGTCTGGCCCAGTGGTCAATGCATTGTCGATCATGGCTACATAGCCAAAGGCTGTGGCAGAGGAGTCAGTCGTTGTTCCGGAGGCCACACAAAGGGCAGTCGGGTTGCTGCCACTAACAATGCTGTGGAAGTAGAAGTGAAGCTGGCTAAGCTTTTGTGTCTTGAGCCCCATTTCATTTTCGGTAATTTTTCGCGAAAATTGTTGTGATTTTGTTGGCATTTGGAATGATGAAATTAGTAAGAGGATGATTGCGAAAATGGTAGGTGTTAGTTTGGAAGAAGACGACATGTTTGCCATGGACATGTAGAATAAAATTGGAATTTTGAGAGTGATCTCTTAAATGGATTACTCGATGCATATATAGCAGAAGCAAATTGAGTAGGGGATTAGTTTAGACCGTCCATTCAGTGGACATATTTATTAATAAATATTGTACCTAAAGTTATAAACATCGCATAATTAATAATGAATAATACGTGAGTAGTGCATGATCTTAAATACAAGATGTTTGTTAAAAATTATAGAAATAATGTTATAGTAAAGAAAAGAAGAACAATAAAAAAGGAGAGAGTAGAGTAGAAGAGTATTACATTCATCTTATCAAATGATTCAAGTGTCCGCAATATACATCATTAGCCACTATTTATAGACTACAAGTAGGAGGAGATTTAATATCATCATAAAGTATACAAAGTAGTGGGGTGATTGGAGTTACAAATACAAGAGTTACAATAGGATATAAATGGTGCCTTTAACCCATAATCAATAGGGGAACATGGAGAAGTGGAGGGGGTGAATGGACATTCATATCATATTATTACATAACACTCCCCCTTGAATGTCCATTGACTTGAGAATGTGCCTTGTTAAATCCTTACTAACAAAAACCGAGTGGGAAAAAGTCTAGTGAAGGAAAAAGAATACATCATTCTTTTTAAAAGAAAATACGCTTTGGTAATACTGTCTCGTTAAAAACCTTGCTAAGAAAAACCTACTGGGAAAAACCTTAGTCAAGGAAAAGAGTACAATGCATATTTGCTCCCCCTCATGAGTGCATCATTTCATTTATATCCACCATATTCATATTGTCTTCTGGACAATTTGTTAATCGACAGTATCAACATTATATGTTGAACGTAAACTGCTTCATTGCGAACTTCATCCATCATGTATCTGAATTTGTTGGGAAATTTGTTGGGAAATTTCTTGAGAAATTTGTTAGGAAATTTTGTTAGATATTTTGTAAAGAATATCTGTTTAGTTTTGATCAGCAACATGATGACTTATCTTAGTCTCAGAAAGGTGATTAGTACTCTTGGTTCACTTGAACATTGTAAAAGAGGAAACTCACTAAGTATGATAGTCTAGCTAATCTTGTATAGGATGTTAGGTCTCAAAATGTAATTTTTATTTTATGAAGAGAAGACCAAGAAGAAGACATCCAGGCAGAAAGCTCAACGACATTGAAGACTTGAAGAAAACTGCACAAGATTACTGAAACTGTTTTTCAGATACCTTAGCCAGATATCTTGAAGACACGAATAGTTTTAGACAAACTGTGTCACAAGAGATATCTGAGAAATAAGAGACATATCTGAAAACAAGGAAAGTGTCCACAGCTATCTATTCTCAGATACCTTGAGCTTTAACCACGTTTCTGAAAAAGAAACATATATATTGCAAACAAAGTTGTTTCAATAAATACAAGTGGTATCTGAAGATTGAAGATAAGGACGTGCAAAGAATCAGATAACACTAGTCTCTGATATAAAGCATAGTTCCGTTGACACTACAGGACAAAATTATAGTACAATGCATTTAATGCACAGACAGAGATGTCTGAATAAAAGCAACGGCAGCTTCTGAGAAGAAGACAAAACCTGCTACAGTACTATACACAGATATCGATAGTTCGAATTTGAGCCTAACGGATACTATTCAAACGGTACTCAAATTCATCTAAATATCAACACTTAGACTGCTTGAGACACGACCTTAGACACAACACTACGCTGAACTGAACATCTTACTCTCTCAAAGCAACTTACTTACTCACAAAGCTTTCTGTTGCGACCAAAGCTTTTGATCTTGAGTAAACACTGAAGTTCTAAGTGTCCTGATCCTAAACAAGCAAAGCTATCTGTGAAGGAGTTGAATCAAAAGATCAACTATTTGAGATTCATTCTCTTGAACAGATATCATAAGACTTGGGTCAGTAAAATCGAACAAGATACCATACGCTGTAAAGTGTATTAAGTACCTTGATTCACAGAGCTATCTGATTAACTGAATAAGTTATTAAAGAAGCTCATCTGACAACTCAAACCAAAAACAACACCATAACTGGCGTGGAGTACAGGAAGTACTTAGTTTGAAAAATCAGGGAATAACTCCAAGGTTACCGGAGTATAGGAAGTACTTGATTTGGGAAACTAAGGAATAACTCCAAGGTTATTGAGTATAGGAAGTACTTAGCTTGGGAAGCTAGGGAATAACTCAAAGGTTTCTGAGTATAGGAAGTACTTGGCTGTGAAAGCCGGGGAACAACTCAGGGGGAACATTTGGTTGGGAACCAATTGTTAAGAATCTTAGAATAGGATTATTGTAAGGTGAACTCAATTATCTGTTCTAGTGAATTCTAGGTCTCTGATAGACCGAAGTGGATTAGTTGGAGGATTACGCCACCTCCAGATACCACTATACTTGCTGTGTTATTTACCTTTCTGTATTTACATTTCAGCAACACACACACACACATATTAACTGTTTCTGCACTTATCTTTATTAAGTCTTCCGCACTCTGATTCTAAGTATCAGATATCTTTCAGATATCGAGAAATAGTTTTATCGACAAAAGTTTTAAAGACTATTCACCCCCCTAGTCTTTTACTTTGCCGTTATCTGGACCAACAAGTGGTATCAGAGCGGGAGGTTCACCAAATTACCTTGAACCTAGATCCCAGATAGGTGAAGGAACTTTGTCCACTATTGAGGACTATTTAATTTGTGTGTTAAGTGTGCAGGTATGTCTCTGAGTGATGCACCCGTTCTCAAACCAGAGAACTACGAGAAATGGAAAAATAACATGATGCTCCACCTTGAAGCCATAAGTGACGAGATGATCGAAGTGATAAAGAATGGCCCAATAGTCATTCAACAACTTAAACAAGTGATGGAGGTTTCGAGTGGAAGAGACAGAGATCAAAGCGAAGGATCTTCACAAAGCAGATCGTCGACTAGTGGAAGATCTCTTGGTCAAGTTATTTATGAACCAAAGCCCAGAGAACTCGGACATCGAAGATGCCAAGAGGAACATTTGGATTGTCAAGCTCGTAACATCATCATCGGATCGACACGGAGCACATACGATTAAAGCGTAGGGTGCTAAAGCGGCGAAAGTTGCTGTGGCAACGATTGAAGAAATCATGCGGGCGAGAAAACCAAGGAAAACAAGTTCGAGGTTCTAAAGTTGAAATTTCAAAATTTTAAACAAGGTCCCACTGAAACTCTGGAAGAACTTGATTTCAGGTTTACCACTCTCATGAGTGATATGGCGACGCAGGAAAGCAATAGATACTCTCGGTCGAGAAGATTAAGACTATTGTCAAGTCTTAACCACAATGGAGCATACTAAATTCTTTTATTTTAACAAGGTATGCAAATATCACTCGAAGGAACTTTTCTCTCATCTTGCTACGGTTGATTATGAGACAACTCGGAGAGAACAAACAAGCGAAAAGTTGCGAATGTTTCTCTAGTTACTCAAGGAACTTCAAAAGAAGAAAAGCAAGGAGGAGGCGAGGATGCTCTTTGCAAAGCAAATGAGCAAATTTGTCAGTCGAGAAATTGAGAGAAGAAAAGCCAAAGAGAAGCTGAAAAAGCATCTAGGCTCAAACTATCACCAGTACAAAAATATGCAAAGCTCGCTGAACAAGCCATTTCGAAAGCATCATGTCTTGAGGAAGCGAAATTGGAAGCGATATATGTTTCTATTGTCGAAACACAGCCACTTCAAGAAGGATTGTCCCTTCAACAAACTAAGGACGGTGACAAGAAAGATAGAAGAATCTTGAAGAAGCGTAAAGCTTTGTTAATCAAGAAAGAAAGAAAATCAAATTCAATGGATGCTCTAGACGTTGAGACAGTTACGAAGATGACAATTCAGATGATTCAACTTTACCATCACGAATTATGTGGAGTTACTCATGATATAATCGACTTGACCTCAAGAAGAATGAAATGTGTGGAGTTCTTTGAAATTGGACGGACATCTCAACATAGAAAACTGTCTTATGGTTGATGAGGTAACACATACTTCTTGCTACACTTATGAAAGTGATGTAGAGGAAATAAAAAATCTAGAAAATCTCAGGAAAGAACTTAACATCTATGAAAGAGAATTTCTAATGATCCGAGCTAGAGCCGAAAACCTTGAAGAAGAAAAGAATTCTCTTGAAAAGGAAAATTCTCAATTAGTTAAAAGATCTGAGAGAAAGGATGCTGAAAATGCATCTCTCAAAGCTCAGATATCTGAGACTGAAAAGTCACATGAAGAAGCAATGGCTGAGTTACGAAAGAATTATGAAGATCTTCTTTCTGAAAACAAGGAACTCAAGAAGAAAGAATTATCTTTTCAATCTTATGCCAAAGCTAGTGACACTCTTACTGAAGTACAATCTTACTTAAGAGATCCTTCAGAAAAGAAAGGACTTGGGCTGAATACACACACAGATTGTTCTATCACTCTAAATAAGAGTAAGGAGAGAAGAACATTTGTAAGTACTCAGCAAGACGGTTCCCATGCAATCTATAACATCTGTGAGAAGACAAAGATTGTTGACAAAGGAAAGGCAGTTGCGACTAAACCTTTGTGGGAAAAACAAGTCAAAAACAAAACTGTTGGGCACGTCTCTGAAAAAGAAACACAACATTGAAAAGTGTAAACACCCACAGTGCTATGTCTCTCAAAAGGGTAGAATTGCAGGAGCTGGCAAATTCTCCCATGTCACTTTTTCTGGAAAGAAATTGGATCAACCAGAGACTAGCAAAGCTGCTGAGAAAAGATCTCAGATAGCTTCAAGTGCTCGAAATGGTATTGGCTACAAAGGCATCGGAAAACAACTTGCTCATGAGTACAAGCAGGAGCAAGAACGATGGCTGAAAGCTAGAATTGCTCAAAGCAATTATCAGAAGTGGAAGTTAAATCAAGCCACTGAAAATCAATGCCGTACTAGAAGAAATCTGGCAAGAAAGGCTAAGTTTGCTGAAAAGCAAACTCAGAAACCTGACAGGTATCTGAAAGCATCATATGGAGCATCTAGGAACACACCAAGGAAGAAAATAATTCTTACTAATGATAACATTCATTCAAATAGAATTCCTCCTTACGTTCCTGTCAGACAAAAGCATATTTCAAAGAAATTCATACAAAAATGGATTCCTACTGGAAGAACTTTTAATTGCGGTTCCATCAAAGATATGAGAACCTAATCTCTGTTTCTGTTGTGCGAATGCTTCTGGACTAAAGCACAATGGCTATTTGATAGTGGATGCGGAAAGCACATGACAGAGACAAAGCAAATCGGTTGATTACAAAGCTTGCAACAGGACCGGATATCGATTTCTTTGAGGAGAATTAAATCCCTCTCAGGATTTGGCAACGTCAAATTGGGGACTTTAACAATCACGTATTACATGTTAAGGATTTGAAATATAATCTATTTAGCATGAGCCAGTTTGCAGACAAGGGTTTTACTATAAAATTCAAAGCTAAATACTGCAAACTAATTGACAATGAGTCAAAGCAGACAATCTTAGTTGGTCGGCGGAAAGGCAGTCTTTATGTTGCCGATTGGGCATCTGCCACAACTGAAGAATGTCTCATGGTGAGTCAATCTGGTCACACGTAAGACCTTGGTTATGGCACAAAAGAATGAGTCACTTGAACTTCAAAACTCAATAAACTTTCCAAGAAAGAGTTAGTGGTTGGCCTTCCCGAACATCTTTCGTAAAGGATGGTATCATTACACTTTGTCAGATGGGGAAACAATCTAAGATCTCTTTCAAGTTCAAAATCAGACACTCTAGTGTTAGACCACTGCAACTTTTACACATGGATCTTTTTGAATCATCTGTAACTAGTTATGCAAGAAAGAAGTATGGTCTGGTTGTTGTAGATGACTTCTCAAGATTCACTTGGGTTGTCTTTCTGAAACACAAATCTGATGCCAGGGTGGAGATACCAAACTGCTGAAAAAGCTTGAAGTCATGAAAAATGACAAGGTATCTGCAATCAGAACAGACCATGGTACTGAGTTTGTCAACCAGTACATAAAGGAGTTTTGTACCTGCAAAGGTATACAACACCAACTTTCCTCTGTAAGAACACCTCAACAAAATGGTGTTGCAGAAAAGAAAAACAGAACCCTTAAAGAAGCTGCAAGGACAATGCTAGCTGACACTGAAATAAGTGAAATTTATTGGGTTGAAGCTGTAAACACAGCCTGCTACACTCAGAACAGATGTTTGATAAACAAACACCATGACAAGACGCCCTATGAAATCTTGGTTGGTAGACCCCCTAATATCAAACATCTGAGAGTATTTGGTTGTAGATGTTTTGTTCTAAACAATGGGAAAGATTATCTGAGAACATTTCAACCAAAGGCAGATGAAGGTGTTTTTCTTGGCTATTCCACAAACAGCAAAGCCTACAGAGTTTACAACAAAAGAACAAAGAAAATTGAAGAATCAATTCATGTTGTATTCTATGACACGAATGAGGATGACTCTGACGTACAAAAGCTTGAAAAGCCTAGTAACAACAAGATGACTCACAGACATGATGAGGAATTTCCTATGAGTTTTCCAGAAATGTAACAGGTTACTGAGAACCTTCATCATGAAGAGGTATCTGAAAATAAGAATGCTGAAATGCATGTTCCAGATATCTCTAACACTGAAAAAGTGTCAGATATCCATGACATTTCTCATATGTCAGATATCTCAGATACTGAAAAAGTATCAAATCAAAATCTTAGTGATTCACATTCTGATCACTTGGATATTGATCCTACTAGCACTAAACCTATGATGAGATGGATCAAAGATCATCCTACAAAGGATATAATTGGACCAATTAATCAGGGTGTTAGGACTAGGAGAGCAATATCTGAAACTGCTAACTCTCTCTTTGGATGTTTCATCTCGAATATTGAACCTAAAAATATAGAAGAAGCATTAGGAGACCAAGAATGGATCTCTGCAATGCAAGAAGAGTTGGATCAATTTGAGAGAAACAAAGTCTGGAAACTAGTTCCATTTATAGAAGGAATATCTGTGATTGGAACTAAATGGGTTTTCAGAAACAAGATGAATGAATCTGGTGAAATAACCAGAAACAAAGCAAGATTGGTTGCCAAGGGATTTACTCAGACTGAAGGCTTAGATTTTGACGAGTCATATGCACCAGTTGCCAGATTGGATGCAATAAAACTCTTTCTAGTCTTTGCAGCTCATAAAGATTTCAAAGTTTATCAGATGGATGTCAAAAGTGCATTCTTAAACGGTGAACTTGCAGAAGAAGTTTATGTTGAGCAACCACCTGGCTTTGAAGTTTCCTCAGAAAGTAGAATGGTCTATAAACTACAGAAAGCTCTGTATGAACTGAAACAGGCTCCAAGAGCATGGTATGACACTTTGGCCAAGTACCTTCTGGAAAGTGGTTTCAAGAAAGGTGAAGTTGATAAAACTTTATTTACCTTAAATCATGATGGGAAACTACTCTTAGTTCAAGTATATGTTGATGACATCATATTTGGATCTAAGGACAAGCAACTTTGTAATGACTTTGCAAATCTCATGAAAAACAAGTTTGAGATGAGCATGATGGGAGAATTGAATTATTTCCTAGGATTGCAAGTCAAGCAACTCAATGATGGAATATTCATTAGTCAAACAAAGTATGCGAAAGATATGCTCACAAAATTCAATCTTAAGCCTTCTGAAAAGAATGCTAAGATACCTATGAGCATTGGAACCAAAATGACCTATACTGAATCAGATAAAAGTGTTGAAGAACATAAGTATAGGAAATTGATAGGTTCACTACTTTACCTCACTGCAAGTAGACCTGATATTCAATATGCTGTTGGAGTATGTGCTAGATTTCAGACAAATCCAATGCAAACACACTACAACATTGCTATGAAAATATTAAGGTATGTAAAGGGTAAAGTAGATGTAGGATTGTGGTATCCTAAAGAAAGTGGATTAAGTTTAGCTGGGTACTCGGGGCCGATTATCTTTGGATCAACGCTTGATAGGAAAAGCACCTCAGGAACTTGCCAGTTTCTGGGTACTAGACTTATCTCATGGTTTAGCAAGAAGCAAAACTCAATTGCAACTTCTACCACAGAGGCTGAATATATTCTTCTTTGGTTGTTGTGCAACAAAAATTCTGTGGATACAACAACAACTTAAAGACTATGGACTCGATGAGAAGAAAACTCCCATTTTCTGTGACAACACAAGTGCTATTGCGATTACACAGAATCCTAAATTTCATGCCAGAACAAAGCACATTGATGTTAGACATCACTTCATCAGAGACCATGTTGAAAAGGACAATATAGAGATACTCAAGATTGGCACTGAAGACCAACTTGCAGATATCTTCACTAAGCCACTACAAGAAAGTAAATTCTTAGCCTTAAGACATAGTCTTGGACTAATGGAATTACCAATGAACTGAAAGAGTTCAGGTATCTGGAACGGGCATCCAGAGAAGAGGTATCTGGAACGGGCATCCAGAGAAGAGGTATCTGGAACGGGTATCCAGAAAAGAGAAAAGAGAAAAGCTGGAGCAGTATCCGAAGTCAAAAAGGCTAAAGAGCAAAAGATAGCTTAAGATCTACGAGGCGGAACTCAGATATCTGAATCACTCTATAAATGGGGAACACAAAAGAGAATAGTATAACTATCTGCAGTCAACTACTCTCTTGAAACTCGCATTATTTCTATCTTGATGAAAAACTTGGAAAAATCCTAAGTATAAGACAGATTCAGATGCGAACAGTGTCCTTGGTCATACAGAATTGTGATTCAGATAGCAAGTCGCCAAAATTCATTAAATGGGCACAATTACACTTGTTGATTGTGATCATTGCTGAAGAAGCAATGGTGACCCTCGATGAAATTAAGCGATTGATGCATGCGGTGGAAATTAATTCACGATAAATAGTGGTATTGAAATTCGGACATGGCCCACTAAGCATTTAATGCCGAACTAGCTTTTGCTCACGCATGCTTGCAATTCAGAATCGTACACACAAAATCAATTTGTATGTATTTGTGCATTGATTCAATGCTATATATATAGGATTTTGGCAAATGAAATCACTTTTGCCTAATCCAAAATTCATCTTACACAAAATAGCAAATCCTTCTCTTGATTCTCTGCAAAACCTCTACAATCTCTGCAAATCAAGATTAAGTTTTTACGAAAAGAATCACTTGAATCAAATCTCTTTCAAACACCAATTTCAAATCCTACACTATATAAAGAGATGGCCTCAAGAACACTTCAACACGAAATCCCAAACCTCGATCGATGCTTTGAAAAGCAAGCACCAGAGTTGGTTATTGTGAACAACCATTGGTAGGAATTTTAATCGACCATTGGACTTCAAGTCACGTAATGATTTGGGGTGGTGCCATGGTTGAGAATACCTCTCTGCTGCAATAGAGAACCAAGATAGAAAATTGATTCTTGACATGCTTGAAAAGGCACAAATCAAGGGTTTTCTATCCGCCGCCAAGTGGAATTTCATCACTCGATGTGTTGGAATTTTACAACAACTCGTGATTATTTCTGTGTTTCAAACCTTTGAAATAATGTCTATCAAAACCTCGATCGAGAAAGGAAATTCTTACGGACTTAACAACTTTCTATAAGTTGTTTGAGGTTCAAAATCTTGGAAAGGATTTTGAAATAAACACCAAGGATGAGGAACTCCTTGAAGGTGTTAAAGAACTTTCTGATGGTGTGTGATCTTGAAAATCGGATACACCCACCGAGTTCAAGCTTCTTGACATCCGAACCGGACATCTGTTGGTTCACTTTGGGATGTCTTGGCTTGCATTCTTCACAGATGCTTTGATGGTCTACAAGGAGGTCTTGACGGATAAGCCAAGAACGATGGATCATGATGTTCTTTGAATCAACAAGACAAAAGGCGGAAAACCCTTTTAAGCGGGAAAATACGCCTTCATGAAATTCGTGAAGAAGATTCAAGGCTTCGAGCCTAAAATTGTCAAAGGACTAGCTGAGCCAAAGGCCATGAGGTTATGGTGCGAAGATATGCTACTTCTTTGGAAAAGCTTGGCATTGAGCTCGGAGAGATGGTGAAATAGCAAGAATAACCTCTACAAATATGAGTATACAAATCGATGAAAAGGATCTTGGGTCTCAAAGAAGGTCCTAAGAAGCGAAAATCAAAAGATATCTCAAGAAAAGGTTGCGACAAGAAGCCCTGAACTTCAAGAAAGAAGTCTGCTGGCAAATCAGAAGACACACCCAAAGAGGTTGTCAATTCTCAGATATCTGCAGGCATTGCCGATGAACTGATAAAGGCAGATGAACTCATCAATGCTGCAAAAGAGTTATCAACTACTGAACAAGTAAACTCAGCAAGAGAAAGTGCTTTCAGAAATGTTGCGACAAATGCAGAAAGCCTTGCTGATGAACTCATAAATGCTGCCAAAAGTGGTGAAAAGCACCAAGCCCCATCTGCAGAAACCGCAGGAATAATGGACCAATCAGTTCCCAATGCTGATGAGAGCTCTGACGATGAAGATGATGAACTAGACATCTCTCAAGTCCTAGAAAGAACAAAGAGGGCTAAGGTTACTGAAAAAAATGGCGGTGATAAGGTATCGAAGAAGAACCTACACCACAGTTCTTGAACCTATAACAAAGGTTGTTGGTGCAAACACATCATCGGGAATGTCTCTCTTGCACAACTTCAAAAGCCACGATGAGTGGTATTTTAGTCTTTGGCGGATCTTTGGAAATGCCACATCTAAAAATCTGGAAGAACATTCTACTGATCAATCTTCTGCTTCCAGACAACCACAACAACCACAAGTGGTTGATGAAATGGTAAATGAACTCCATTTCGAATTACCAGCAATATAGTATGCTGAAGAAAATCCTGCAAATGAGCAGGTTCCCCAACTCACTGAGAGGGATCAAACTGAGACATCTACTTAGAATGATCAACCAGGGGAGGCAACTGAGTTGCATACTCAGGAAAGGTGTGAAGTACCAGAAACTTCAAACAAAAGCTGCCTTTGAGAAGACGACCAATGTATAGAAAGGTCACAAGTTCCAGAGACCAATCAGCCTGAAACTGCTCAGGTAAATGACTGGTTTAACTCTTACCTTGTGAAAAAATTTATACTTATAAATCTTGTTTCCTCATAAGAATTTCTTTATGCAATTTGAGTTAGAACGCAGAAACAAGAGGAAGCCGAGAAGCTTGCCTCGGAATCTTGAAAAGAGGTCCCTTCAACCTCAACTCTTGAGAAATCTGAGCCTGTGCCACAGGTAAATGATTCTTAAAGAGAACTAATTTTTCAGTAAAAAATGTTTATGTGCTTATTCATGATTAAATGTTTCTAACAGGCTCCAACTGACATGGAAGAAGATAAGGCAGAAATGCCAGAGACAAACCAGAGACCAACAAGGTTTCTGAAGAACACATCACTGAGCCTTCTAGCATGAAGGTATATGACAAATCAAGTGATAAGTATTCTTCGACTAGGGTCATCTCATATCTCTTCTAAAAATATTCAATACTTTCTACTTACAGGCTATTTCAGAAGTAGAAATGCAAGGGGATAAAGTTGCGACTTCCCCTGCATCAATGGAAATTGATGAAGCCCCCAAGGCAACATCACTCGAAAGAACACCAGAAACTGCACAAGCTTCTGAGAAAAATGAATCTGAGCTTCCTTTTGAGGAAGTAAGTAGCTCAAATCAGAATTCATTAAAAGCATATTTATGCATAGATTCTTTCAAACTATTTCCTAAGTATTGTATTTCTCTCAGGTTCAAGAAAGAAAGGTTGATGAGGACCAGACTTCCAAGTCTCCACCTCACAACAAGATATCTGAGACACCAATTGTCTCAGTAGAACAAGTCTCTGAGCCTGAAGTACTTACTCAGGTAACTCAGAAACTAAACTACACTACTACTCAGATATCTACAAAAGTTTTAAGGCTCACTCAAAACTCTTTCTTTCAGGCTCAAACAGATGCAAAGCAGGTTCCCATTGAAGAGACAAGGGACCTACTTCACTTCTTCAAAGCTCACACCCTGCCAAAGCATATTCAATGCTTCAAGAAATGGCAGAAGTTAAGGTGCTCTGACCTCTCTGAAATATTGAGAATCACAGATCAACCAACCAGACGAGCACGAGCTCTTGACCTGGAAACATATGTCCAAGCAATGTTCCTTACAGAACAATATACAGTTGCGACTCTACTACATAAGGACTTTTCCAAAGAAGTGGCGCATAGTTTGATACATGCCTTTGAACAGGCAGATGGTCAGACAAGATTACAGATGGCATTCAAGCCAACCCTGCCCCAGACTCTGCAATTTATACCTTCTGAACAAGAAGAAGTTAATGGGCAGAAGATCACTATCCCGGAAGTGATCAATCTTGTATCTGAAGATGATGAGGAGGAAGAAATGAATGAAAATTACTTTGATGAACCTCCCACTGACCATCACCAAAAGGATGATAATGACAAAAAGGATGATGATGATGCCCCTGCACCAGGGACCGGAGGAATTTCACTAAGAAATGATGCCTCAGCTGCTGAAAAGCACACTGAGAAGACTTCACAGAAATCTCCGTCTTCATCTCCTCAGAAATCTACTCATCCATCTTCTAACCAACACGCAGTTACTACTGAACAAGTAGTTGAGCTTTCTGAAGAAACCAATCAGAAAATATTAAACACTCAAACCAGAAGTGCTCAACTCAGACAACTGTTGGAAGAAGAACAACAGCTCCATCTTCAACTGGAAGATCAAATAGCTAAATCCAGAGATAAGATTGATCAACTACAAGATCTATACTTAGAAGAAATGATTGCTTACTCTGAGGTTAAAGAGCTACGGGATGCTGTGCATGATATCACCAAAGAACTCGATACTGAAGAAGTATCTGAAGTCAAGCATGATGCTAAGGCTGCATCATCTTCAAAAGAAGTACCATCCTCCTCCCAGAAAGGAAAGAAACCAATCTCTGAGATGGTTGTTGGACTCGATCAATCGATGAAAATGTCCAAGAGGATGAAGATCACTGGGCTGATTACTCAGATGATGAAGAAGACAAAATTTTGGCAGAACACCGCAATGAACATTTAGCGGTTTCTCACTTGAAAAGGAAGCTGATTGCTCCTACAATATTCAGCAAACTGCCAAACGTCCACTCCCATGAATACATGAGCAGTGTCAATCGACACAACTTAAAAAGGAGATGTCTTCACAGAACAAGGAAGTAATTGCCTCCGTCCCCTCTGAAATGAAAAAGTTCACTGAGCTCGTCACTCAGAGAACAACTAGCATAGTCATTGCTCAGAAAGATCTGGGAATGATAAGGGACGATGATGCGTCTTTAGCTGAAAAAGCTTTTCAAAAGGCAAGTTACACTGCTGGAAAAGCAGATGCCATCCTAGGCCCATTGGCAGAGCTCACTGATAAGGACAATGGACTTATCAAACAAAATCAGGTGCTCAAAGCCGAACTTCAGAAGTTGGTTAGTGCCTATAATTATCTACAAGGGCACTTCAACTCTCAGATTCCTTTATGAGACTGGGTCAGCCAACAATGACTAAGGGGGAA
Organism: Plantago major; assembly: GCA_026545765.1. Classification (NCBI taxonomy): domain Eukaryota; kingdom Viridiplantae; phylum Streptophyta; class Magnoliopsida; order Lamiales; family Plantaginaceae; genus Plantago; species Plantago major. The sequence continues at coordinate 55,281,275 of CM048840.1, read as the reverse complement.
AGAAAGTACAAATCTGGACCTCAAAGTCAGGGGGAATGGGAAGAAGGAGATGAAAACAAGAAGAAATCTGGTAGTCAAGCTCGAAAGGAAGAAGAAAACTTCCACCACCACTCGAATCAATGAACCCTCCTCAAGCCAAGCTTTGCAAATAGCAATGCTTCCCGAAACCCATCAAGGAACCAAAATGATAACAAGGGCCATGGCACAGAAACCTCCAAGGAGTACCAAGGCTCCAAGGAGAAGACAAGTTAAAGGGATTGATGAATCTTCTGAAGAAGAAGAAGAAGGTCAAATCAAGTCCCTGGGCAATGAAGAAGGCTGTAAAACTCTCACAAGATCTAATCTTGATGATGATGAGGAAACTGATGAAGATGAAGCTCCTCTTCACAGAAAAAGGAAAATTGAAAGCCTAACTAAGCCCATAGCTGCAAAGCCACTAGCAGCTAAAACACCCTTTGCAAATACCAAGTCTATCCAGGGTGGTGGTTCTTCAAGCAACAACCCCAAAGAGAATTCAAGACAAAGAAGGAACAGACTGAGAGCTGAGCAAAGACAAAGTCAACTTCCACTCAGGCCAGAAGAAGCCAAAATAGAGTATGTGAAGTATGACAATGATTCCTCTGTCTACAGGTGCATCAATCAGAAAAATGGCTATTGGATTCTGGAACTTAAGCATCTATTGGTAAATTCAAGATTTCCAGAACCAATCCATAAACAACTTATGGCATGGAGAAAGGATAAACCTACCTTGATCAACACCAATCACATCAAAGCATGGTTGGATTTTGAAGTTGTCAAGAGAACTGAAGCCATGAAGAAGGACCTCTCTGATGATTGTCCATATGGAAAGCCAGATGATGTGCACAAAATTCTGAATATCACAGGAACAGGCACAAGACCAAGACTCGCTGTGTAACCCTATGAGTCGTTCTATCTAATAGAAGATCAATACAAGGGTGACATCAGATATCTGAAGATTATCTACGAATACTTCAAGCTTTCAGATATCAGAATAGAGCATGCCTGGAAGTGGGGAAAGTACCTATGGGTCAAGCATTTTGCTAAGAAAAATCCTACCAAAACCTACAAAGAGGTCTGTGGATTTGCGGAGACACGAGATGCTTACGAACTCTCCTCTATGACTATTCTGATGACATCAAAAGGTTTGGAGATAGGAAATTTGCAGACTGATCCATAGAAATACTGTTGAAGACTAGTCTATTAGGATGTTTACTTGGAGCTTGGTCACTCCTGTTATCCTAATTTACTATGTAGTTTTTGTTGTATTTTTGCTGACTGAGCTTAACTGTATCATGTATTAAAGTTATCTGTAATCTTTAGTTGTAACTTATCTGAAGAACTTACTCTCAGATAGTATTCTATAAAAGATAACTTGTCAGCAAAGATCACACCTTGTGATTTGGTTGATGTCCACTTTCTGCACTTAATTAAATTAATTTGAAGATCTTAAGAAAAGATTAAGTGTTGGATTGTTCACTCATCCAGATTTGTAATAGGTAAAGATAGTCATCGTTGACTGATCAAAAAGGGGGAAATTTGTTGGGAAATTTCTTGAGAAATTTGTTAGGAAATTTTGTTAGATATTTTGTAAAGAATATCTGTTTAGTTTTCATCAGCAACATGATGACTTATCTTAGTCTCAGAAAGGTGATTAGTACTCTTGGTTCACTTGAACATTGTAAAAGAGGAAACTCACTAAGTATGATAGTCTAGCTAATCTTGTATAGGATGTTAGGTCTCAAAATGTAATTTTTATTTTATGAAGAGAAGACCAAGAAGAAGACATCCAGGCAGAAAGCTCAACGACATTGAAGACTTGAAGAAAACTGCACAAGATTACTGAAACTGTTTTTCAGATACCTTAGCCAGATATCTTGAAGACACGAATAGTTTTAAACAAACTGTGTCACAAGAGATATCTGAGAAATAAGAGACATATCTGAAAACAAGGAAAGTGTCCACAGATATCTATTCTCAGATACCTTGAGCTTTAACCACGTTTCTGAAAAAGAAACATATATATTGCAAACAAAGTTGTTTCAATAAATACAAGTGGTATCTGAAGATTGAAGATAAGGACGTGCAAAGAATCAGATAACACTAGTCTCTGATATAAAGCATAGTTCCGTTGACACTACAGGACAAAATTATAGTACAATGCATTTAATGCACAGACAGAGATGTCTGAATAAAAGCAACGGCAGCTTCTGAGAAGAAGACAAACTCCTTACAATATACACAGATATCGATAGTTCGAATTTGAGCCTAACGGATACTATTCAAACGGTACTCAAATTCATCTATAAATATCAACACTTAGACTGCTTGAGACACGACCTTAAACACAACACTACGCTGAACTGAACATCTTACTCTCTCAAAGCAACTTACTTACTCACAAAGCTTTCTGTTGCGACCAAAGCTTTTGATCTTGAGTAAACACTGAAGTTCTAAGTGTCCTGATCCTAAACAAGCAAAGCTATTTGTGAAGGAGTTGAATCAAAAGATCAACTATTTGAGATTCATTCTCTTGAACAGATATCATAAGACTTGGGTCAGTAAAATCGAACAAGATACCATACGCTGTAAAGTGTATTAAGTACCTTGATTCACAGAGCTATCTGATTAACTAAATAAGTTATTAAAGAAGCTCATCTGACAACTCAAACCAAAACCAACACCATAACTGGCGTGGAGTACAGGAAGTACTTAGTTTGAAAAATCAGGGAATAACTCCAAGGTTACCGGAGTATAGGAAGTACTTGATTTGGGAAACTAAGGAATAACTCCAAGGTTATTGAGTATAGGAAGTACTTAGCTTGGGAAGCTAGGGAATAAATCAAAGGTTTCTGAGTATAGGAAGTACTTGGCTGTGAAAGCCGGGGAACAACTCAGGGGGAACATTTGGTTGGGAACCAATTGTTAAGAATCTTAGAATAGGATTATTGTAAGGTGAACTCAATTATCTGTTCCAGTGAATTCTAGGTCTCTGATAGACCGAAGTGGATTAGTTGGAGGATTACGCCACCTCCAGATACCACTATACTTGTTGTGTTATTTACCTTTCTGTATTTACATTTCAGCAACACACAAACACATATTAACTGTTTCTGCACTTATCTTTATTAAGTCTTCCGCGCTCTGATTCTAAGTTTCAGATATCTATTTAGATATCTGAGAAATAGTTTTTATCGACAAAAGTTTTAAAAGACTATTCATCCCCCCCCCCCCTAGTCTTTTACTTTGCCGTTATCTGGACCAACAGAATTATCTTCAATATGCAGCGAATGTCACTCCATATATTGTTTGTCATACAAGTCCTCGAGTGTTTCTGCATAGTTAGAATAAGAATACAAAATATGACGATATATACGTTTATCTTCATGAGAAGAACGTCTCGAGCACTTGAAGAATTAAATTTCTTCAAACTATATTTTAAGTTTTCTTCAATAGGATATGTGATCACTTTGAATACTTTGCAAAAGATCTTGTCACAAGGAAATGAGTTCTAAATCTCCATCATATTTGTAAATGTAAATGTAAATATAACTATCAAGTTATATAATCTTGTCTTGACAAAATATGTCACAAACATGGAGATATGGTGATAACTATATATGCGCTTAAAATGTTGCCTCGTTAAAAACCTCACTGGAAAAATCCAATGGGATAAAACCTAGCAAGGGAAAAAGAGTGGAACAATTGCTCGTGGAATGCACAAACGTACTCATTGTTACTTAAAAAGATGCATACCTTCTTCATGAGGTATAGTAAGGAATAATAAAATTCCTTATAACTCAAAGGTTAGAAATTTGAATTCTTATTTGACATATGCTTGATTAAGGTACTTCTGGACCATGTCAATCTCAAGGTTAACAAGAGTAATCATTGTAAATATTCATTTACGTGCTCAAAATTCAGGTTTAAACTATCATTGATGTATCAATACTACTCTTCACGAGTCTTGAGAATCTTATCTCATACTTCACTTGTTCAATGTGATGAATATACATTTTCATGTCGTCAATGTGAAGTTGATTATTGCATGAGTGTAGAGATAAAAAAAAATTAGTTCTTCAAGAACTTTCCGCATTCAATCCATGTTTGTTAACATGATACTTTTAGTCTCCTTTAGGGACTAAGTGTCAGAGATGATATCTCACTTCATTGAACTTTCTCAAATCATATGACTTGTAAGTCAAGCCAGTCACTTTCATGTACACAACCTGAGGGTTGTGTATGAGTGATAACATTCACAATATAAGAATAAACATGTGAGTATGCAACATGATACCTAAGGATACTAGAAAAAACTAAATAATGTAAGCAATGCATGCGAGAATAAACATATTAGGATTCATTGCTTAATATCTAAATGCACATGAAATTTGACTCGATAATACAACGGTACCGTACGTATTTCGAATTCGTTAATCAAAATGACTTCAGGTCCATGAGCTCATTTTCTATCATCATCATCATGATGTCATCGAATGGACTTACATGTAAGATCCACATTTACATGTCCAATGATTTATGACCATCGATTTTGCATATGCATATAAAATACATCGGTTCCATGTCTACCGGTCAAATATCTTTGCTTTTTTTTTTTTCAAGTCAGTACTGATCATCGATATCTAAATATTATTTGTAGGTATACTTTCCTTTCATATAGGCCATCTATTATAATTCAGATATTTATGCCTTTCATGGCATTCATCATTCTTCAGGAATACCAACTGCATTATCTTGCCATTTTCTTGTATTGTACTTAGCACTAGAACCGTATGTCACTGAGGTGAATGAATCATTAGTACAATAGGCAAGATATCTCAATGTACAACACATGTCATTCTATAATCGATATGTAACTCTGTGCGTCTCAAAATATAGGGTCATAGCGGGTTAACATTCAAATAAAATTTAATGTTTGAACATATCTGGATATAGCAACATGAAGCTGGAGAGTCAATCTTTATCAAGTTTAAACTTTCAAATATATAGGATCAATTTGCTCTAGGAAATTTGTTTTTACCAGCTTATTCATGTTCTTCCTCCCCTAAGTTGGAAAAACTAGGGCTCATGATAATAGAATGCCCAGCTTAGAAATTGATGTATGCATACAATTTTTGTTTGCTTCAAGCATTAGTTCTCTGCGTAGAACAAAATGATAGGGAGTCAGTATATTTGCACAGTTGGATTTTCTTATGCTGAAAATAATTTTTCCCTAAAATTAGAGATCATACTTTAGGGCTTCTGGCCATAATCATAGTCAACTTTAAAAGAGTGACTCCTGCTCATTTCAAGATCTCCATTTTCATGCTTAATCTCAGTGTTGTGTCTTGCCATAATATAATTTACAATACGAGATAGCTTTCAGCACATAATCATATGGAAACTTCAGGTTTCACGACAACGGTTAAGTTATAACTGGATGGCCTAATTTGTCACATCAAATTTGCATATGTCAATATACATATATATTATCACTTTTGTCATGTACACAAAAGTATTTTCAAAACTGGCCAGAATGATGTGACGTAAAGACACAAATCTTTGTCTTTTTCTATTTGGCAAGACTCATTCAATGAGTAAGTCTAATTGTGCTCTTCTGGGGCACAAAGTTTGCTTGTAAACATGCATTATAATATGCTTGATGTACATATAGCTTATAATATGTATACTTGTCACGAGCAATAATTATATGTGTACACAAATTTTCATTTCTGTTTTTAGAAGTCTTTGCTGTGGGAATTGTTACACCTACTTAGCCCCAACACTCCATTTGGAGAGTATAAGTGACATGTCAGGTTTCCACCCAAACGCTCGGACAATAGAATTTAGCATATTATATAAAACATTTTTGAGAATAAAATGTTTAATTCTCATTCTCCCAACTTCAAGTTGGTGAGATATATTTGATCACTCGTATATTTCTCTCAACTTGAGGTTGATGAGTTTTATTTTATGCTTGCTTCTGGTGAAGCTTTGATACATGTATAACAAGCAAACTGTTCACATTCACTTCAGAAAATGAGAAGAATCAATTTTTAGAAATTGATCATGGTCTTTCAATTAAAGTTTAAAACTTTATTATTTTTCCAAACACCTCTTATGGTTTGATCATGGATGTACTTGTATAGATCAAATAGTGGTTATTCCACACCTTTTCCAACAAATAGCTTCACAAGCTTAATGCCCACAACCAAGGTATGGTCAAATTTATTTCGTCAAGATTTCATAACAAGTAGTATTTCAAAAGACATAAAGTACCACACAATTTCTATTCTCAAATAATAGAAAAGATACTTTGAAAAAAAAAAATCTCAAATACCACTACAATACAAATGCATCATAACATAGATGTTACACAAATAATAGTGAAAGTGCATTAAGCAACAAGTCATTCACAATCAATGATTTTTACATGCTCAAGAAAAAACATACGAAAATATTAACTCAAACCAATCAATTTTGACGTTACAAAGTTTAAGTATTATGACTTTAACGCTCATTACATTCACAATAATATAGAGCAAAAAGACTTGTAACTTGCAAAATTAATGTATAAATAACTTAACATGATAATGGTCTCAATTAAATCACAACTAATTAAAAGTTATTCTTGAGACTGAAAACAAGCATGAGTTCACACAAAAATCATAAAGATTAAAATGAGTCCGACAATCTGACATACATAGCAACTCAAAGTATTACCATGCAATTATTGATTGCTACACTTCAGTATTTCCAAAAGAACATTGCAATTTGTAAATAAATTACCTCTGTCTAACGGCGAGAATGGAAGTCAAGAAGTTAAGCACACGGAGAGCAGTTCTGGTCATTGTATTAAACAAGCATAACCTCCTTGGTGACATATTCCTTTTGAACCAATAAATGATCCATAAAAAATCCTAACTCCTGGTCCATAATCTCAAGCAACGTTTGTGTTGGTCAAATTATCATGATAAATATTCAGTCAATAATAAGAAGTGAGGACCATATCACCATAAACACAATTACTCACCATAAACACAATTCTCTTCGGTAACCTAAACAATTTATTACCGTCCTAAAACCGTTTCTTACCGTTCATATTGATGTCCATACAAACAGTGACAGGATCACTAGTGGAGAGCTAGTAACCAAATGAGCATTCACTCTAAACTTGTCTCGACCAATTTTTAGTAATTAAAAAAAATCAAGCTTATCATTTTTTGCCACTAACAAAACCATCCATCAACACCATGAAAGTTGGGTAAGTTATAAAGATTAATACTACCAACTTCAGGTAGTAAGTTATCACTTTCTTTGCATCACCATCAATAAAATTTCATTAAATTTCTTATTATGGGTGTGCATTCCATTTTTGACTAGCTAATCAAAGCTAGAATACTTGATCCACATGTTGATGGATTTATCATGGTCCATGATATGTCTGCGGATATATATTTTAACAACCATCAATTATTGTACCACTTCCGGTGGTTCTATTATAAAATATAAGTTCAGCGGATCTTTGATGGTAAGGTATTCAACCTTTTTAGCTTTCATTGATGATGGTGAAGAAATATATCGATTAAGCCTTATCTTGGCTTTATACTTGTATCACATATTCACTTATGGGGATATGGTAAATTGTGTTTCACATTATCACCACTGAAAAAATTCTTCAAGAACATAAGTGCGAATATGATTCACCACTAACAAGAAAATTAAAGTTGTTAGATACTCATATAATGAGAAAAATAATTCAATAACGTAAATAAACAAATTAAATTAAACTTATCTTAACCGAGCAATCCTCTTATAAATTGAGTACATATGGTATCATCTTGGAGAAACTCCTTGAAATCTTATGTTTGGTCGACAAATAGAGAGAGAGAAGGATGTGTTGATCATCAGTCGTATTCTTCTCAAGTCACGGTCTTCGGTCACCATGAATGAACAGATTCAGTTTACACTCTAATAATGGTTTTTTTCGAATGGAGGCTCATTTGGTTGAGCACTCTCGTGCTGATAACGTGTTAGAAATTATAAAACTAATTTTATAGTAAATAAAAGAAGAACAATAAGAAATGAGAGAGTAGAGTAGAAGAGTATTACATTCATCTTATCAAATGATTCAAGTGTACACAACATACATCATCAGTCACTATTTATAAACTACAGGTAGAAGGAGAGTTAATCTCATCATAAAGTATACAAAGTAGTGGGGTGATTGGAGTTACAATAGGATATAAATGGTGCCTTTAACCCATAATCAATAAGGGAATATGGAGAAGTGGGGGAGGTAAATGGACATTTATATCATATTATTACATAACAATGTTTAAATTTTTGGTATACGTTTAAAGTTTAAACATTGTAGTGTTCATACCGTCTATTTAAGAGAACTGCAACGATTGAGATCGGATCCTTTTGAACTGATGTCGTTTAGGGATGGCAATGGGCCGGGCTGGGCTTTCGGAGGCCCGATCTAGGCACGACCATATTCTTACTGGCCCGGGACGGGCCTGGAATTTGGGCCTAGGCCTGAGCCCAGTGCGGACTGGGTCGGGCTCGGTCCAGGCCCAACCACATGAGCCTTGAAGTTTACCCTATTTTTTTAAGTGCATTTATGTTGCCTAAACTAAAGGAAAGACACTGTAAAATCGATTCACATTAGACTATCCCATCTTAAACTAGTTTTCAGTAGACTATAATTAATTCTAAACTGAAGGAAAAACACTAATTAAACTGCATTAGACTGTTAATTAATTCACATAATGGCATTAGGCAGGTCAATCTTGTAGTAAATATAATTAATTCACATTACACTGTATAATTAATTCACGTTATGTTGCCTAAATTATATTATACCTACACTGAATGAAAGACTTTTTTTTTAAGAATGGTAATACAAATCACATTAATTATTTTCTCTTTAAAATGTTTATTCTTTGATGTATAATTAATTCATACAACTAAAATAAACCACATATCCAATCCTTCTTAATTTGGGTCCCTAGTTTATCATCAAAGTCCAAAAAAACATTATCATATTTCTAAGATATTCTAAATAACTTACATTGAAAAGTGAATATACATATGTTTATATAAAATTGTAGAGTACATAAGTATATATGTCGGGTCAGGGCCGGGTCTACGGGTATGAGAATTGAGCCCAGGCCCCGCCCATAAGCCCTAATGGGCTGGTCAAAGCGAACTTGACTGGCAGGTCAAATTGCCATCCCTAGTGTCGTTATTCATCTCATAACAAACAAAAAATTTCCAAGCTTGCTTTAGTCCACTATGCTTTATTTTCCTTCTCATTATTAAAATTTATTGCTTTCTTATTCATTTTTTTTTTTTTTTTTTGGAGGCTGATGATTTGGAGGTGTGTTTCTTTAGTCAAGTAAGTGATATTGCAAAAAATGGGTCAATTAAGTCACAAGTGACAATAAGGACATGTAAATGAAAGTTGGGACTAAATATGTAAAACGTGGAACTACGCATGTTAACCCCAAAAGACGGAACTTTATCTTATATACCATTGTCCTCCATAATAGTGAAATCGCATCGCGGATCATGTGCAGAGTGACGTTTTTAAATTTTTACATATACATTTCCCATAAAACGTTAATTCGTCAAATCAAGTCGTAAAATTTAACGAATTCGTTTATCAAATCGCAAGATAAACGAGTCACCAATGTACCTTTCTACGGCTATTCGTAGCCTTTCTCTTCCATCCTTAGTCTTTCCTCCTCTAACTCCCTTCTCTCGTTTTGGATATCGAGTTGAGCTTTGAACAATTGTTCTTGTTCGGGTGTTAGGGTCCTTTCTGGTTGATTGTTGTTGCTAGATTCCTCCTCACTCATTGTAAGACCCCTAATGAAAATAAGTTAATTGATAAAAATTCATAGACGGGCCATTTAGAGAGATACATTAAATGTTTTAATGAAGACGTTCGTCGCGTATGAGACTTTAATGAAATTTAAGGTCGACGAAATCTCACATTCGGGGACACCACGAAGAGCCGATGTAACCTGGAGACGAGGCGATGCTCATCCGTCCAATATCAACAAATTTTACCTTGATCGAATAAACTTCTCGATACCTTATCAAACTACTTTTCCGAAGGACCAAAAACTAAAACGCTAACCAAATTAACATTACTAAGAAAATCGAGCACAACCGAGCAAATAAATCACCTATGAGCAAGTTAGTTCTTGCTTGTACTTAAAGTAACATAAGTAAGAAGAAACTAATAGTTTAGTTGACTAAGTGAATCTTGTTGACTAAGTCAATATAAGACCTACAATAGTCATCTTCTTCCTCATTCACTCTCTCATTCTCCAACACTTCAACCTCGATTGATAAACCTCCATAGCCAAACCTCTTTAAGCTTCAAATTCCCACTTATCCTCCACCATTTCTCACATGCAAATACATATTCCTTATCCTCTCAACTTGAGAAAGCTAATAAAACAACTCAATTTATGATCAAAGCACAATCAAAGAAGTTAGAAGGCAATAAATCCCACTCACTCTTCTTCCTTTCAATTTTATTCCATAATCTCAATTGTCTTCCACATTAACACATCTAATTCCATTCAACACTTTCTTTTTTTTTTTTGAAACGGCAAATATTACAACTACTTCCTACACTACTCCTATATCAACCACACCTATACCAACACCAATTTACTCCTAAACCACCTTATGTCTCCACCAGGGATCGAACCCTGCACCTCCTCCTTCCCGCTCCAGTTCCATTCCACAACACTTTCTAGGAGTTCAATTTGTCAATCCAATTTTGAAGTCGGTAATGAATTAATCCAAAACCCTATGAGAAAAGTGTTAAGGTGGGTTAAAATTGTTCTACTAAAACTAGTTTTTAATCTTGGTGCATGCATGTTTTCTTGATAAAATCTTGATGATTTTTCCTTTAAAACTAAAGTAAGGCCTCAAAATCAATTGGGTAAGTCATTTAATGAATTGCATGTTGATTTTGAAGTAGTAGAAACTCGATTCTTGATAATTCTGTCACGCCCCAAAACCAAATCACTTTGGCGCGACCGGCCGTCTATCGTGAGATGGGCTCACGCCAAGACGAAGCCTTACTTTAAATTCTCAAATACATAAAATAATCTCATAGTGGTACATCAGAGCGTCTAAAATCCCATAAACAGTAATTACAATAATAATTACAAGTCCTCAGTACATAACAAACACCTCAACGGTACAAATCATCATATTCAATACAAACTCAGAGTACGCTACAACTACTGAAAGTCTCCATAAGATCCACCATCCGTCTACCGGGTTCCACTCTACTGTACCATCCAATGTCACTTCACTTACTAAATATCTGAAAGGGGGGGTGTAAGGGTGAGCCTCAATGACACTTTTACCGGATCAAGCAGAGTATTTCAAACATACATATATATATATATATCAATACGTTTAGATATCCAAAATAATTGCATGGAACACTTTATCAAAACAATGTCAATTCATATTTAGCTCAATCAGACAATACACTATGGCCACACGAACCGTGGTGGCACATAGGTCGGCTTTTACATAACCATAACAATACCCTACCAAAGGGATAACATAACAATGGGAGATCTCCAAAAGCATGACATTCCCTCGAAAGGGCCCAAACAATTCATAGGCATGTCGATGAGCATAAAACATATTTTCGATCCATGCTTTTGAACGAAAACACTTTTCACAAATCACAATCATGATAAAACATTTATGGGTACACATACTTGATCCTTTTCGAATAGATTATTATACCAAGTCCCATTCCTTGATATAATAACCATAAGTAGTTTGTCAAATCATAAAACATACATATATATACGATAACAATAAAATAGAAGCAAAAGTGTCAAGGAAACCCCCTTACCTCAAGGTCGATACGAATGCAAGCTTAACATATCCAATCACGAAAGCTCCTACTTGCAACTCGAATTCTCCAAAGTCACCTAGAACCTTAAATCTTCCAATAGCACCACTTGCTAACTCCAAAACGCCTCTACTCCGGTTTCAATAGGTCAAAAAGGGACTAGTAGGTTACAAGGGCAAAACGGTAATTTTTGGAGCTAGGAAAAATAGGATAAAAATGGTGGGACGTCAATATAGTAATTCTACATGTCCAGGGGTAAAACAGTAATTTTCTGTGGGCAAAAGGGGAAAAATAGATCTAGTCATGGCAAGGTTCGAACTTGTGACCTCCAGGTTCACAGCAGTGTGACAAATCAACTAGGCTAGGCTTTCAGTTGTTACAAGTTTTGTAGATAATAGTATATATCGTGGTAAGGGCAGATTCGGTAGATAACACAAGGACCAGGGGCATAACAGGTATTGCGGGTTGTTGGGTCAAAACTAGAATATACTGAAGTTCGTCAAATTGCAGAAAGGTCCCTGGCACACTCAAATTCTTAAAAGGGAGGGTTTTAACTTTTCAAAAACTTCAATTCGGTCCCTATAACAATCCGAACTTTCCAAACTCGATCCAATCGGCTCCAAATCCAAGCTAGGGTTCCAAAATCTGAATACCCATCATCTCCTCCGTCTAACTCGACCAAGAACAGTCCCAAAACAACACAAGCAGTCCAAATCGAATTGTGGATTCGATCTCCATGTTTCCCGATCCAGTTTCACGATTTCAAGCCTCCATATTTTCCGGTTTCATGCTCCTTCGTCTGTTCTTCTTCGATCTGGATTTTCGCCATTTATGTTCGGCTTCTAATCGATGTGGGTGAGGGAGAGGCGGCTCAATATGGGTGGTGAACTTGCATATAGTGTTGACAGTGGTATGCGGGGAGAGGAGTAAAAGGCGGAGCTTGGTGGTGTCAAGGCCACAAGATGTGATTTGGGGGCTAGAGGAATGAAGAAGATGATGACTAGGGTTAGGGATTAAGCAATAGTAGAGCTTTACACAATTGGGCTTTTACTCCCAACCCAATACAATTAAATCAACATGGTCCATCTCGATTTATCGATCCAATAAGCGACTAATAAAATCCCGAACAACTCACGTCTCTATAATTAATTCAACTCTGTAAAATTAATAGGCAATCGAAAAATAAATTTCCGGGATTTTACATCCTCCCCTCCTTAAAAGAAGTTTCCTCCTGGAAACTTAACTCCTCTATGCTTCCATTGCGCCAATCTCACAAACATCCGATTTTCTAAACTTTCCCGTCACAACATCAATCCTAATACCATTCACTTGGTCCGGAAATCTCATCGACGAGTTCATACTTCATATCTAAAGTCCATTACCACTTTTGGCATCACACTCGGAAACACCATGCTTCGAGAAATATAACATAATCTCCCAATCAACACAAACATATCACACATACCCCCAACAAATTAAAACCTCACCACTTTCTTCCAATCACAGTCATAAACCTCGAAAAGACTAACCTAAGAACCTCAAAGATTCTTACCTAGGTTCCTCAAAGATCCTAACATAACTCCTCGAATTTTCCTTTCATCGAAATCAACACTTCACAGATTCAAACATGGGACCTACACCCAACAAACCGGAACCTAGGCTCTGATACCACCTTTGTCACGCCCCAAAACCAAATCACTTTGGCGCGACCGGCCGTGTATCATGAGATGGGCTCACGCCAAGACGAAGCCTTACTTTAAATCCTCAAATACATAAAATAATCTTAGAGTGGTACAACAGAGCGTCTAAAATCCCATAAACAGTAATTACAATAATAATTACAAGTCCTCAGTATATAACAAACACCTCAACGGTACAAATCATCATATTCAATACAAACTCAGAGTACGCTACAACTACTGAAAGTCTCCATAAGATCCACCATCCCTCTACCGGGTTCCACTCTACTGTACCATCCAATGTCACTTCACTTACTAAATATCTGAAGGGGGGTGTAAGGGTGAGCCTCAATGACACTTTTACCGGATCAAGCAGAGTATTTCAAACATACATATATATATATCAATACATTTAGATATCCAAAATAATTGCATGGAACACTTTATCAAAACAATGTCAATTCATATTTAGCTCAATCAGACAATACACTATGGCCACACGAACCGTGGTGGCACATAGGTCGGCTTTTACATAACCATAACAATACCCTACCAAAGGGATAACATAACAATGGGAGATCTCCAAAAGCATGACATTCCCTCGAAAGGGCCCAAATAATTCATAGGCATGTCGATGAGCATAAAACATATTTTCGATCCATGCTTTTGAACGAAAACACTTTTCACAAATCACAATCACGATAAAACATTTATGGGTACACATACTTGATCCTTTTCGAATAGATTATTATACCAAGTCCCATTCCTTGATATAATAACCATAAGTAGTTTGTCAAATCATAAAACATACATATATATACTATAACAATAAAATAGAAGCATAAGTGTCAAGGAAACCCCCTTACCTCAAGGTCGATACAAATGCAAGCTTAACATATCCAATCACGAAAGCTCCTACTTGCAACTCGAATTCTCCAAAGTCACCTAGAACCTTAAATCTTCCAATAGCACCACTTGCTAACTCCAAAACGCCTCTACTCCGGTTTCAATAGGTCAAAAAGGGACAAGTAGGTTACAAGGCAAAACGGTAATTTCTGGAGCTAGGAAAAATAGGATAAAAATGGTGGGACGTCAATATAGTAATTCTACATGTCCAGGGGTAAAACAGTAATTTTCTGTGGGCGAAAGGGGCTTAAAAATAGATCTGGTGATGGCAAGGTTTGAGAACTTGTGACCTCCAGGTTCACAACAGAGTGACAAACCAACTGGGCTAGGATTTTGGTTGTTACAAGTTATGCAGATATATCGTGGTAAGGGCAGATTCGGTAGATAACACAAGGACCAGGGGCATAACAGGTATTGCGGGTTGCTGGGTCAAAACTAGAATATACTGAAGTTCGTCAAATTGCAGAAAGGTCCCTGGCACCTTCAAATTCTCAAAAGGGAGGGTTTTAACTTTTCAAAAACTTCAATTCGGTCCCTGTAACAATCCGAACTTT
Organism: Plantago major; assembly: GCA_026545765.1. Taxonomy (NCBI): domain Eukaryota; kingdom Viridiplantae; phylum Streptophyta; class Magnoliopsida; order Lamiales; family Plantaginaceae; genus Plantago; species Plantago major. The sequence goes on along the minus strand of CM048840.1, from coordinate 55,266,210 downwards.
CCAAACTCGATCCAATTGGCTCCAAATCCAAGCTAGGGTTCCAAAATCTGAATACCCATCATCTCCTCCGTCTAACTCGATCAAGAACAGTCCCAAAACAACACAAGCAGTCCAAATCGAATTGTGGATTCGATCTCCATGTTTCCCGATCCAGTTTCACGATTTCAAGCCTCCATATTTTCCGGTTTCATGCTCCTTCGTCTGTTCTTCTTCGATCTGGATTTTCAGTTACTTATGTTCGGCTTCTAATCGATGTGGCTGGGTGAGGGAGAGGCGGCTCAATATGGGTGGTGAACGTGCATATAGTGGTGACAGTGGGAGGCGGTGAGAGGAGTAAAAGGGCGGAGCTTGGTGGTGTTGGGCGGCTACAGTGTGATTTGGGGGCTGGAGGAATGAAGAAGATGATGACTAGGGTTAGGGATTAAGCAATAGTAGAGCTTTACACAATTGGGCCTTTACTCCCAACCCAATACAATTAAATCAACATGGTCCATCTCGATTTATCGATCCAATAAGCGACTAATAAAATCCCGAACAGCTCACGTCTCTATAATTAATTCAACTCTGTAAAATTAATAGGCAATCGAAAAATAAATTTCCGGGATTTTACAAACTCCCAAATCCTGTAAGCAATCTGCCCTGGTTTTGTAAAATGTAAAATAAATACTTTTCTTCATTTGTTGATGTTGAGAATTCAACTGGACATGTATAACATTATGTTTCATATCTAATTATGGAATGAGGTTAAAATGGGTTTTAATAAATTAAATAAAATTCGCGAAAGATTCAACATTTACAATGTTGACAGAACAGGGTACTGTTAGTAAAACCCCAATCATGCTTCTTCAAAATGATCAAATTGTCTTTAATCCATGAAAAATGAAAGATCCATGAGATGTTTATATTTTTCAGAAAGAATTATGATATTTGTAGTTGTATCTAATATTTGGTGAATATTTCTCCGTCATTGCTCACTGCATGAGCAGTTTAGGTAGAAAATTCTTAGGTGATAGTATATAAAGGTGTTTTAGAATCAAAAGTATGTTTTGAATAGAAAACACAGTAATCTAGCATAAAAAAAAATTAGAAGCAAGAGAATTGAGAATGTTTGACCACTGAAATGTATTTTATAATGAAGGACTAGCAAACTGTCAGAATCGGGATTTTATGAACCGAACCTAAATTTAATGAGATCACACTAAAAAGGGAAACTAAATTTAGATGGAAGAAGATGTCTTGGGCGTACTGTTATTGATTGCTAGCTTGATCTTTTGGGCAAGAAAGCTTATACATAGTTGGTCTTACATTCATTAGGGACATTTGTATGTACTTGAACTCGAAGGTGCTATGTATTTTATCCTTTGTAAGTCTCCTAATGAGTCATATAATTAGGTTGTTAGATATGTGCTTGGTGACATGTTAATGTTTGTCTTCTTTAAGTGTTCTGTTATTAATCCAATTTGTATCACTGTCTGATGTTATTGCATAAATTGCCAGCATTGTTGCTCTGTTATTGCATTTATGTGTTCAGACTTGTGAAGCATATCATGTTATATTTAAATAATTGTGTGTTCTTGTCCAGTTAGTCAGATTATTTGCATAATTGTGTGATTAGTGATAAATATACGTTACTGCTTATCTTTATAATTGTTAGCAACAAATTGTTAAATTATTATGTAATTATATGCCTAGTTGATTCTACTGGCTTATGCTCGTTTGTGGGGGTTAAAGGGTATCAATAAGTGTTTTTGCGTAATATTAAGTAGTGTTACCTTTTATCAGGATTTACGGGTTGCTATTTGGCAAGGTCATCTATGGTGAGTGTTCTATCCAAAAAGTATATGTATATTTGCAAAACTACAAGAAGCTATTTTAATATTATATATATATAGTATTGCATCTCAAATATTGTGAAACTCATGAAATCAAGTTCTGAAAACTCCATCAAATCTTTTTCTCATGCTTCGACCGATATGTGCGCAATTGTGGTGGGGGTTTCTGAGTGGACATACTTGGGCAGTTGTGTCTTTCGAGTTGTTCATGAAGTACCTCTGCTTACTATCCCTAGACGCGAGGCAGAAGTCGCCGAGGTCTTTGGGAGTAGTAGTGCTCCACCCCTGTACCATGGCAGGGTCTTCGTCTTCGCTTGACAGTGGTAGCACCCTGTCTGGATGGATAAGGGTTTGGATTGGGGTTATAAGGTTGACTGCACCAACGATAATTTATTCGCTTCGTTATATATTTTCTTCGCTTATTTTTATATTATGATTCGTTTGATTTTAAAAACCATACTTCATTATTACGTAATTTGTTGTTCACTTAACACATAACCTGACTGAGTTTTATCTCACACTTGATTTGTTACCTTCTTGTAGATTTTGGCGCCTTGGAGTCCTAGACATTCAGTAGCGGAGAGTGGGGGTTTCTTTATAATTTTGGGATTGTTTGGAAAATTGTTTTGAACCCTTCGTTTTATTAGTAATTAGTAGATGCTTGTGGCTTTGTTTAGACTTTTGTAAAACGATTTGCGTCTTTTCTAGACTTTTCAATTAAAGAAGTTTATTTTTATTACTGTAAATTTCCGGGTCGTTATAGTTGGTATCAGAGCCTGAGTTTTTACTCGGGCTGTACCGAGATATGATTTTCGGACCTTGGGTTGTGCGAGTGAGGTGTCTAAGTTACTGAACCTAGGTTGTGTCTTTCGTGTTAACTGGTCCTCGAGTTGTCGTCTTGTTACTATGATATGAAAGTGATTGACGTATGAGTGCTCAATTTGATTTGCTTGACGTATGTGATTCTAATTTTCTCGTGTCCTATGATCAAAATGTTACCTGCTTGTTTTGTGTAACATATTTTTGGCATGTTATGTGTTATCATTTAGTGGTCCAATATTTTACTAGAGTTAGTATAAATCACTTGTAGGCGGCCGACTACATAATGATTCGTACTAACTAGAGTTAATAAATGACCACTATATGATTGTGTGCTTAGATATTTGAGCATTTACTTAATTCAAGCTATATGATGGCTATCATGTTTATGCTAGAAGTTACTTTGGTGGCTCTGTGGTTTAATCCTTTTATCTGATGATCATTTGAGAATACTTTCTAATTTGATTTAGTCCCCTTTATCTCCTTCGTTATTTGCCAGTTGAGTATAATTTGTATGTATGCGTTAGTTTCTACAAGTTGCTGTATCATTCCATGATTGTGGGCTTTTTCTTTTCTATTGTTCTGTTTAAAGGAATTACGATAGGCATAATTATCTTTCCTGATTTTGCAATACTCTTAAGTGACTGTATGTATATCTATGTTTAACCTTGCCAAAGGATTTTATAAATGTGTTATTTCTAAGGAAGTTTCGGAAAAATGTTTTATGGTTGATTATATTGTATCTTGGTAAATAGAATTCTTAATTACTTTTGTTGTCGAGTTTGACGCATTGAACATTTGACTTTTATTAAATTCTTAGAATGTGCTTTAAATGGTTTATCTCCTGTAAGTGATAGATTATTTGTACCATTACTTACTATACTAGCATTCCTAAAAAAAAGAGCTACTTTTCTTACATGATGTTTGGTTCTGATTCGAATGTCCTGAGAGTGTGGGCTGTTTATTTTCTTATACCTCGACATGTCCTTACCTCGTTTGCATGAATTTGATTGAGTCTCAAATTGTGATTTGTATACTTTTATTTTACTACGTTAGATGCGTATATGTAATGTTGTACAAACATTAAGCTTAATCAGTATTAGTGTGATATTACTACATGTACAGATGTCTTCTTACTTGCAAGTGCTAATTGCTAAGTGAGCTGGTCCATATGTTGCTTCACAAAAAAAAAAAAAAAGTTTTAATCTCCCTCTATTTTACTCCATGCGCCTAGTATGCAACTGTTGTCTGTATATTTATATTTTTGGGATGTTAGTTGAGTTTATGGGAAAACATTTGAGATAGTTTTCTATCAATCTGTACAAATATTTGTTTGTTTTGTATATTAATATGTCTATAAAAGATTGGAAATTTGACAACTTGGTTCTCGAAACATGAAGCACCCAAACTCTAGTCTAGAACAAGGGATGAATTAGATCACATATCCGTGTTTAATTATGTGAACATACTTGAAAATTGATCATATTATGTAAATTTGATATTGATGCATAGCATTAGTTCCGTGTAACTTATTAGCTTGTGCTTATTTGTTAGTCACTTATTTGTGGGGTTATGTGGTAGTTTATATTTTCTCGTTCCATAAAATCCACCTTGTTAGCATTCACCTTTCATCAACCTTCTCTCTTTCTTCTCTAGTCGTAATTAGTAACTCACGTTATAACTTCTCCCAGAAAACGCAAAATTTCAGACTCTTTAGCAAACCTTCACAGTTCTTTCATCTTCTTCGTTGTAATCCCCCTGACCTTGATTACTTAACCAGATTCTCAGTCTCACCAAACCCCTATCGATTACCCTCTTGGCCTCTTATTAAAGTTTGTCTTCTTCCCTTCTCCTTCGCACTCGAAAAACCCTCTTGATTTTGCCTCCCGCATTGAACTTGAAAGGAGGAATGTCTCATCCAGTTCGGTGTGTTCACTTGTTAACTAGCCTTCAAGTATGTTATCGGTAAGTTTGCAAACCTACGTTTTATACAGAGTCAGTATCCCGAGCTCGTCGTTTCTTAAGGTGAGAATTTGAGGACCAAATTCCCTTAAGGAAGGGAGATTGTAAGACCCCTAATGAAAATAAGTTAATTGATAAAAATTCATAGACGGGCCATTTAGAGAGATACATTAAATGTTTTAATGAAGACGTTCGTCGCGTATGAGGCTTTAATGAAATTTAAGGTCGATGAAATATCACATTCGGGGACACCACGAAGTGTCGATGTAACCTGGAGACGAGGCGATGCTCATCCGTCCAATATCAACAAATTTTACCTTGATCGAATAAACTTCTCGATACCTTATCAAACTACTTTTCCGAAGGACCAAAAACTAAAACGCTAACCAAATTAACATCACTAAGAAAATCGAGCACAATCGAGCAAGTAAATCACCTATGAGCAAGTTAGTTCTTGCTTGTACTTAAAGTAACATAAGTAAGAAGAAACTAATAGTCTAGTTGACTAAGTGAATCTTGATGACTAAGTCAATATAAGACCTACAATAGTCATCTTCTTCCTCATTCACTCTCTCATTCTCCAACACTTCAACCTCCATTGATAAACCTCCATAGCCAAACCTCTTTAAGCTTCAAATCCCCACTTATCCTCCACCATTTCTCACATGCAAATACATATTTCTTATCCTTTCAATTTTATTCCATTATCTCAATTGTCTTCCACATTAACACATCTAATTCCATTCAAGACTTGCTAGGATTTCAATTTGTCAATCCAATTTTGAAGTGGAGAATGAATTCATCCAAAACCCTATGAGAAAAGTGTTAAAATTGTTCTACTAAAACTAGTTTTTAATCTTTGTGCATGCATGTTTTCTTGATAAAGTCTTGATGATTTTTCCTTTAAAACTAAAGTAAATGAGTAATATGGCCTCACAATCAATTGGGTAAGTCATTTAATGAATTTTATGTTGATTTTGAAGTAGTAGAAACTCAATTCTTGATAATTCCCAAATCTCGTAAGTAATCTGCCCTGTTTTTGTAAAATGCAAAATAAATACTTTCCTTCATTTCTTGATGTTTTGAATTTAAATGGACATGTATAACATCATGTTTCATCTCTTATATTTGGAATGAGGTTAAAATTGATTTTAATAAATTAAATAAAATTCGCGAAAGATTCAGCATTTACAATGTTGACAGAACAGGGTACTGTTAGTAAAACCCCAATCATGCTTCTTAAAAATGATCAAATTGTCTTTAATCCATAAAAAATGAAAGATCCATGAGATGTTGATATTTTTCAGCAAGAATTATGATATTTGTAGTTGTATCTAATATTTAGTGAATATTTCTCCGTCATTGCTCACTGCATGAGCAGCTTAGTTAGAAAATTCTTAGGTGATAGTATATAAAGGTGTTTTAGACTCAAAAGTATGTTTTTAATAGAAACACAGTAATCTAGCATAAAAAAAATTATAAGCAAGAGAATTGAGAATGTTTGACCACTTAATGTATTTTATAATGAAGGACTAGCAAACTGTCAGAATCGGGATTCTATGAACCGAACCTAAATTTAATGAGATCACACTAAAAAGGGAAACTAAATTGAGATGGAAGAAGATGTCTTGGGCGTACTGTTATTGATTGCTAGCTTGATCTTTTGGGCAAGAAAGCTTATACATAGTTGGTCTTACATTCATTAGGGACATTTGTATGTACTTGAACTCGAAGGTGCTGTGTATTTTATCCTTTGTGAGTCTCCTAATGAGTCATATAATTAGGTTGTTGATGTGTCAAATCAAAGTTCTAAATTTTTTTGAAGCCAAGTGTTAATTCTCAACACTACGAAAACCTGTAGTGTAGTGGATTTAACCCCGAGGTCAGTCTCGAAGGACTTAAGTAGACTGAGTCTTGTTTACGAATAAAAGTAACAATATGAAAAGCTGTAAATGTTGGTTTTCTTCGGCAACGAGATGATATACTAAAGTAAATAACTAATTGCAATTACTAGAAACCGAATTAACAGGAACGAGATTGAAATATGAATGGGAAAATTATGGAGTGGTAACGTCAACAAGCTATCTAGCAGGATATATGTGATTCACGGGATTGACTACGCAAGTTGTCACAGACTTGAGTTCAAAAACAAATAGCACTAGTGAAGGCGTCACTTTCACTAGACTACAATTAATTTGACTAACCTACTATCACCGTTTGCAACTAACTGTTAAAATACACCATTTTACCTTCCATTAGCGCGGTTTAGCCAAATATCTACAAAACATACAAAGTACAAAACAAGTAAAAATATTCTAGGAAAACTAAATAAAACTATACTCAAGGATGACAAAAAGACGGTAAAAAAGTCCAAATGAGACGGTACAAAACCGACTCATCAAACTCCCCAAACTGAACCCTTGCTTGTCCTCAAGCAACAGACTCTCTAAAAAACCTTGAAAAAATAAAAAACACATAGACACAAAATAAAGTCTAGCTCCCAAGCTACCGAGTCTACGATTGCAAGTAACAAGCCCAAGAAATGCAGAAGCTTTGACATCACACTGACATTCACAGGATAACATGCACAAGTTCAAAAAGTTCATTTCCAAAGTAAATAGAACTTAAGTCTAAAACAGCAGTCCCTCACAAGTGGATCCTATGCATCTATTCTCTCACAGTCCAGGAAGTGTCCAGTAGGGGCAATCACTCAAGAATATAAAGAGGTAAGGAAGGTGACTCGCATCACAGAGATGCCTCAAATACCTCATATAATGTACTCAATTAGTTAAGTCGGAAGGGACTTTTTCATAGCTCTGTAACAATCAGCAGTAGAATCATAAAAAGGCAATCGTTCTCTCTTTCTTCAATATATATATTTTTTCATTTTTTTGCATACTCTTTTTTTCAGTATTATATTTGACCCACATGCTTGTATATTTTTTTTGTCTCAATTTTTTGGTATTGTCTGTTTTACCGAAAGTCCGCACTTTTGTGCGTGCTGGTTTGGTGTACATGCCATCAACCCTCACGGACATACAGCTTTTAAAGGCCACGCCGGTATATAGGTAGTATCTGAAACGTGCCCAACACGACTAACGGTGGTAACTAGTACCATAGATCCACTCCGAGACTTATTTTATTTTTTATATTTTTGAGAGAACGAAAAACCTGAACACTGTCTTTATCAATACAAGTAGGGCACATAAACCTCCTCCCCAAACCTGGACTTGGAACAGGTTTGGCATAAGCAAATAAGAGTGTAAAACATGTCGTTCATCATACTTAACTTACACAGAGTACACATGAGAATGATGAGGCGCAAACAAGGGAGTTTGCACTTCCCGAATTAAATCACACATGCTCCGGTACAATATTTTTTCGTCGGCTAAGGTTCACTCACAGGCTTTTTTGGACTACAAAATTAGAACAAACTTCCTATTTACAACAGAACCGAATTTAGCAAACTTAAACATGCAAACTGCTAATAGTCAAGGATCAGTCAAAGCAAAAGCATTAAACAGGTTTAGTACATGCAATAGACGCTCGACCTGGGAGACAGACTTAGACTCAAAAGACTGAATAAGAAATACAAGATAAGGTACGAAATACAGAGAAATAAACACATCTGAAAACATGCAAGTAAGAAGCCTAAGGTAGATCAAAACTCGAAACACCCCTCCCCAAACCTGAACTCGCGCTCGCCCTCGAGCAACAATTGAAAAGAGAAAAAGTAGAGTGTTGATAAGACAGAGGCTTCCCTGATTGAAGGTTCCCAAGATGTGTAGAGGACTGGTGGTGTTCATTTGCGATGGTGGGTACTAGACTTCCCCATGCTCGAATTTCTCTGCCCTTGCACCTGCGAATAGATATAAAGGGGTCCAACATACCCCGCAGAATAGTCCTTGCAGATAAAATCCTTAGCAAATAATCTAATGCATTCACTATCCCGACCTTACCATTCACCTCATAAGTTGTTGTGCGTCTAAATACGCTAATATCCATTCTGGAGGCGAATAAAAATGGCCATCCAAGGAGGATTGTATCCGGTCCTGTCTTCTGATCTTCCCAGACATCCTTAAGAACAACAAAATTGGTGATAACAGTTTCACCATTCAGTTTAACCGCGATACCCTTTGCCAATCCAACTGGTCTTCTATGTGACCCATCCGCCATTAGGAGTCGAGCTTTCATTTCTTCCAAACCTGTGAAGCCACATCCCTTAAACAGACTATATGGGATTGTATTACATGTAGCTCCTGTGTCTAAAGTCGCAATGACTTTTGAATTTCCCATCCCAACTACGATGTTAAAGCTCTTCTTACTGAGAGGATGCTCCTTCACATTTTCTGCTAACTCTTCTTCCTTGGCAGGAACTTCAACTGCTCCAGTTTCCGGGGTGCTCACTATAACTGTAGAATCTTCCTCTTTTGCAGAACCCAATTCTTCAATGGAAATGGCTGGATCTTCCTTTTGTTCTGGGATTGACTCCTCAACAGAATTACCAGGGGTTATCATCTCTTCTCCTACTGCTTCACTAGCAATCGGAACCAACGATGCACATCCACAAGATGCGCAAATCTGTTTTGAAACCTCAACACGGGTCTCATTTTCCGAAACAGTCACCTCAACCGGTGTTTCTTTGATCACCTTAATAGCCATTGCCCTCTCGGGAGTACCAGGGAATTTCCCTTTTTCTCGCTCTTGGTCCTTCTCTAGTAGCTGCTGAAGAACACTCCAGATCTTATCTATATCCTTTTCCAGTTCCCTAATGCGGGCGTCGGTAGACTGATGATGCGCCTTAGCTTCGCGCATAAATTTCCTCGACTCATTCATGAAGCTCTTGAGTTCATCCGCCAATCCCGATCCACCTATTGGTTGCACGAAACCTGTGCCGGATCTCTGCTCTTCACCAAAGGTAGCGTTTGCTTCCCCCCTTTGACTCTTGACATTTCTCCTGGGGTTACGGTGTTAGTTGTTTTGTGCCAACTTAGCAAACTTATCCTTGAGAGCATCAGCAGTTAATTCCATTATATCACCCCCGCAAGACGCATCTATCATATACTGCTGGTTCTCGTTCAACCCGTTATAGAAATACTGATTCAGATCAGCCTGGGGGTACCTGTGGTGGGGACATTGAGCTAGCAGGCTCTTGAACGTGTCCCACGCTTCATACAGAGACTCATCATACAGCTGGCTAAAGGTATTGATTTGCTGTCTGATAGAAGAAGTCTTAGATAGAGGGTAGTACTTCTGCATAAATGCATTGTAGACTTCAGTCCAGGTGGTTAAGATTCCTTCATCCACTACTGTGCCTTGTCAGCTAAACATATAGGAAAAACCCTCATCTTTAGATCATTGTCGGTGACATTCTCACCTTTAGGCAGCCACCCAATAGAGTGCTCCAGCTCCATAAGAAATCCCATCACATCCTCATTCTTTTGCCCATAGAATTTCGGAAGTAGGGCCATAAGATGTCCCTTAATCTTCAAGTTACGCACATTGGCAGGAGTGACAATACTAGGGCGGTGAACTTTTATGGTTGATGCGAACAGTGCAGCCATAGAAGTTTGCTCTAACTCGGTCATCTCTTCAAACCTATGCTGCAAGACAGACACAACACCAGAACTACTCAAACGTAAGTACCCGTTAGTTAAAACAAGCACTCAAGACGAAGAACACAGAGGTAACAAAGGAAAAAGACTAACAAAAACAAAAACTATAAAAAAGAAAAAAAAACAAAAATACTGTAACTAAAATTCGTAAACTTAACAGAGGAGTTAAGTCCCCGGCAGCGACGCCAAAAACTTGATGTGTCAAATCAAAGTTCTAAATTTGTTTTAAGCCAAGAGTTAATCCTCAACACTACAAAAACCTGTAGTGTAGTGGAGTTAACCCCGAGGTCGGTCTCGAAGAACTTAACTAGGCTGAGTCTTGTTTACGAATAAAAGTAACAATATGAAAAGCAGTAGATGTTGATTTGCTTCAGCAGCTACTAAAGTAAATAACTACTTGCAATTACTAGAAACCGAAAAAACAGTAACGAGATTGAAATATGAATGGGGAAATTATGGAGTGGTAACGTCAACAAGCTAGCTAGCAGGATATATGTGATTCACGGGATTGACTACGCAAGTTGTCACAGACTTGAGTTCAAAAACAAATAGCACTAGTGAAGGCGTCAGTTTCACTAGACTAAAATTAATTTGACTAACCTACTATCACCGTTTGCAACTAATTGTTAAATCGAGCAAGACGGAAGACATTTTGGCGTATTGATTAAATACTTAATCTAACAGTGATTTTGTCTAGAGGATTATCAAACGTGATAGCAGGAATAGTAATTAATCTAAAAAGCACAAGTAGTTGAATCACGATGCACTTCGAATCACATAAACCCTAGCTAGCATGCATTGAATCAGTCACCACCCCATAATGGGGGTGTTTAGCTACTCATGACAAGCGAAAGCATAATCACACTAGCAATAAACATAATCTCAAGCACAAAACAGAGATTCGAATAGATTGATACAATTTTACCCTTCGTTGTCACAAACCCTAGGTAGAAATTGTAGAATGAAAATGAATCAATGCCAAAGTTGTGTAAATAATCTCACATTCAACGTCAATCTTCGAATTACAAGGGAAAACAGTTCAATTACCTCGAAATCGGGTAATTGCCTTGAAAACTAGGTCTAGCTCTAAAGCAAGGTATTGTTCTTCACAATAGAATGAATTATGAAAAGTAAATCTCGATGTTTACTAATACAAGGAAAAGAAAACGAAGTCTGAAATGAATTAGGAAACAAAATCGCAGACATCGGTGGAAGAAAGCGGCATTGCAGTTAGAAGGATGGCGTCAAGCCGAATGAAGAAGCTGGCGTCGCCAGCTTCTTCTGCGAAATGAAAGTTCGAGTATGCGGTTTGAAAAGCGCCAGCTTCTTCAGGATTGACTGTTTTGCCCTTCGATGCCTTTTTCACTCCAATTCTCGATATTTTGGGCTTCGTGCTCCACTTCTAGCATCTATACGAGGCATTGAAACTCCATAACTTGTAGATGCATATAAAATACAACATTTTGCCTTCCATTAGCGCGGTTTAGCCAAATATCTACAAAACATACAAAGAACAAAACAAGTAAAATTATTGCATGTTAATGTTTTCTATCAATCTGTACAAAATATGTGCTTGGTGGCATGTTAATGTTTGTCTTCTTTAAGTGGTCTGTTAGTAATCCAATTTGTATCACTGTCTGATGTTATTGCATAAATTGCCAGCCTTGTTGCTCTGTTATTGTGTTTCTGTGTTCAGACTTGTGAAGCATATCATGTTATATTTAAATAATTGTGTGTTCTTGTCCAGTTAGTCAGATTATATGCATAATTGTGTGATTACTGATAAATATACGTTACTGCTTATCTTTATAATTGTTAGTGACAAATTGTTAAATTATTATGTAATTATATGCCTAGTTGATTCTACTGGCTTATGCTCGTTTGTGGGGGTTAAAGGGTATCGATAAGTGTTTTTGTGTAATATTAAGTAGTGTTACCTTTTATCAGGATTTGCGGGTTGCTATTTGGCAAGGTCATCTATGGTGAGTGTTCTACCCAAAAAGTATATGTATATTTGCGAAACTACAAGAAGCTATTTTAATATTATATATATATATATATATATATATATATATATATATATATATATATATATATATATATATATATATATATATATATATATATATATATAGTATTGCATCTCAAATATTGTGAAATTCATGAAATCAAGTTCTGAAAACTGCATCAAATCTTTTTCTCATGCTTCCGCTCTAAAAAGATATATATGTATATGATTTATTATGATCTTCGTTTGATTTGATTGATTGATTGATTCGACTGATATGTGCGCAATTGTGGTGGGGGTTTCTGAGTGGACATACTTGGGCAGTTGTGTCTGTCGAGTTGTTCATGAAGTACCTCTGCTTACTATCCCTATACACAAGGTAGAAGTCGCCGAGGTCTTTGGGAGTAGTAGTGCTCCACCCCTGTACCATGGCAGGGTCTTCGTCTTCATCTTCATTTGATAGTGGTAGCACCCTGTCTGGAGTGATAAGTGCTTGGATTGTTATAAGGTTGACTGCACCAATGATAATTTATTCGCTTCGTTATATATTTTCTTCGATTATTTTTATATTATGATTCGTTTGATTTTAAAAACAATACTTCGTTATTACGTAATTCGTTCTTCACTTAGCACAGAACCTCACTGAGTTTTATCGCACACATGATTTGTTACCTTCTTGTAGAATTTGGCGCCTTGGAGTCTGAGACGTTCAGCAGCGGAGAGTGGGGGTTTTCTTTATAAGATTTGGATTGTTTGGAAAATTGTTTTGAACCCTTCGTTTTATTAGTGATTAGTAGATGCTTGTGGCTTTGTTTAGACTAGTGTAAAACGATTTGCGTCTTTTCTAGACTTTTCAATTAAAGAAGTTTATTTTTATTACTGTAAATTTTCGGGTCATTACACTCATGTTGCTAGATTGTTCCATGACGGGATCAACTCCTTTTCTTTTCTCAAGTTTGTCTATGTCGTCTCTTAATGGTATGAACGGCGTTCCCGCGTTTCTTCTTCATTGCATAAAGTCTCAAGAAACAAATGTGAAACCCCGTATTTTCGTTCGTGGAATTAATTTTATTATGTTATTTTAGTTTATGATTAAAACCCTGTACGTTAGTTGGCTTAGAGTTTTTAAAATAAAAGGAGTCTTTTACTTGTTGGTTTCTTTCTAGTTTTTGATTTGTTGTAAACTTCTAAGAACCTTACCAGTATGATATACTATTTCACGTTAATCTTCCAGCAAAAACTGAAATCAGATCGACGTCTTCTTCTTTATACAAACACCTTTTCTTCTGAAAACTAAGGCATAAACATTGTTCTTCACGTGGCTTTCTTTGTTCTTCATTGAATCCCTTTCACCTCGCCGTGCGGTATGTTTCGAACCTTGTTTTCCTTTCCGTATGTTTGTTTTGGGGGGAATCTTTGTGTTTGCTCAAACAAATCGTGTTTACATGCGTAATTATGGCATTGTTATGTTCTTCCCGCATGCTCTGTTTCTATCCTAAAAGCTCTACATCTGTTACTAAACAGTTGCACAACTGATGATTGTAATCTGTACTTGTTATTCATAGAATTACTTGTCTCTGAGTGGTTATTTGGCGGAGTTTAGGAATTGTAGAGGTTTTGCTATCGATCCCAGCTTGCCTCATTGTTTTGTTCCAATTTTATTTTTATTTTTGTTATTAACAAAATTGCTAAAAGTGATACGTAATACTTTTGTATTATCTATCTAATGTGCTTAATTACTTTCATAATATTTGTGGCATGATTCTCGCTTAAGTAACTTTATTCTTTGTCTTTGTTTGGTGCATGCTCTGTTTTCTTATACGTACTCTGTTTTTAGTTTCAAATTATAGTTGTATACGTAATATCTATCAAATTGAGTAAGCCAGTTATCAATTACTAGCTGTCTCCGAGTGGTCTCTGTGGTGTTGTTTAAGTTATGTGCCTGGCAGAGGTCATGTGTTCGAACCCTGACCTGTGCACTTTTTGTTCTTGCTCTCAGATTTTCTGTTTCTTCTCAATACCTGTGCGTTCTTTCTTGGACTGTAAAACGTTATTCTTGTTAACAACATGTGTGTGTCTGAATGGTCAGTAGTTTAGACTTAGTATTATGTTTGCCACAAGTTTTGGGTTCAAAACCCAGCCCGTCATTTATTTTGTTTCAATTTTAATTTGTCTTTCTGCCGCAAAATTGCAAAAGTTGATTCGTGATACATATGTATTAGCTATGTATTTATATGCTTAATTGCTTCTGGTGTTTCATGACTCGTTTTGCCCTTATATGTTAAGTGGTTTAAGTCTTGTGAGAGTCGTGGGTTATTGGGGTAGTTCTTTTAGTATTGGAATGGTTTCTTACTGGCCGGTACCCTTCTTACTCAGGAACTACGTATTTTGAGATTTGACGAGAAAATTTCTACGGTGAGTGTTCTTAAAACGCTTGCGAAAACCAAGGAAGTACTTGCTTGTATATATATATGTATTGCATCAAAGTTCCGACTCATTCTTTTCAAACATTGCATCAAAATTGATTTGGCATCGTTTTTGCTCAAATAAAAATATGTATATATTATATATGATATTGCTTCGATTGATTGATTGTTTTGGCCAAGCTTTCGGTTAGGGTATACTCATAGCATTTTCGGGCAGTGGTGACTGTCGATATGTTTGTGGGTGCTCTGGCTTACTTCTCTTTGACGCGAGGCAGGAGACACTGAGGTCTTAGAGGTAGTAGTGTACCACCCCATACCATGGCAGGTATTGATTGATTGAGTGGAGAGATAAGGGCTCGGATAAGGAGCGGCACCAGCGAACGATTGATTGCATTGTTATTGCTTTGTTATAGGATATGATTATTATTTTTGGATTCTGATATGTTTTTCCTATTGATATTTTAATTGTCACAGTCACACACGAACACCACTGAGTTTTTTGTCTCACACTCTTTTGTTTTCCTTCCTTGTAGATTCCGAGAAAGTTGGAGTACCTAGTCGGGTAGACGTTCAGCAACTAGAGAGAGAGTGGGGACTTACTTGGGATTTTGTAAAATTTTAGCCGCTGCTTTTGAAAATAGTGTTCTTTGCAAGTTTTCTGTTAGATTTTGAACTCGTTTTGAGTTTTTAGATTTCTTTTCGTCTTTGTTTAACGCCCTTGTTCTTTAAAAAATTAGTGTAATTTTCGGGGCGTTACAACAAACTTGTACAAGAATAACTAGTATAATAATGAAAATTAAAGAAACGTATTTTTGGGTTTTTTAATAAAAAGCTACTAATAAAAAATATAAAATACTGTTGGGTTTTTGGATAAGAAAAGAGACAATAACGATAATAAAAATATTTTTGAATTTTTTAGACTATACAAATCGGTTTCCTATAGAAGTTTTACGATTTTTTGGTTGTATGCATGCTATACGTATTGAAAAAGCAAGGCAGAAAATGTATGTGTGTGTGTGTGTGTGTGTGTGTGTGTGAGAGAGAGAGAGAGAGAGAGAGAGAGAGAGAGAATCCAACTTTTCTAGTCGAAATTCGCTCAAGCGGTTAAGTATCCCCGGCTGCGGCACCAAACTTTGACGGGCATTTGATTAGACGAATGTCGTTGAGGTGATACGCTTTACCAATCCGATGAGACGATAATTTAGAGTCTCATCTCGTCTTTTTTACCGTCTTTTGTTAGTCTTTATTTTCATTTTTATATGGTTTCGTGTTTTTGTTGTGATGTATAGATTTCTATTTGTTTAGGTATGTTTTGGAGGAAAAACGATGCTTTTGGATGGTCGTATTCGAGCATAGAAGGCTCAAAACTCCATTGGAAGGTCCCAAGTTCGATTCTAGAGTAGGATGAGCAATTTTGCAAGGCTAGGCTGGGACACGTCCCAGAAATTGGCCAAGACGAATCTCAGATCAGTAGCCCTTCTTGCTTAACATACTGGATGTTAGGAATATCTATTTAGATTTTGATCAGTAAACCCTAATGACTTATCTTAGTTCAAAAATGTAACTTGTACTCTTAGTTCACTTGAACATTGTAAAAGAGAAAGCTTACTAAGTATGTTAGTGTTGGTCCAGATAACGACAAAGTAAAAGAATAGAAGGGGGGAGGGGTGAATAGTCTTTTAAAACTTTTGACGATAAAACAGTTTCTCAGATATGTGTGAAGATATCTGATACTTTTATTCAGAGAGCGGAAGACTTTCTATGTGATAAGTGTACGTGCTTTGCAAGATATAAGTGTGAAAATACTCAGCAAGGTAAATAAAGCAATTAATAAGTTGCAGAAAGTAAATAACACATATCTTTATAGTGGTATCTGAGGGTGGCGTAATCCCTCAACTAATCCACTCGCCCTTTCTCAGGACATGAAATTCACTAAGATAGATATTGAGTTCTCCTTACAATAATCCTATCCCTTGATTCCCTTTTACACTAGGTTCCCAACCAAGTGTTCCCCCTGAGTTATTCCCCGACTTTCTCAGCCAAATACTTCTTGTACTCAGAAACCTTTGAGCTATTCCTTAGTTTCCCAAACTAAGTACTTCCTGTGCTCAGTAACCTTGGAGTTGTTCCTTAGTTTCCCAAACTATATACTTCCTGTACTCCATGCCGTGTGAGGTGTTGGTTAAAATAGTTTGTTAGGTGAGTAGTCTTAATAACTTTCTCAGTTATGTAGGAATACTCTATAGTACAAGAATCACTTAACACACTTCACAATGTGTGGTGATATGTTCTTCACTGGCCCAAGTCTATGTTAAATGTTCTAGAGAATGAATCTCAGATACTTGATCTTTTGATTCAACTCCTTCACAGGTAGCAATGGTTGTTAAGGATCAGGACACTTAGAACTTTCATGCTACTTAGAATTTAAGAGTTTGGTCGCAACAGTAAGCTAGAGAATAAGTAGGTTGAAGGCTTGCATGCTTGAATCAATAAGTTCGTAGATGTGCAAGTTATTTGTGTTTTTCAAGCATTCTAAGTGGTGATATTTATAGTTGAAAATCATGCCATTTGAATAGTATCCGTTAAGCACAATGAAATTCAAACTATTGATATCTATAAATAGCACTGCAGAAGACGTTGTCTCTTTTCAGAGATTTCCTCTTTTATTCTGATGTCTCTGTCTGCGCATTTATTGCACTGTACTATTTATTGTCCTGTAGTGCCAACAGAACTATGCACGCTTTCTAAAGCATTACATGTCCATTTCCAGAGACCTTCACTTCTCCAGATATCTATTGAAACATTGTTTCCCAGAAACATAGCTTTTTTCAAGGTATCTGAGCGTGGGTTTCGGTGGGCACTTTTCCTCATTCAGTAACCTTGTGTTCTCAGATATCTTTTGTGAAACTTATTTATTAAAAAACATTTGTTTCTTCAAGGTATCTGGAAGCAGGTATCTGAGGAAACCAATCTCCTTAGTCTTCAGCAATCTTGTGCAGTCTTCGAATCTTCAATACGTTGAACTCTTCTGTCGGATGCCTCCTTTTTGGTCTTCTTCAAGGATATAAAAAATTACATTGAGAGACCTAACATCCTATACAAGATTTGCTAGACTAACATACTCAGTAAACTTCCTGTTTTACAATGTTCAAGTCAACTAAGAGTACTAGTTACCTTTCTGAGCTTAGATAAGTCATTAGGTTGCTGATCAAAATCTAAACAGATATTCCTAACAAATTTCCCCCTTTTTGATCAGTTAACGATGACTATCTTTAAAACCTATTACAACTTGGAAGAGGAAACAATCCATCACTTAATCATTTCTTATGATCTTTTCAATTCATTTAATTAAGTGCAGAAAGTAAACATCAACCAAATCACAAGGTGTGATCTTTGCTGACAAGTTATCCTTTTTATAGATTGATATCTGAGAGTAGGTTCATCAGATATGTTACAAGGAAAGTTCACAGATAACTTTTACATGAATAAAACAAATTTCAGTACAATAAGCAAGATACAAAATACGTAGTTAAGTTAGAACAACAGGAGTAACCAAGCTCCAAGTAAACATTCTAATTAACTAGTCTTTAAGTCTTCAAAAATCTTCAAATTTTCAGCAACTCCATGGATCAATTTGCAAATTCCCTATCTCCAAATCTTTTGATGTCATATGAGTAGTCATAGAGCAAAGTTTTGACTAACATCTCAGTGTCCCTTGCATAACCACATATTTCCCTGTATGATTTGGTGGGATTCTTCTTGGCAAAGTGTTTGACCCACATGTACTTTCCCCATTTCCAGGAATGCTCTATTTTGATATCTAATAGCTTGAAGTATTCATATATGATCCTAAAATATCTGATGTTACCCTTGTATTGATCTTCAGTCATGTAGAATGACTCAAAGGATTCCACATCAAGTCTTGGCCTTGTGCCTGTTCCAGTGAGGTTTGGTACTTTGTGCACATCATCAGGTTTGCCATAAGGACACTCATCATTAAGGTCCTTCCTCATGGCTTCAACTCTCTTGACAACTTCAAAATCCAACCAAGCTTTGACATGATTGGTGTTGATCAAGATTGGCTTATCTTTTCTCCATGCCATAAGTTGTTGATGGACGGGTACTAGAAATCCTTTTTCATTTACAAGCAAGTGCTTGAGTTCCAGTATTCAGTATCCATTTTTCTGATGGATGCACCTATATGAGGAGGAGTTGTTATCAGTTTTCACATACTCAATCATGGCATCTTCTGGCTTTTGTGGAAGTACCCTACCAAACTTGATATCCCTTGATCTCTTCCTCTTTGTCCTTGAAATTTCTCTTAGGGGATTGCTTGAAGAACCACCCTGCATAGACTTGGTATTTCCAGAGAGTGTTTTGGCTACCAATTGATTTGCAGCAATAGACTCAGATGAGCTTAATTCCCTTTTTCTTTTTCTTTGAAGAGGAGCTTCATCATCATCATTTTCCTCATCATCAACATTAAAGTTGTGCCTAGGAGATTTGCAGCCTTCTTCATTGCCCAGGGATTTGATTTGTCCTACTTCTTCTTCTTCAGAAGGCTCATCAATCCCTATTACTTGTCTTTTTCTTAGGGCCTTCGTACCCCTTGGAGGTTTCTGTGATCTTGCCTATGATCTGGCCCTTGTTACTCCTTGTTCAGGAATCTGCTGAGTTGTGGCTACTATCTGAGTAGCTGCTTGACTGAAGGAGGGCTCATTTATTCTGAGAGGTGGTTGTTCAGATCTTCTTTTGTTTCCTCTTCCTCTTCCTCTTCCTCTCTGAGCACCATGAGATCCTTCCCCCTTAGTCATTGTTGACTGACTAAGTATTACAAAGGATTCTAAGAGTGAGTCAAAGTTGCCTTGCAGATAGTTGTAAGCAGCAACCAACTTTTTCATATCAGCCTTGAGCTCCTGATTTTGTTTGATAAGTCTTGTTTCCTTATCAGTGAGCTCTGCCAGTGGGCCTTGAGTAGCATCTGCTTTTCCAGCAGCATAGCTAGCCTCATTGAGGGCTTTTTCAGCAAGATTATTGTCACCATGCCTAGGTCTCTCTGAGCAATGACCAAGCTTGTTATTCTCTAAGTGATTAACTCAGTGAACTTCTACATTTCAGCAGGGATTGATGCAATTACTTCTTCATTTTGCTGAGACAACTCCTTTCTTAGAGTTGCCAGATGCTGGTATCTGGCCATGTAATGATGGGAGTTGAGATTTGGTGCCTTACTGAAGCTTTGAGGAGCAATCAACTTTCTCTTTAAATGAGAAACTCCTAAATGATCATTTGCATGTTCTGCCAGGGTTCTGTCTTCTTCATCATCTGAGTCTTCATCCCAGTGATCTTCATCCTCTTGGGCATCTTCATTGATATTTTGTAGCCCAGCAACCATCTCAGGGATGGGCTTCTTTCCTTTCAGTGAGGAGGAGGATGGTACATCTTTTGGTAATGCAGCCTTAGCATCATGCTTGTCTTCAGATGCTTGCTCGATCTAATTCTCAAAGAATTGCACGGCAAGCTGGAGTTCCTTCATCTCAGCATAAGCTTTCATTTCCTTGATAGTAAGATCTTCAATCTTTTGGAGCTTTTCTTTAGATTCAGCTATATTTTCTTCCATTTGAAGATTTAGCTGTTGATCTTCCTCCAACAGTTGTTTGAGTTGAGCAACTCTGGCTTGTGCATCCAATATCTTCTGAGTGTTATCCTCAGAGTGCTCAACTACTTTTGCAGTAGTGTCCTTTTGTTGGGGAGAGGTATGGGTAGATTTCTGAGGAGATGGATGAGGGGAATTCTGTGAAGTCCTCTCAGTGTGCTTTTCAGCAACTGAGACATTGTTTCCTTGTGCAATCCCTCATGTCCCTGGTGCAGGGGCATCGTCATCATCCTTCTTATAATCTTCATCCTTGTGATGGTCAGAAGGAGGTTCTTCATAATTATTTTCATCTGTCTCCTTCTCTTCTTCATCTTCAGAGACTAGATTGATCACTTCTGGAATAGTGATCATTTGCCCATTTACTTAGTCTTGCTCAGAGGGTATGATTTGTAGACTCTTGGGCAAGACTGGCTTGAATGCCATTTGCATTCTGGTCTGACCATCTGCCTTTTTAAAGGCTTGAATGAGCTTGTGTGCCACTTCCTTGATGAAGTCCTTATGCATTAAAGTAGCAAAATAGTATTGCTCTGTTGGGATAATTGCATGGACATAGTTTTCAAGGTCAAATCCTCTCTCTCTTTAAGTAGGGTGATCAGTGACCCTTGTTATTTCGGCCAAATCAGAGTGATATGCTCAAATTAGTACTTGATAAAATTCAAAGTTATAACTAAAGCAGTATTGAGTAAACAAACCTTAACTACGAGATCGTTCTCAAGGAGCTAACTAGGCAACTATGACGTTTTCAAGTATCAAACGCAAGAGTTTGCAAGTAGCAGTTTGTATGATTGAGTTGGTTTTGTAAATTAAACTAAGTAAACGAGAGTGAATTTGAATCAAGAGAGGGAAAATAGATACGGTAGCATTCAAATAAATCGAATAAGAATCAGACCACGTGTTCATATGCTGTCACAATTATTTGTCCCGATAAATTCTCGATTTCAGTTTTAAGCAAGACATTCTTTGAAAATGTGAAGTAGTTAATCAAACGATTTTCAGACGATTGATTGTTAACCTGAATGGTTTGAAAATACAAGAGTAGAGTACTGAAATCAGATTTTTTACGAAGTTTGATAATGAGCTTAATACATATGAACAAACCCAAGGTCAAGATCCTAATTCGATTAATCCTACATTGCTACCGCATCTATCGAAGAGATTAGCTTCTCATATCGTAAGCTATAGCATACACAAAGACAGTCATAATCGAATTAAGCATCATAGTAGAGATTACAAGTATAAATCAATCAATCAATCACAAAAGAGAAGTAATTGAGAGACCTGAGAAAGAATTGATGTTTTTAAGTATATGTATTTTAAACAATATTTTAGTATATATTTACATTATATTTTATGTATATGTATATCATCGAAGCTTAATAAAACCTCTAATATCTTTGGATATTTTTTTTTTTTAAGCCAATCTCTTTTTAAATTTTCTCAACTTATATCTCTATAAATTTTCTCAACTTAACAAAAGTCAATCTCTTTTTAAATGAAATAGAGACAATCTACCACAAGATTGTGCGTTGGGAGACATCTTAAAAATGAAAAATGTATGGAATTATTCAAGCGATTGTGCATTGGGTAACATTTAAAAAAATGAAAATATTGTTATGGATAAATGAAAATGAGTTAGAGGATGAGAGTTAGTGGATGAGAGGTTAATGTACAAGTTAGTGGATGAAGGAGTTAAATGTGTGAAAGGTTAGTGGATGAAGAGATAAATGTATACAAGTAGTGGAGTTGTTCTTGTCTCTTAATATCAATTTCCACTCGTATAAATAGCTAGCTTGTACTCTAATTTTGTGATAAGAATGAACTTTCTTTTCTCTCCTTTCCCTTCTATATTTTTCTCTTAACACGTTATCAGCACGAAAGTGTTCAACCAACTGGGATACAATCTTAATACTCTACGTCCATCCAAAACAAAAGAAAATAAAAGACTTCTATATCAGAAATCCGTACGCAACTTTGCAACCGATCCAAAGCACAATTATGGCAAATCTTAGCAACCTCGAATTTGTGGCACTTGATATCACCGGGAAAAACTATTTATCATGGATTCTCGATGCAGAAATCCACCTAGATGCCAAGCCCTAGGAGACACCATAAAAGTTGGCAATACATCAACTAGCCAAGATAAGGCTAAAGCGATGATTTTTCTTCGCCATCATCTTGATGAAAGTTTGAAAAATGAATACGTTACTATCAAAGATCCTGCATATCTTTGGACAAATATCAAAGGAAGGTATGATCTCCAAAAGGCAGTGATACTTCCTAAAGCCCGATTTGATTGGCTTAACTTGCGTTTATAAGATTTCAAATCTATCAATGATTATAACTCAGCAATGTTCAAAATCACTTCTAAATTGAAGTTATGTGGTGAGAAAGTGACAGATGATGATATGCTGGAAAAGATATACACCACTTTCCATGCCTCTAATATACTGCTACAACAGTAATATTGTGAAAAGGGCTTTAAGAAATACTCAGAGTTGATCTCGTATCTTCTAGTAGGTGATCAAAATAATGAGCTCTTAATGAAAAACCATGAAACACGCCTAACTGGAACAAATCCATTCCCTGAAGCGAATGTGACATCTTTTAACATTGGACAAAATTCCAATAATGGTAGAGGCTGTGGACGCGGCCGTGGGCGTGGATGGGGTCGTGGGTATGGACGTGGAGGATCTCGTCAAAATTATGGCTTTTATAATGCAAACCACCACCAGAAGCTGGAAAATTTCAAAAATGGTCTTGGTGAAGAGGAAGAGAATGACAAAACCCATCACCAGAAACAAAAATATTTCAAAGATACACACGGGGAGAGGAAAAGTAATGAAAGTTGTTATAGGTGGTATGGATGACCATTGGTCGCGTACATGTCGTACACCAAAACATCTTGTGGATCTTTACCAAGCATCAATTGAAGGAAATAATGTTGAAGCTAATTTTGTTAACCATGACACTACCCATGACCAATACGACGATTCTCATTTGGATGTCTCATATATCTATGCAAACAATGAAGGAACAAGTGATATATATTCGCTGATTTTATTGTCTACCCTGAAGGGACAATTGATACTATGAAAAGTGCTGAAAGTACCCAAGTTTGAGTTGTTTACTTAAAGTAGCTTATTATGTTTTTTTTTTCCTCTGGCTTTTAGCATTCAAATTTTTTGGTAGCTTAGGATTTGAATTTTATGGACTTTAGGATTTATTTTTCTAGTTGCTTAATTAGTATTTTTACCATTGAAATAAATCATCGATTTCCATTTCACTGCATTTATTTGTCCAACTTCAAGTTGGCAACATATATAGTGTAACACAAAGGTAAAAGATGCTCTAGAAGATTATACTAATACCACTAGCATTCGTACTATGAATGGTAAAGTATTTTTTTAATAAACGTGTTAGAACTTTTGGACCGGGACTGGTACTCTAGACAAGTTTCAGACGATGTTGACTATGGTGTTGAATCAACAACGTCTTCAACAGAAAACGATAGTGAACGATGTGAGCGAGAAAGCAGCAGCGGATAAAAATACAGAACACCACAGATAAATTCTAGCCAGTATATATAAAATATATTGACCGTGTCTTAGGCTAAATTTCCACTATCAAGAAAAGTAGAATTACAAAAACTAGGTTTAATCAACCACAAAACGAATTATTAAACTGCAAAGACTAGACCTAGAACAGATAAACAAAAACCTATTCTAGTTCGAAGACACTAAAGTAAATCTCAATCCTTAGAGACTACTCACAAGTGAATTCGACAACAATGCCTAGTAAACACAAGAAAAACTATCTCTCCATATGTTGTGAATTGATACTATGGAAGAATAGTTTTCTTGCAAGCATTCTTCTTCAATATATAATGTCCAAAAACAATAGGAAGAAGAACGCCTCTTTTTCTTTTTGCTCCTCACGTTACCTTGTGGAAGTCCAATGCTCCAGCTTTATTTTGGCCACTTCTAGCGTCTCTTCTTTCCTGCTTCAAGTCTCCTTCTTTTAGGAAATTTTCTTCAAACTCTTTCCTTACTCCAAGTTCAAAGAGAATCGGACTTCTATATCCAATTTCTAGCGCCAACTCCTTCCCATACTTCTTCACGTTGGTTTCTGATTCTTCCAGATTTTCCAGATCTTCTAGATCTTTTCCTTAAGGCCCAAATCCGCCAAGTCCAGTCCATTGACTTATGTTGTAGCCCAACTTGTTATTTCCTACAAAATATCCATAGAAAAACAACTACAATTGTCGAACCGGTTAATAAACGAAGAAAGACCGAATTAATAAACTAAGTGCAATAAATTGCACTTTCAATCTCCCCCTTAATTCTTGCATTTCTTCACAAAACCAAAACAAGTAGTTAGTAGGAAAAACAATACAATATCAAGCAACTCCCCCTTGCAACAAGAACTCCCCATTAATACAAAATACCAAGAGTTCAATTGAACCAAACATTCTCCCCCTTTTTGTGAGAAAGGAAAGAAACCAGAGTTCTTTGAAAACTTCAACATCTTGGTAATCTATTAAGGACCTGCAAAGAAAGTACCAATGCGGAGAAACGATGTTGACACAACATTATAGTCAACACTGGCAAAGCCCTGACAAAGGTAGTAGCAGAAGCAGGACTATAGGACGGATCAGCTGGAGGGCAGTAATCAGGAATAGAATTTGGATCAAGTGCAGGGTAGTGTTAGGATAAGAGTAGATGGTCATGTACACAACTTACAAGATAAGTCATGATGGGTGTTGTTGGGTTTGCTTCAAGGTAGATTCCTGTAGATATATATCAAAGCAACGAAAAAAACTGTGCACAACTATTAATTAAAGATTAAAGTTGCAAGTAAAACAGTTATCCATCAAGTCAAAGTAATCAGATAAACAGATAAACCCTAGGGAGGTTGACCAAAAATCTTGATTTTAAAGAAAATGACTTGAAATGGAAGAACAGGAATGCGAAACCCAAAAACCCCAAGGAAACACCTAGACCTACTCCCCCTCAAACCCAAAAACACACAAAACTAGCACAAAAACTGGAGCACAACAAAAGAGCAAATAGTACTTCATGCACAGTCTCTGTTGACCAGATTGTTGACTCAACAATGATGACAACATCGGGAAATCAGACCACTCTTATTGTAAGTCATCCAGGAAACC
Source organism: Plantago major (assembly GCA_026545765.1). Classification (NCBI taxonomy): domain Eukaryota; kingdom Viridiplantae; phylum Streptophyta; class Magnoliopsida; order Lamiales; family Plantaginaceae; genus Plantago; species Plantago major. The sequence goes on along the minus strand of CM048840.1, from coordinate 55,240,728 downwards.
AAGACTCAAAATGTGCAGATTCGATTAACACCACTAATGTTGAAGGCAAAACAGGAAGAGAAAGGAATACCAAAGAAACACCCAACATTGCCTCAAAATGTAAAGTAAACAATTAGCATAATTTTGAGTGGAGGTGACCATGAGACAGTGAACCATGTCAAATAATAATTGGAACACGTATGAATCCACTCCAAAGCCGAAGCCTATGCGGAGTTAGGTAAACATACGTCTCATGGCATAAAGATCACTCAATTGGCCATATTGGGCAATTTGGTACTCAACAAGTGAACCAGCAGCATTACGAGAATCAGCACTTTTGTGCGTGTCGGTTTCCAGTATAGGCCATCAACCCTCACGACATATGACACATTGGCCACGTCGGTATCTGGATAGTATTTGAACCTGCCCAACACGATCCTCGACGGAAACACTTCGAGCCCCTTTTAACATAATTCATTAGATTTATTAAGCATAAAGGACATGAGCGAGGCAACATCAAGTGCGAGTCAAGGTACGAGTAAACAAAGCCAAAATCAGCAAAAGTGGGTTTTACATAAAGCAAACACACAAGAGACCCGATACCTTTCAACCTTGGCTTCAAACAGCCTTTCAAACCCTAAGCATCACCTCTATGAGCTCCAAAACAAGAACAACTAGAGACTAGTACAAAAGCACAGTAGCAAAGAAGCACAAAACAGAATTAAAAAGCAGAGCAGCAGTTACAAACAGAGACAAGCACAGAAACCTAATGCAAAAAGCAACCAAAACTACATCACTTTTCTGACTGCCAGTGTTGACTGTGATGTTGAGTCAACACTGGGTTCAACATCGAAGATCACAGAGAGCACAGACCAAGAGATCTTCTAAGACTGAAGAATCTCTCACTATCTAAAGGCTTGGTAAAAATATCTGCAAGTTGATTGGTTGTATCTATGTGTTGTGTGTCTATTACTTGCAGATTGATCAAATCCCTAAGAAAATGATGCCTAATGTCTATGTGTTTTGTGCGTGAGTGCTGAACAGGGTTCTTAGAAATATTTATGGCACTAAGGTTATCACAGAACATCAACAGGGTATCACTTTGAAGACCGTAGTCATGCAGCATATTTTTCAACCATACCAGTTGAGTCACACAACTCCCAGCTGCTACATATTCAGATTCAAGATTGAGAGTGACATGCCTGTTTCTTGCTATACCAAGACACTAAATTAGAACCAAGATAAAAGCAACCTCCACTAGTGGATTTTCTATCATCAAGATCACCAGCCCAATCAGAATCACTAAATCCCACTAGATTAGTGTTTGTATCACATGCATACCATAATTCAAGATTAACAGTTCCTGATATATATCTGACAAGTCTTTTAACCGCAGTTAGGTTTGGGATTTAGGGTTAGACTGATACCTGGCACACATACACACAGAGAACATTATGTCAGGACGACTGGCTGAAAGATACAGAAGGCTGTCGATCATTGATCCGTACAATGTTGGGTCAACATCCTGTCCAACATCGATTCTACTCAACTTCACAGAGGTAGACATAGGAGTACTGCACGGTTTAGAGTTCTCCAGACCAAACTTTTTGACCAGATTCCTGGCATATTTCTCTTGAGACAAAAAGAGACCATCCCATTGCTGCTGAATCATATCTTTGTGGTTTCGCCTAGTGTTCTTCCTCAGATTCATCCCTTCATTCAGATCTCCAATCACTTGAGTGCTAGGGTGATTTCTTCGAATTCTAGGAGGATCACGTCGATCTTTGTCCGGAGGTTCGGTCGATGTTCGATTGTCTCTGCTCGTGTTCTTCTCCTTTTTTAGATACAGATTCATCTGAGGAGATGTCAGACAGTGTTGTTTGGGGCAGTGTTGAGTCAACATTATTCTCAACATCGATCAATTTTTCATTGACAGTCTCTGGAGCTTCTGGTTCAGTACTTGCACTAACCTGTTTCTGAGCAAAAGGGACAGAATCATCAAAAGCAACATTGACAGATTCATGAATAGTTTGTGTCCTTGGATTGTTAACTCTATACGCATGACTATTAAGTGAATATCCAACAAAGATACCCTTGTCACTCTTTGCATGTAGTTTGTGTCCTTCTTGCTTTCTTTGTCTCCAATTTTCTTCAAACTCTTTCCTTAGTCCAAGTCCAAAGAGAATCAGACTTCTATATCCAATTTCTAGCGCCAACTCCTTCCCATACTTCTTCACGTTGGTTTCTGATTCTTCCAGATTTTCCAGATCTTCTAGATATTTTCCTTAAGGCCCAAATCCGCCAAGTCCAGTCAATTAACTTATGTTGTAGCCCAACTTGTTATTTCCTACAAAATATCCATAGAAAAATAACTACAATTGTCGAACCGGTTAATAAACGAAGAAAGGCCGAATTAATAAACTAAGTGCAATAAATTGCACTTTCAAAACGTGTGTCCCAAAAGAGCACATATTAGACTTACTCATTGAATGAGTCATTATAAGTCTTGCCAAATTGAAAAAAAAAACAATGGTTCGTGTCTTTATGTCACATCATTCTGGCCAGTTTTAAATAATACTTTTATGTACATGTCAAAAGTGATAATATAGAAGTATATTGACATATGGAAATTTAATGTGACAAATTAGGCCATCCGGTTATAACTTAACCGTTCTTGAGAAACTTGAAGTTTCCATATAAAAAGAATCATAACGTGCTGAAAACTTTCTCGTGTTGCATTTAGATTATATTATGGCAAGACACGACACCGAGATTAAGCATGAAAATGGAATCTTGAAAATGAGAAAAATCACACATTTAAAGTTTACAAGAATGGATGATATTCCATAAGTGGCCAGAAGTCTACATCTATGTATCAAGTGAATTTATTGTGTGAATTAACTTATCTCCTATTTAAGGGCAATTTCTTTTCAACACAACAAAATCCAACTGCGCAACTATATTAACTCCCTACCATATTGTTCTCCACAGAGAACTCATGGGTGAAGCCTACTGAAAGGTTATATATTTATCAATTTCTAAGCTGGCATTATAATTTATATACTGAGCCCTAGTTTTTTCCTAGCTTAGGGAGGAAGAACATGACAGAGCTGGTAAAAATAAATTCTTAGAGTGAATTGATCCTGCAAATTTGAAAGTTCAAACTTGAACTAAGATTTACTCTCAAGGTTCATGTTACTATATCAAGATATGTTTGAACATAAAATTCTATGATTGAATGTTAACCCGCTATGACCCTATTTTGAGGCATACAGAGTTACATATCAATTATAGAATTGTATGTATTGAACATTGAGATATCTTGCCTATTGTACTAATAACTCTCAGTGATATACGGTTCCAGTGCTAAGTACAATACAAGAATATTGGCAAAGATAAAGCAGTTGGTACTCTTGAGGAGTAATATATATATGCCCACGAAAGGCATAGATATATGAATTACAATAGATGGCCTATATAAAATAAAATGGTACCTACAAACAATATTCAGATATCGATCATTAGTACTGACTTGAAAATCTAGCAAAGAGATTTTGTTATACCGGTATATATGGAACCGAGATAAATTTATAAGCATATGCAAAATCGATGGACATGAATTATTGAACATGTAAATGGGGATTGTACATGTAAGTACATTCGTTGACGTCATGATGATAATAGAAAATGAGCTCATGGACCTGAAGTCCCCTTTATTAACGAATTCGAAATACGTACGGTACCGTTGCATTATCGAGTCAAATGGTATATGCATTTAGATACTAAGCAATGCATCATGATATGTTTATTCTTGCATAGCTTACATTGCATTGTTTAGTTTTTCCTAATATCCTTAGGTATAATGTTGCATACTCGCATGTTTATATTGAATGTTATCACTTGAACTTCACCCGCAGGTTGTACACATAAAATGTGAGTGGTTTTTTACTTACAACTCATATGGTTTGAGAAAATTTAATGAGGAGAGATATCATTTCCGGCAGTTAGTCCCGAAAGGAGACTAAAAGTATCATGTTAGCAATCATGGATTGAATGAGTAAACTTTTTGAGGAACTAATGTTTCATATGTGAAACCTCTATACTCATGTCATAATCAACTTCACGTTGATAAAATACAAATTGGCATTCACCGCAGTGAAATATTGAAGTATGAGATAAAATTTTCAATACTCATGAAAAGTAGTATTGGTCACACCAATATTAGCTGAACCTGAAGTTTGAGCATATGAATGAATATTTACCAAGGTTACTTATTGTAAACCTTGAGATTGGCATGGTCCAGAAGTACCTTAATCATTTGTCAAGCAAGAATTTTGATGTTCATCACAACCTCCTGAAGGTACATTTATCTTGTCAAGTAAATGGTGACAACCATTGAAAAGCAATGAGAACGTTTGCGCATTCATGAGCAACTGTAACACTCTTTTTGACTTTCTAGGTTTTTGTCACATTGGATTTTTCCTAGCAAGGTTTTTAACTAGGTAACATTATAAACACATATAATTATCTCCATATATTTGATACATGTGATAAAGATAAGGTCATGAGACATATTGGTTCAACCTTACAATATTATTGAGTGATGTTATGGAATATTGAAACTACATGATGTTCCAAGTATTTGAAAACTTCTTCCACATGAAGACGTGCCACATATTACAAAAGTTATTATCCGCCATTATTTATGAGAGAAGATTACATCCAAGTACAACACATTGAAGAGAAGTTGGTCCGGAAAAATGGAGTTGCAGCAGTTTGAAGATTAAAGTGATGCATCGATCAGGGGAGTTGGATACGCACTGCACTCTTTTTTCCTTGACTAAGTTTTTATCCCACATAATTTTTCTTAGCAAGGTTTTTAATGAGGCAGTATATCTTTGGCGTATCAACCATCACCAACCCTAATGTATCAAGCTTTTTTGGAACGGGGGAGTATTAAACAGGCAAGGCAAGTCAGGACTTGATACTTGTCAAAACTAGGAGGAATCATGCTGTAAAGTATACCAGTCAATATTCAAAATGATGTAGAAGAATAATCATGTAAAAGGAACTTCTTCTATCAGGAAAATTCAAAATTTATCGGCCCAAATGAATAAAAAGGACATGAGAAGGTATCAAAATTCCCTACTGACTGATGAAAGAAGCTAACAACACCATGTGCAAGCAAGCATCCTTGTACAACATAATGGAATTCCCAAAGTAAACCTGCATATCAAAAAAGTAAATTCAACATCAAGCGACCAACGCCCAGCTAATTTTCATGGTGTAAATGTAGATAGATAGGTAAGAGTGCCACAAAATCCATATTCAGTGCCTTCTATCATGAAAGAACACAAACAATTAGTATGAAACGAAACACCACCAACAATTTTATTTTACCATCAATCACATTTCTTGTACTAGGCTGACCTAGAAACAACATAATCCTATCACCACAAAAACGTCTTACTACACCAGACACCTGTTCTGCCAAATTAAGTTCAAAATTTTTATAATGATTTTGCATGCAATCATGTTGGTAGTATTATGACATTGGATTACTCAAACCCTTCTCTTTCATCAGAAATTTATTTATTTCTGTGTGGCTCATAAGTTTCTGTTAGACACTGAATCTAATTTGATGAACTTTTTCTATTCAACAGGGACATTTTAGGTTCACTCAGGTTTCAGGATGAAACAAAATCCAGCACCCTTTCAGAACAGAAATATTAGAAGAGAATGAAGTTGAAAGACGAACCTGTAAGCATTACGTCACCTACTCACGCATCTAACAAGCTTCCATGTACCATAGATCGCAATTGCATTAGCTCTATTTGTTTGGCAATACAACTTCTCAATCCCTTGGCACTTTAGTTGGTTTAGGCTAAAAAATATCCTTATGTAGCATTAACTGTATTTGTTTCCCTCGAATCAAAATTGGAAGTTCTGGGGACTTCCGTTTCCCTGACAACTCTAGTATATACAACTTTGAATGGCTGTGAACTATACGGTCTCTTCAACAAACTATACGGCATTCTCAACATCTGCTTCCGATTTCTTCTCCCTCTGACTAAAATATTGAATGTCCTTTCTTTGTCAGCATTCCGTTGCTGTTCGTGGACATGATGTTGTTCATTTCCCCCGTTACTGCTGTTTGACAGAATATTTGGAAGAGGTAAAACATTCTGAATCTGATCAGAAACATTAAATTCTCTCCCAGTTTCTGACTGAACCACATGTATATCACTTAGGCTGTCCACTGCCTCTGAAGCTGGAAGTTCTATATTTTTCTTAGAAACAGTCCCAGGCTCAAGATCCACTGGTAAAGGTGCCAAACTTGCATTCTCCGAGTTGTCAGATTCTTCCTTTGTCTCCAAAGCAGGTTCAGCAATCGTTTGCACCGTCGGTGAGGACGGAGTGAATTCTATGGGGTGACAGGCAGGCCAAAGTGTAACAGGAATATACTCTGGCGGGTTAGCACGCAAATTGCATTGCCAAGCAAATTGACCGGGGTGGAAGGGGCCAGTATTTACTGGAAAACTAGTAGGTGGCATTGACTGAGCTTGAGTGTATGGAGGGTACATAAATGGCATTTGGTGAATAATGTTTGGTGTTGGTGGTGGTGAAGGATATGGATGGTGAGGAGAGGAGCGCATATTAGGTAACATAGTAGTGGGACCCGGATGAAGTGTCATGTTTATTGGCCAAGGACCGATAGGTGGAACAGAGCCTGGGGCAGACGGGAGAGAGAGATTCAACGGCAGTGGTGCTACACGTGGAGCAACTAATGATGGACTGAATGGAGCTGCCGATGCAGACAACTTAGAAGCTTCTTTCAGTTCATTTGCGCCGGACACTGGAGAATTCAATTCCTCTATACCTTGCAACTTAGATGGCAAATCATCATTGGCTCTAGTCGAAGAGTCCACTGGATCATCTGTGTGAATCCCCACTTTGGGAGAATCGACCAAATTTGGCATATATGCAATCTGATTAACATGCTCGTCGTAACTCTCAGACACGATCTCTATGTTTTTATCAGCCTTTGCAACATCCAAATGATCCAGTTTCATGTCAAATGCTTCTGTTTCTTTTAGCTGGGATACTGAACCCACTAGTAAATTCTCCATGGTCAATTCTTGATTATTTTCTGTGGTTGAAACCTTGTGCTTAGACTTCCCATCGCCTTCATTGTGTAGATCATCACATTCTACAAATTCCTTTTTGTACTGGAGATCATCATCAGGAATCTGCTCCTGCAACATAGTTAAGGTACCAGGTGGCGCAAGAGCCACTTCCTTATAAGAAGGAGACTTACCAAGACTTACTATTGAACTTCTCTTAGCGACAGATCCAACCTCCTTTGTTACCGAAACGGGCCCTTTTTCAGACTGCTTTTCACTTTCACTTTTATTTGTCTCAGTTGGACTATCCACTGTGGGTAAAGGGGCAGACTTTACTCTGTATGCCACAGTCTTGACTAATTTACGCCCAAATTTGGATCCAGGAGATGGACCCTTTGCGACATAATACTCTGCTAAACTTCCTGGAGAAATTGTCTTCTTCTTCACCACATAATATTTACCACTTTGGTGGTTATTCTTTTGTCTAGCATGATCAGTTTCAGCAATTAAATCTTTTTTCTGATGAATAAACATTTTACTCGCATGCTGACGCTTCTGTCTTAGTCGTCTTCCAAACAAGCTGGCAGATCGTGGTTTTTGAACTGGCTGCCATCCTTGTTCTCCTTCACCATGTTTTTCAGGTGAGACCTCATTGAATGCATTTGACATTTTAACAGCACTTTCCTCGTCTAAAGTTTGTTCTGGTGGAACTGGTGTAACAACAGTAGATAATTCTTCATTTTCTACAGACTGAACAGGCAGAGAAGAAGATGAAGAGTTCGTGTTGGGTTCAACATCGGTATCAAGAGCACGTCGGTCCACATCAGAAACCTGCTTCACATTATCTTGCACAAGTAATTCAGCATCCGAAGTGGCCATACTAATTTCAAGGGGTTTACCCTTAGTCTGAAAAAGAGAGCATGTTAACTCGTCATGCCAAATGCAAAATACTACACACACACGTTTAAAATGATCATACAAAGAAATCAAAATTAACACCTGGTTTTCAGAGAAGTCAATAATTAGGTGGAATAGAGTTTGTCTTGCGAGTGTATGTAGGTTTAGGAGAGTTTAAAAAAGTGTCTCACATAAAAAATTTAAACTACCAGACATTAATTTTCCGGTTGACGAGGCCCGTCTGATTCGACCCGCAAACATAAAAAAAGAAAACGTTTCACGGCCATGGGAAGATAGAATAGCGAGCAGAACCCGCTGTCATGGGACGGAGCTTTTTAGCTCCTTGATCCTTCCATGGAGGATTCAAGTTTGAAATTTAAAAAAAATAAATAAATTCATTCTTCTGCTTCAAATCCTCAGTCAATGACATGTTAGAGTCTTTTTAATGTTGTATATGCTCGCTGCGAACTGCAGCGCGCTTTGCTCGCTGTCATGCTCCATCCATGGATGGAGCTCTCAATCCTTCCATGGATGGAGCTTTTTAGCTCTTGATCACACGCTCTACCTGAAAAATGTGATGTTTCTACTTACATACGTAAAAACACAAATTATCTATGTTTAGTTCACATATCAAAACATCCATAATTTTACCTAAAACATCACATGTATGGAATGCAGTTTTAGCAAACACATTCCTATTACTTCACACATAAAAACATCTATATTGATGTTTGGAACAACAAAAAATATATGGACCATAAAACTCTTAATATTACTATGTTTCAACTTATATTCGTAAATTATATAAAACCATAAAACTATTGATACTTCATGAGAATTTATGGACCGCAATGTTGTCAATCCCAGCAAGATCCTGCACGATCACGGTGCGTTTTAATACCTGGTCGGGACATACCCATCATGAGAGACATAGCAGGGCAATCCCGGTCAGTCATGGGGTCGCGGCCGGGATCCAGGAAATCCCGGGTGGGATATTAAAGTTTGAGGGTAAATTGGTCATTTATCCCCAATTAAAATCTAATATGTAGAAAATTTCCAAAGTCCAAATCATTTTTCTTTAGTTTCGAGCTTGATGTGCATAAATTGAGTTATTTATTACCTTTTATGTTCATGTTATAATGTATCTTCATCATATATATAACTTCAGTATCTTAGTCATTCCAGTAGTGCTATCCCAGATTTTTTGGTTTGGGCACGACGCAATGCGATCTGGGATTAACAACATTGATGGACCATTATTAAAGATGTATGATGATGCTTCACAAAAATTTCATGATATTCAAATTATATACTATGTACTAGCAATTGCGTAACACGCTACGCATGTTCTTCCGTAGTATTTTAACATTTGATTACTTTATGTAACTTTATTTTCAATTTAAAAGCGTGCATTTGTATTTAATGTAATCAAACTGAATAGTGTGAGAACTATTGTCAATTATATATATTGAAAAGAATAGTTCTAAAGATTATACACAAAAAGGAGAAAATCACAGGGAGTGACACATGTATGCACCAAATTGAATTTGAATGAGTAAGATGGACGGATAAGATTTAAATTAAACCAAAAATTAAGTCAAACTTGAGCAAAGTTCATGGTTATATAGTACTTATAAATAAATAAATAAACTATATAAAATCATCAAACAAATAAATGTTTGATGTTTCATGAAAAATGTCTAATGTTTCAAATGAACTACATTAAAGTACATAAGAACATCACCAAATTTTGTATTCAATTAATTTTCTGAAAAATACATATTTTTACTAAAAATGGATGATGTTATACCCAGAGGTGAACTCGGGGAGCGAAATCCTAAATTTTTAAAAATATTACATATAAAAAAAATTCAAATTTTGGGGGCCCCCCTGTGTCCTACAGTTATACCAAATATAATTGATGTTGTATGAAATGTGGATGATTATTGACATTTTACGAAAATTTATAACCAAATCCCTGAAATATATCAAATTCACCATAACCAATATGAAATTGATTCATCTCATATCCCAAATCAACACAAAATTATCAATAATCTACCATTTACAACATCTATTTTACAATAAAGAAGCCAATCAATAACCAAAATAAAAATTAAACAAACATTAATTGAAAATACTCCCTTTGTCCTAGACTCAACTCTTCGTGGGTCCGTACACGGGTTTCAATACTAACTTATATAAATTATTAGAATAATCTATAAAAGGTAGCTACATTGGATAAAAGTATGAGATAGTGAATAAAGTATGAGAGAGAGAAAGTAAAGTAGGAGAATTGTTTTCCATTTAAGGTATGGGAAGTTGAGATTGGGACAACCAAAAAAGGAAAGTGTGAAATTGAGACTGGAACGGAGGGAGTATATATTTGCTTTTTTTGAATTCTTGAAAATCCATCGACAACTCGTGCATGAGTCGTCCATGGCTCCACGGAGTTAGTTAGAAGTAAGTATTCCAATTGCATAAAGACCGTTGGAGCATCCTCTTCTACCCCAGATGAAATTGAGTTAGTTGTGTCAAAAAGACTAAGAAGACTAGTATAGTTACCTTCGTTGTTATGCTATGGACTCATGATCCATTGATATGAGCTAGAGGAAAGAATTCTCGAGTGTGGATGGCCAAGTCGCCTATGCCACACAGAACCTAAGTTTGTATTACAACTCAAAGCAGAAACAACAGACTTAAGGCTACGAAATTGCAAAGGAAAGAGACGTCCAATCCTAGGCCCCCTGGCTATCATCTCCCCCGACCCTTGATCCTGCACAATACAACCAGCAGAAGAAAACCTCACATCACATTTATCGTCAATGAGTTGTCCCACAGAGATAAGATTCGTGGATAAGTTAGGGCAGACGAAAACATTTTTAACAGAAGGAGAAAGATCACCAATTTCTTTAATTGCCAACTGAGTACCATTCGCTGTCTCAATTGTTGAGGACCCATTATATTTACGAATATTAGAAAGGACATGAGCCGAAGAAGTCATATGATTAGAAGCACCAGAATCTAGAAGCCAAGTAGAAGAAGTACCTGGTTGGATTCCCAATGCAGAAAATGCAGAAACAAGGAGTTGTTGAACCATGTCGGGGGTAAGAGCAGACATTGGAGGCATGGAGTTCACCACAGCAGAAGATTTCCTTAGCAACAGAAGCATGGTGAGAATTGTGTTGACGCCGCGGCGGGCGAATGCGGCATTCTTTGATAGTATGCCCAAGTTGTTTGCAGTAGTTGCACTGCTTCTTGGGACAGTTTTGAGCAATATGCCCAAATTCGTGGCAGCAATAACACTCAGTGTTACCCATTTCTCGAGGCTTATGCTTTGTCTGACCAGCATACGCAACAGGAGGGTGGTGCTGCTCAAGAGTATTTTGAGTAGCAAGACGCTGTTCTTCACGAAGAAGTTCTCCAAAGCAAACATCCAAGGAAGGAACTGGAACCCGATTAAGAAGTGACGAACGGACAGATTCATATTCAGGACGAAGTTTCATGAGGAACGGACTACGTTGACGATTATTCATAACCTGTTGGAGAGCATCAAGAGAAGCAGCAGGTACTCCGGACATAGAAAGATCCATATATTCGGACCGTAAGGTTAAAAAAGTGGAGTAATAATCCTGAATGGTCAGCGAACCATGCTGAAAACCGGAAATTTCCAGCTCCAATTGGAAATAACGGGCAGAATGATCTTGAAAGTACACCCGTCGCAAGTAATCCAGCATCTTCTTAGCTGTACTATGAGGCCTTAAATTCAGAATTATGTGAGATTCAACCGAACTAAGAATCAAGCTTCGAACTTGAGCATCTTTAACCTCCCAGGCAGCCTTGACCTTGGCATCAGCAGTGTCCAAGAGAGTGCTTTGAACATGTGTCCATAGGTCCTTTCCTTTCAGAAAGGTTTCAAATTGAAAAACCCAAGTAGCATAATTCTTACCATTGAATTTAGGGCACTGATTATCAATCTTGTCCATGGTTGAAGTAAACACCCAAGAAACAGAAGTAACGAAGAAGACTCAAGACTGAGATCACCACCGCCAGAGATAGAGGACGAAGGTGAGTAAAAGAAACGCACTAAAAAAAACGAAGAGGCAGAAACGCTGATTTCCGCCACCAGGGAGGTCGCCGGATATAGGTCGCCTGTGGTGGGATCGATGACGATCGATGACTAATGAAGAGGATAAAGAAGAAACGCTGTTAGCTTCAGCTCTGGAAAAGAGCGGCTGCTGCTGGAACTGGAAAGAAAAAAATTAGGTTTGACTAGGGCTAGGGTTGACTGGCTCTGATGCCATGTCAAAAAGACTAAGAAGACTAGTATAATTACCTTCGTTGTTATGCTATGGACTCATGATCCATTGATATGAGCTAGAGGACTTTATATAGATGGTGAGAAACCAGGACAGAAATCAATCAAGATCAATCACTAACCAAGATCCTATAATCAACAGATTTAGGTAATCTCTGATTGACAAGTTGAACTGCTTGATAGGTGCTCTATAGACTGGATAGAAGAATCAACAGGTTCAACTTTAGCGATGTAAGAAGCTTCAGGATTGCACTCTTATTTAAAAAATTCGCAGATCAACCCGATCCCATGAGTTGACACACAAATTCTGAAGTAAATGGGCTGTTTGAGTTTTTATGTGGACTTTTTGGACTCGTTATAGCACTTGGACTCTCTTGCGTCTTTCGGCTTGGGAAAAGAAAAAAGGAATTTTGTGGTATTTTAGAAAGAAAAGTCTCTTAATCTCTGAAAATGATCAAAGATTTGGTCATCAAACCACAACCACTGGATCTTAACGATACGATTTTATTCCAATGTTAATAATTTTATTCTAATGATAACATAGGTCTTATCGAGCATGCAAATCTTCACATGGAAAAATTTTGAGTTTATTTCCTGAAGATATAATCAGAGAGAAGCACTTTATATACCTTTGCAATGTAATTTCTTCTCTTTGATCCAACGGCATCTCTTCCTTTAGCAACCTCATTCGGGTTAATATAGTCAAGCAAATCTGATACACTGTGAATAGCCATAATCAGCAAGTATAGAAATGCCTAAACATATAATTAGTGATGCCAGGGTAAGCTTATTATGTACACTTCAACTTTATTTATAGAAGGTTTGTGGAATTACAGTGACCAAGTAGCCAAGCTAACAGAAAGTTCAAATGTAACAAAATGATATGCATCCTAATCAACTTTAGAGGAACATGCTGATTTACCTTAGATGGCCCTTGCTGGCTATAGAAGCATCCGGCTTCGGGGTCCCATTTCGAGCAGCTTCCTGTTGCTCAAATGCCTTTGATTCAAAATATTCAAGCCATGCCGCTGCATCCTGAATGTGGTCATACGAGGCCCAGAATATTGTCAGAACAACAAATAACATGACAATATATTGAGTCTCAAAAACTTGAATCACTGTTAGTCTACACAACAAGAAGATGAAAGTTCTGTTGTTCTGATATTGCAATACTTTAAGCTGGAAAATAATGCGACCTTGTGACAGATTCATTCAGCAACTTGATGCAATACCCACTAAATTACATATCTACTTTTCACTCTTGCATTGAAGAGTATCAAGATATATGATGTAAAACAGAACCAATATATCTGCTTTATATGTTAAGACTTAGGAAAGATGAATTACCTGTGTCCGGAGGTCATCTGGTCCCAGCTTTGCTCTAAGTATCTGCAATGTTGTTTGTTCGTGTTGAACACTTAAAGGATATGCTTCCATCAATGAGAGGGCAATAGCGATGGCATGATAACTGGCAGCAGTCTGAAACGTATCAATTTTATTAAGTATAACAGCTACTCAAAAAGACAATTGAAAGAACATTCATGTTACTTTTGCCCCAATATTGAAAATAAAAGAATCTACGGTGGAGAAGATTTAATTATGATGACCTGATTATTATTTTATCAGCTAAAGTTTGCTACAATTCACAGCTCCGAAAAGAATTGTAGGGATATTCAATCAGGATAAAGAGTCCCATCACTTGACAGTGTACTTTATTGTAATATGCAAAATTTCGAATTTATTACTTATTTTCCAGATAGGTTATGAATGTGATGGGTAAAATTCAAAACTTCAGAGAGTAAGACGGATTAGAACATATCATAACTTCATATAACAAGAACGAAAGGAGATCAAAACACAAAGAACATAGTGTGTGTGTGTATGTGTGTGTGTATACACCGCGTACCCTATTGCGACTATAAATTAAGTTAGAGCAGTAAAAAAGTCCAAGTGTCTATAACCTAGGCATGTAACACAACTCTGCTAAAATAATAAAACAGGAAGTTGGCATCTAGTTCAGTTTGGAACCTGAATATGATCTGGGCCAAGAAGCCTCTGGTTGCACTTTAGAGCTTTATGAAGATATCGTAGAGCAACATGGACATTGCCGAGGCCTTCCTCCATCATAGCCACATTTATGTATGTTGCAGCAGTATTTGGGTGTGATGGGCCACATGTGAGATGTAACAAGTAAAGTGCTCGTTTTACATACCTAGATCATGGGAAAAAACAAATTATCTCTCGAGAGAAATTACAAGTATTAATTCCAGTAAGCAAGAAAACATACTTCAGAGCTAGTTCTGTGTGTTGGAGTCTGTAATAAAAAACAGCAAGGTCTCCATAACTTTTCATGGTATCTGGATGATCAAGCCCTAGCTCACGTTCATTGATGTCCAATGCTTTTTGCTGATAAATGGTGGCCTGCAAGCAAAGGGAAAAGTGTGAAGATTGTAATTGATACATGGCAAGTGACCTGAGAATATAACCCAAGTGTAGCACAAATGATCTACATTGAGGGCTTTCAATAACTTTTTGGGTGTGTAGCAACTGTGTTAGAATGAGAAAGATCAAACACTCACCTGATTGAAATCTCCGGTATGATACAAAACAACTGCAAGAAGGCTGTAAGCGCCAGCTGTCATTCGATGATAAGGACCACATACTGCCACCAACTTTGCAAGGGCCTGTGATCATGTCGAGTATTAATTAATTCACAAGTTATAGTCAAATTTGGGACTGTGGCCTTAAAGTTCGAATCTGATTAATATGAACCACCTTTGTTCCATAGTTGACAGCTTCTTCAAGTTTTCCCTTATCTAGTGCTGTTTTAGAAGATTCCAAGAGTTGTCGCCCATCAGCAGACGAGCATGCTGCTTGCTGTGAATACCAATATTCAAGTTACGAGACCGAATAGAAAGGCTAGAGCAAATATCATCTCAAAACTGCAGTTAAAGATACCTTATGAACTGGGACAAGACTGACTACATCATCTCTCCGGAAAGGGTGCAGAGAATTCATATCGAAATCTCTAGGTACCAACTCAAGACCCACCTAGGAACAGATTGAAATAAATACTTAGCATAATTCTTGTATCTTGAAATCATGTGAAGAGAGCA
The DNA here is from genome assembly GCA_026545765.1 of Plantago major. NCBI lineage: Eukaryota > Viridiplantae > Streptophyta > Magnoliopsida > Lamiales > Plantaginaceae > Plantago > Plantago major. Next base: position 55,225,294 of record CM048840.1, on the reverse strand, counting down.
ATACTCCATATAAACAGCTACATACTCAGAGGGGTCAGGTGTTAAATTTACACTGGGTGCTATAGTAAATACACAAAAGAGGTTACTTCAACAGTATGATATTTGAAATTTACTCAGTGTAAATCTTCGTTATAATTCCAGCACACAGCAGTTTGAAAATTTTATAGTGTATTTCAATTATCTTGGAGAATATTTAACATATTCCTATGATATTGATATCCCTCTTTTCAGAATTTAATCTATGGTTCCTGCAAGAGGAAGTACAATTTATAATTTCAGCACCGAAATATAACTCATGGATCATATATCAGAGTTCTGAAGCCAATATTGACATACTTTATTACACAACCCACGAAGAACTGCGAATTTTCTGACATCTTCGTAATTTGACTTGGTTAGATCCCAGTCATATCGTTTCTTAAGAAAAACTTCGAGCCATCTCCATACAAGGGATTGGATACCGTGAGACTGATCGGACTGTCCATTCTCAGGAACTCCAAGCATTAAATTCAATGCTGCAGCAATTGAGGTTGCTAATTTTTCAGGCTTCCCGATAGCAGAAATCACAGCCTGCATAATATGCTTAAAAGCTCGTGCAATCATCTCATGGATGCAAAGAGATTGAACATGCGACAACTTTTCCGAAAGCTTAACCTGACAAAACAAACCGTAGCCTCTCTCAGATAATAAAATGCAGTATGCATCCGTAGTGGGACATGTTGTGCTGCATATTTTACAAGTCACAGCTCATATATAAATATCCCCGAAGATAAAAAAAAAATTGTATTGGGAAAAGGAACGTACAACTTGTCCAAGAGAATGCATCCGAAGACCTCTAGTATGCATAAAATCAGTTAATGTGCGGCCATCAACTGGTGAGAGTTCCAAAGAACCAAAATCTGCGACCTGTACATATACATTTTAGGGACCATTACTGATTATCCCAGGCTATGTTGTCATTTTTTTTCCATTTGATTCTGTTCGTATATAAAGTCAAGTGGGGGGGGGGGGGGGGTCTATATTACCAGTTTAGGCAGAGCAACTTCGTCATAATACTTTTGGGATAACTCAACTAGTTCCGCCAGCGACTGTCCAGCGATAAAAGGAAATAAGTAATCTGATATAAGGACAAGAGTGAAAACATTAGAGGACCAAAAGTTTGTTCTGCTACCTTTGCATGAAGTCCAGTCTCTGACTCTTTTAACCGAGTAAATGCAGCTTCGGGCAACAATGTCTTTAGCGAAAGCTCACTCTCAACTGGACCACTAGCATTCTCAGATTCCGTCACATTTATTGAGGTTTTTCCAGCCTCATCTTTGACCTCTTCAGTAGCAGGCTTAACAATTTCTGACTTTTGATCTCCAGTGCTTCTGTCAAGATTCTTCTGTTTATTTTGAAGGGATTTGAGAGGTGTTCCAAGCCCCTCAACCTTCATGTCGTTTTTTGCCTTCTCATTGGGCTGTTTCTTCTCCTTTTCTGCTTTCTTCTGATCTTGCAAATGTTGTATCCAGCAGGCTCCTAGCTCCCATCTTGCAAAAGGATCCTTAACAGTTTCTTCTTCCTGAAGCTTTGTGAGACTGTCTTCCAGCAATCTCTCGACAAAAGCTTTCGCACTCAGTTCTTCACTTTCTAATGCTCGGGAAGAAGGTACTAGCTTGTTTTGTTCAAGATTCACATTTCCATGAAGAATTAGCCTCAAACTGCCAAATATTATGATTTAAGTAAGATTTACCTGTAAATGAGTACTTGGCATATTACCAATGATATGAAATAAGACGGAATGTTCATTCAGTATATATAGTAGTAAAAACTCTGTTTTCCTGAATATGAGGAAAAATCACACCCCTCAACTGCCTGGCATACTCTCACTCAATTTTGATACTAATGTGAGCTCGTTTTCATATTGTTCAATTGCTCAAATTAATATCAACCACTGTCAGGTAAAAGAGTACTTCCATTGGAAGGAGGCGTGGGCCAGTTGTAGGAAGAGAAAAAGGGTACTGAGCTTCATAGTATCACGCTTTGGTGATTATAGATAACAGCATGAGAGCGTTCGCAATTAAACCTGTTTATATTCAGAGCGTTAGCACCTCCATATGGCTGATCAAGAAACTCTTGATTTTGCAGCAGAGGATCCACATTCTTCGACTCAATTCCATCAACTTTCACAATTGCAACAAACCCACAGTATCTTATATTCACGACACCTAGTGTGATGATATCCTAAACAAAAAAATAATGAATAATTAAAAATAAGATTTCATAAATGGCACTGAGACACAAACAAGTTCATGATTACATTTTCTTTTTGTCTTATCTGTTTTGATCTTCCAGGAATTAAGACTTGAAAGCTTTTATAAATATTAGTAAACCTAACAAATGACACAAAAAAGAAGTATGCTGAACGGCAATATTGATAACATTCTGTTTCCTGAACAATTATGTTGGAAACATGGAATAAAAACAATTTCGGGATGTGTTTCGAGTTCTTGAAGAAACTGAGACGTTTCAAATTTCTGGGACATATTGTGATATCTCAGATATAAAAATAAAATATTTTGAAGAAAAACTATTCATATAGTATAGGACGCCTCAAAATTCATGTTGATTTTATCTTGGTGAGGTGAAAAGCAGATAAGTTTCCGAAATTTTAGGTCCGTCTCACTGAGTTTTAAACATATAGATACATTGGCAGGGAAAAGGAGAACCATGTGTGCGTCTGTAAATCTCTTACATGAGCAGCAGTATTTTCATCAGCTGTGATTCCCTTCAGCAGGTTTCTCTCACCCAACTTTGTGGACTCTAATCCAGTAGCTAGATGCCCATCAATCTTAGTATCAACTTTGCAACTGGCATTAGAAGCATCTTTCATGACAGCTATGCTGAAATCACCAACTTTCTCTTTATAAATAATTTGATTGATTGAAGCAGAATGAGCCATTTCTGAGGTTCTCATTACATGTTTCACAGCAGCAACGGCTCTAAAAATCGCAACATCAACAAATAAATTGTGAAGAAGAAAAGCTCTCCGATCTCTAGTTTGCCTCTCCTCAGGTGTTTTACATGGCATAGATGCGAGAAACAGAAGTTCATTTGCATAAGGAAACAGATCACTTTTGCCATCTCTACCCAGACCACCTCCATTTCCTCCCCAATTATCATCTTCAGTGGGCAAAGGAGGAAATGCAGAAGGTGACTGTGCAGCTACAGGCGGTATAAGCCATGTGTTGGCTCTGAAGCCAAAGGGAAGATTTCCAAACTGCACAAACATAGGAACCCATCAATTTGTCACAAGATTAACATACTATACATTTATCTAGGAAAGACAATAAGCAACAGACCAAGGAGCTACAACATTCATCACCCAAACTATGATGTGCGAGATTGTTGGTCCAAATTTAAAACTGTACGACACAACATCCAAATTTAGTTTAAGATTAGCCGCTTTTACCTTATTCCTCTCTGAGAACGCTTTCATGAGTTCCTCATAAACCTGGGAATGGAAAACATTATGGTTTATCAGATCTCGAAAATGAAATCACATTCACAAAAAGGAAAATCTCAATCAAGTTAGCAAAACAAACATTATCAAAGGCTCTACTGAGTTGCCTCAAAAGATCAACCAAATTGTGACAAAGAATCTGCTGTTTCCCATTTGTATAAAATCCTTTCCTGGAAGCTTCTATTGTAACCAATTTTCCATTGCAAGCTTTCACCTACCATAAAACAGTCCAAATAGTTTCAATACTAATAATAATGGATGAATTCATTTAAGTCAAACAAAGCTTTTAGAAGAGGGGAAAAGAATCTTACTTCTAGAGTGAAAACATGATCAGCTCCCAATAATTTATCATCCGATTTCTTCACTGCTCTCCTTATAACTGTAAGGATCGATCAACAAACGGTACATGAGTCTATATCTCCAATCCAACAATATACATATACATATGCATATGCATATGCATACACATAATTATAAAATACATATATATCATATACTCCCTCCGTCCCGGACTCAACTTCTGGTTGGTCCGGGCACAAGTTTTAAGAGAAGAAAGCGTGAATAAAATAGGAGAGATAGTGAATAAATTAGGAATGAGGGTGATTAAAGTATGACAGACATTGAATATAGTATGAGAGAGAGAGTGATTAAAGTAGGAGAGAGATTTTCCATTTAAGGGGATGTTGAGTTTGGGACAGACCAAAATGGGAAGTTGAGTTTGGGGCGGATGGAGTACTATATATGGACGGGGAGAATGAAATCATGATGCAGTTCATTATTCTACATTTCCAATCCGACTATATACACATATACTAATTCTCATTTGATTCATTCAGCGCCCTCCTAATAACTGTAACAATCGATCATCAAACAATACATAAGTCACATTTCCAATTCAACAATATATATACTGATGAAGCAAGCAATCACCAAACAGTGCATAAGTCTACATTTCAGATCCAACTATGCATACAGATAGTGAGTGATAAAGAGTGATGTGATACATTGAATCGGAGGAGTGAGATGTGAGAGAGAGAAAAACTCATAGAAGCTCCCCAGCTTGGGCGAGGTGTTATTCATCTCTCCTTCTCTGTCAGCCGCCGCCAATGCTCCGCCTGCCACTGGAGATGGCAGCGGCGAAGATTTCTCCCTTTTACTGTTCGCACGAGGAGACTTGGCTGACTTTTTTGCATCCTTTCCGCTGTCTCCACCGGAGGAGATGGAATACAAGTCCTTGTTCGGCGCCGATCCAAATGCTGTCGTACAGGCAACGATGTCGAGCAGTCGTCTAACATGCGCAGCTGCGCTCTCCTCATCGTAATCCTCTATGGTTTCAAATAGCAGATGATGATTATTACATAATTAAGGCTGAAAATAGATCAAATGAAGAGAAATTACAAAAATACCACCCCTGAAATGGGGCGCTTTTGCAAATTAGTCCTTATATTTTCAACAATTCCACTGAAGTCCAAAATCATTCATTTATATTCAAAATAGTTGCAAAAGACGAATAAATTGGCAAAGGTTTAAAGATCCATATATATATTGTTTTGGACTTCAATGTTTGTTGAAAATATAAGTCCTAATACCTAATTGCAGTATCTTTTAGGTTTTTATTAAAATTCACCCAATGATAACTCAGTTTATGTCGCTTTTATTTTTTATTTTTTTTAAAGAAAAAATACATACGTTAGTAAGTTTACAGTACCTTCCACTAGGGTGAGAGTGCAAGGTTTCAGTGCAGACACATCCACCGTATCTTTTAACCGCGGCCCCCTTACCTGTCCAAACAGTAATCAAAGAAAAGAACCAAAATTTTCATTTCACACAGGGATAACATTTTGGTCTTATTTAGTAAAATTCCCGTTGCTAATATCCCAAAACATTTTGAGAGAAGTTTTCTATAGGGTACTTCTTGAACCTACTTTGGTTTCAGCAAAAATGGAGAGAAAGAACTTGAGAGAATTAAAAGGCGTATTCGAACAAAATGCTCAATGTGAGCGATTTACACAGAGCTAACGTGCAACCTCCGTCGATGGCATGTCCGCTTGGTAGAGAGAAATAGTGAAGAAAAAATGCGAAATTTTTATTTTTCATTCAATTTTAGAAAATTCAAAAATTTTAGGGCGAAAAAAGAAAATTAAACATATCATCATTGCTTCGCATACCTCTCAATTTCAAGGTAATTTTGAGTGTTAAAAACTCATGAAAAACAGTCAGTTCCCTAAAATATTTCCTGAAACTTTTGATTTTCTGTCAAACAAGAGGGAGACTAAAAGAAGATAAATTAATAAATTTAGTATTATCATTTTGGAACATGGATTGTCATTTACCTCATGAGATAACGAGAAGTTGGTAATACTACACGTCATGGTATTAACTAACAGTAACCGTCGAACATCTATAACTCGATCTGTTGAAATTCCCTGTTTCAAAGAAAGAAAAAAAAAGAAAACATATACTTATTAAAAGCATGTCATTATTTTTAAATGCAAAAGTTCTAAAGAGGCGATGTGTACGTTATCTTATTTTTACTTGAATATAAACTATCATGAACATATCTCTGTAATTATAAATTACTTCGAAAGATATATCAATATCCAACATGTCACTGTCCAAGTCAAATATAGGTTGCCTACGCAACTTTCAACGACTATTCAAGCATATACATGATAATAATTACACATAAAAACAATTGTTGTCTAATTTCTTATGAGCGTTTGACCTTTTGTACACGATAACTTGTGTTTATATTTGTTCGTAAGAGATGTTTAGAAGGAAAAAAAAAAAAAAAAAGTATATTGCACGGACCTTCAAAATAACATGCGTTTCGTCAGCAAGGTTCACTTTTATATCTATTACAACGGGGAGAACTGCAAACCACAAACTCAAACAGGTTATCGACAAACAAATTTGCAGAATAAATTGACTTGAAATGAATTCTGTATCCATAATAGATGAATGAAAAATGCATACCCTTCTCTTCTTTCTTTTTCTTGTCACCCTTTGTCTTGCCACGGCCATACTTTGGTGCCATTTTTCAAACTCGGGCTTAACAAATTGAGCTGGAAACTACTAAAAGTCTTAGAACAATCTGTAAGCAAACAAACCAAATAGGACGAGTTTATTTGAGTTAAAATTTACATATATGCATCCATCTAAAATAGATGAACTCTTAAATTAATGGACTAGAGATAATTATCCATTTAATAAGACAGCTAATTATTAAAGAAGCGAGTAGTAATACGTATGTGGAAAACACACTCATACATACAGCAATTGGTTATTAGCCATGGAATAAAGGAAAGCAAATATGAGAAACAGAAATGGATAGAGAAATTCAATGTAGCGCTGAAGTCAATATCGAAGAAAACAGAGGTTGAAGTAGCAGCTGGAGGCTGTACCTTGAAGAGTAACTTAGAGAAGAGAGCAGCAGGTTTATAAGATATAGTTGGTGTTGGCGTATGGATAATGAATAGCAGTAAAAAGAGTTTTAGTGAGTGAAGAAAGAAAGAAAGAAAGAAAAGTGTTTGTAGTGTTTGTTTCAAAGGGATGGAAAGAAGCAAAAGGAAGGAGGGAGGATATATGAATTGAGAGTGATAAGGAAGGAAGGGCTGAGATTAAACAGTCAGAAATATATTGGCATTTTATGCCACCAGTTTCTCAGCCACCTATATATACATTATTACATACATGCATATATAATATTTCATTTCTCAACCGATTTGATTTCGTTCATCGTTCTCCAACAATCATATATCTGATCTGAACTGAAGGAATCAATCAATCAAAGAAACAAACAAACAGTAACTGTATAAACATTTGCAGTTCAAACTTCAAACTAACTACATAGTATATATGTATACTGAAGCAATGAATGAATCAATGACCAAATAAGTTTAGTCGAATCCAACAATACATGAAGATAACAACAGACAGACAATGGTGAGTGAGTGAGTGAGTGAGAGAATTATTACTAAATTGAAGAATCGGAGGAGTGAGTTGAGGCGAGGAGCTGTAATTATTCATCTCTCTTTCTCTATCCGGTGATGGGATACGTTCGCCGCCGATCAAAACGCCGCCGTATAGGCGACGAGCAATCGTGATAGCAATCATCATCTGCGATTTCAGAAGGAGATGATTAATTCAACAAAAATAGTTGAGGGTCAAAATTTTAAATCATCAATTCAGGACAAATTACAAAACCCACCCCTCAATTACCCTTTATTTCAACGTCAGTGTTACTATCTATATTCATAAACCCACCCCTCAATTAACCGTAACCGCTAGCAACCGAACGGTTACAACTAGTTAGACTTCAAGTTACGGTTAAAAACCGTTCTCTAAAAATTTCCTACATGTCACAAAAAAAAATTGTAAAAAAAAAAGAATTTTCGTCCAGGGTGGGTGGGGTAGGGTACCACAACCCTCCCCCCTCCCCCGCCGACCAAAAAAAAATTCGTAGAATCGCAAGGAAAATTATTTTTGTGAAAAAAATTTTTGCTCAAGTGGGTGGGGTATTTTTCTTGTGGAAAAACGTAACGATATTTTTGTGAATTTTTTTCGCCCGGATGGGTGGGGTATACCCAACCCCCGCAACCGACAAAAAATTTTCGTGGAAAAGTGCAAAAAATTATTTTGCAATTTTTTTCTTCGCCCGGCTGGGTGGAGGTACGCCTGGCCCGACGAGTAAGAATGAATTTTGAAAAAAACGATCAATTAACCTAAACCTATGGTTATTTCCAGTTACATGACCTAACCGGTCAGTAAATTTTCCGGTTACGATTATTAGTAATTGGTTATAGGTTATGGTTATAACCGTAATCAAAATAATGGTCATGGTTATGGTTATTAAATATTTTTAATAAGGCACGAGGTGTTTCCATGGTCCTAAGTGATCACCGTAGGTCGTGTTGGGCGTTTCATTATCACATCACACCCCCAAACCAGTTTCTTGCTCATCCTTGAGCAAGGCAATAACAATAATCAAGAAGTGACCATGAAATGAGCAGCAAGCATAAACCACCACATAGACAAGCAGCCAGTTTCTAGGGTTTCAAACTCTACTGACTCGCTTAGTTTCAACTCCAACTTTATGACTCCATAGCAAACAAATAACAAGCAAACATTACTCACTACAGCTAGTGGTTACAAGTGTAACCCAATGTCCTTCTAGGTGTACTTCAAAATAATTATCTCGCGGTAACGTTATGAAATTTTGCTCCCAAAAGTCAAGACACAAATCAAAGTAGTACTCAGGTTGGCTTGGTAAGTAAAATAGGAAGGATAATATAGAGGAGTGTCTGGCTAAGCATCATTAAAAGATAAGCAAGGCAAAACAAAGGGTATTTCAGAGGGACTTATACTTTCGGACACCGAGTTCCTTCCTTCGACTTCGTCCTCTCTCAATGACAAATCTTCAACTTCTCCTTTATCATCGTAACTACTTCATCGGTCGCTTCACACATAGACTACTTGCTCCTTTATTTTTTATTTTTTCTTTTTCTTTTGACATACTATTTTTTGCAGTCGTCTTACTGTATGTATGCTTTTGGTTGGCCATCATTGGGCTCTTTTAGTCTCTACATTTTTTGGCAGTGTCTATTTTACTGAATTTCGCACTTTTGTGCGTGTTGGTTTGGTATACATGCCATCAACCCTCACGGACATGTAGCTTTTTAAGGCCACGCCTGTATGTGGGTAGTATATGTAACATGCCCAACACGAAAACGGTGATCACGAGGACCACAAATCCACTCCGAGACTTTTGTACCTTTGCTTTTTTCGGTACTTTTCTTTTTTATTTTTTCTTCGAGCAAGAGCTAGTGATTTTTGTCATCGGTAATATAACATTAGGGCCAACAACGTTACCTTTCGATGATGTTCATCTTCGGGTTTTCTTCTCTACTTTCCCCCAAACCAATTCTCGATCATGATCAAAACATGATTCTCCTCCATTCTTTGGAACTCATTGCTTTGTTTCTTCGTTCAAGCTCGGACGTAGGTTGTTGTCACCATTTAAGTAAAGCATGTATAGGATATATGGTGGGGTTTTATGAGGGCTCAAAAAGCTTTCAAAAGGGTTAGTGAAAGGTATAGAAAAGGATTCAGAAAGGTGAGTACTACTAATCATATTCATGTTGTTGACAAATGAAGACTTAAGGGTAGCAGTGTTCACACGGTTGCACACAGGACTTTAATTAGAGTAGCAACTAAACTCACTCATCAAAGTAGCATGGGTGGGTTTTGGTCAAAGCATATATTTAGCAAGCAGCGAAGCATGAAAACAAATCCACAGCCCCTCATCTTAGTCATAATTTACAGTTAGTACTCTTCCACAGATCAACCCTTTTTTCAAAAAGTAAAAGACCTTAGACGTAACAGATAAGATTAAAACATAAATTAAAATGCAATTACTAAGTGCGAGTATTTAAAGTTATTACAGACCGAGCAAGTAATAGTCAAATTCCTCCCCCAAACCTAGCTAGGAGCAGATAGAGAAACTAGGAAGGTAAAGATAAAAAGAAAAGATACTTGATGTGCACTCAGAGATTTTGATTTTCGTTGTAAAACCTGTAATCCCTAAATACAATCAAGATTAAATTTATAAGTCGGCAGTCCTCAAATCCACAGTTTATAGTGGAAAGTTGACTCGGAATGTCGTTCTCCACGAACACTTAGCATAGGAACAAGTACCCCTACTCAGTCGTTCTCCATCAACAGGCGTTGAGCATAGGAAGTACTTAGTTTGGGAAACTAAGGAATATCTCAAAGGTTACTGAGTAGAGGAAGTACTTGGTTGAGAAAACCAGGGAATAACTCAGGGGGAACACTTGGTTGGGAACCTAGTGTAAAAGGGATCAAGAGATAGGATTTTGTAAGTGGAACTCATCATCTTATCTTAGTGGATTCAAGTCCTGAGAAAGGGCGAGTGGATTAGTTGAGGGATTACGCCACCCTCAGATACCACTATAATAGCTTTGTGTTATTTACTTTCTGTACTTACTTTCTGTATTACTTTATACATGTTGAGTACTTACACTCATTATAGCTTGCTGAGCACGTGCACTTATCTGAAAAGACTTCCGGTCTCTTAGACTAGTATCAGATACCTTCACAAGTATCTGAGAAACTGTTTTATCGTCAAAAGTTTGAAAAGACTATTCACCCTCCCTCTAGTCTTTTACTTTGTCGTTATCTGGACCAACAAGTGGTATCAGAGCAGGAGGTTCCCAAGCCTTCTGCACTGAACCTAGATCCTAGATAAGTGCCCCCTAACCGCTTATCACCTACACTTGATTTTTTTTGTTTAGTGTGTATTATGCAGGATGTCTTTAAGCGACGCTCCCATTCTCAAGCTAGAGAACTATGAAAAATGGAAGAACAAAATGATGCTTCACCTGGAAGCAATCATGGACGTAATGATCGAAGTTATAAATAATGGCCCCATTGTCATTCAACGAGAGAAGCAAGTCATTGGGTTGGTGTTGAGCAGTAAGCAGTAGATCTGTCTGACGCAAGGTAAAAGCCTCAAACCTTCTCCTACAGCATTCGGGTGTGAAATAAACTCTCCTGCCAAAGAAGAAAGGGTCAAATCAGTCTTACCAAAGAAACCCGACCCCAGAGCTTTCAACATAAATATTGTCATCAAGGGAAAAACAGCCACAGGAACCCAGGATCTAGGAGCCAGCATTAATATGATGCCGCTCACCGTCTACAAGAAACTCAACTTAGCAGGAATGGTGGAAGCAAGAACCGGCATACTAGTCGCCGATGGCTCTACTACAACTGCCTGTGGCAAGATACATAATGTGATTACTCAGCTGGAGGGGCTCGATATTCATGTGGATTATCTCATCGTGGACTATGAAGACCCAGACAATGACCATGCTTCTGGGAAGACCGTTTATGGCCACCACCAACACCATCATCAACGTGGCAAGAAGGGAGATTTCGATGAATATATCGAATCACCGGATAGTAATGGGGATTCCGAGCGAGACTTTGGAGGAAGCAAAGGTAGAATTTCACTTGGATGCTCACTCCTCTAGACGCTCAAGGGTGGGGACCTTTCACCACCTGCCTTGAGGGCTACAACCTCGACATAGTCAGGGAGTTCTATGCGGAGTTCTTCCAACTTGAAGTAGACGACCTGGATGAGGAGAGTGATATGCCTCCTATCACCATAAGGGGAGTCGAGTTCACGTTCGGACCTCAGACTATCAACAAGTTCTATGAGATACCAGAGAAGGACAAGAAACCGAATCTTCCTCACACTCTGACTTGAGCTACGAGAAAGTGAAAGATGAGATCCACCACTTGCTTTTGAGGAATGATTATGAGGAGGATGACATACAAAGAGAGATACCGAAGATAGCCCTCAACGACCGTGCCAGGTTTTGTGTACAATTTGTGCGCAAAAACCTCAGACCCAGAAAATGCGAATTGGGAATCAATGCAGAGGAGGCAATGTTGGTCTACTCAATAATGACGAGACATTACGTTGATATCGAGCGGATCATCATGGAAGAAATGCTCTCGCTTAAAGAAAACCATAGGAGGAATCTCCCATTCCCAGGATTGATAACAGGGATTTGTAAAGAGCAGAGAGTGGAGATGAAAGAGGCAGGGAATGTGGCTCTAAATGAACCATTCACTATAAAAAGGGTCGAACGGATGTTTACCAGACACCAGGAAGCAGTTCTGGAAGCAAGGGATAGGAGGAACGGGCAGCAAGGAGCCTTTGATCTAGGTCAAATGCAAGCTTTCTTAGACCAGTGCCAAGCTAATCGGCAAGAAGAGATAAGGTGGCAAGAGGAGATGTACACAAACTGCCAAAGAAGAGTGTGGAATTCATACCTGGATTGCCTTCAAGTGCAACAGAGAACTTCCATTTTTGAAGCAAGTTATGCGAACTACCCTTAGCATAACTACCCACCTTGCTACCCTCAGCCACTGTTCCATCCGCCACCTGGCACAGGACAGAGCCATTACTATGGAAGCCAGGATGATTTCTTTACTCCACCAGGGGATGATCCTCCGTCCTAGATGCATTTCTTCATGGAAACACGGCACTGAGAGGGGAGTATCTTTCCTTTTTCCTCTCTACATTCCTAGTTTTCCTATCTACTCTTAGCTAGGTTTGGGGGAGAAATTTGATTGCTACTTGCTGAATTACTCGATCTGTAATAACTTCTAAATACTCGCACTTTGTAGTTTGAAGTTTAATTTTTGTTCTAGTACTAGTTTCATTTTCATCTGTTACGTCTAAGGTCTTTTACTTTTTGAAAAAAGTTTTTGATCTGTGAAAGAGTACCGAGTGTGAACTATGACTAAGATGAGGGGCTGTGGATTTGCTTTCTTGCTTCGCTGCTTGCTGAATATATGCTCTGACCAAAACTGACCCATGCTACTTTGATGAGTGAGTTTACTTGCTACACTAATTAAAGTCCTGTGTGCAACCGTGTGAACACTGCTACCCTTGAGTCCTTATTTGTCAGCAGCATGAATATGATTAGTAGTACTAATGTGCACTCAGAGATTTCATTTTTCATTGTACAACCTGTAATCCCTAAATACAATCAAGATTAAATTTATAAGTCGGAAGTCCTCAAATCCACAGTTTATAGCGGAAAGTTGACTCGGGATGTCGTTCTCCACGGACACTTAGCATATGAACAAGCAAACATCGTATTTAAATTGTATGTAGAAAGTAAACAGAATGATTGCTGACATATTGATTGATTCGCAGTAAACCCTAATTGACTTTATGAAATCGATGGTGAGAAGAAGTAAAGGATCCCCGACCTCCCTCTGCTATGCTACTCCCAACTACTTAGAATCAAACAACGTACTAGCCGTCTACAGGCATCAAAGAAACATGCCAAAAGGATTAAGTCGTAGTTAATCCAGACACCTTCACTTATACCAACAATGTGTTGTGCCACTCAACACACTATCTCGTCACGTCTTCAGACAAATCACACAATATAATATAAAGCCCGTTACCAAGTCATAATTAGCAAGGATTTCCCACGTAAAGAGTCGGACGAATAAAGAACAAGTACGAAATTACGTTTTAAAACAAATTCATTAATATATCACGGTATATAAAGAAGTAGCAAAAGCAGAGTTACGACGGTTCGCCTGAGAAAATTAGCTACTCAGAGTAATACTACTAGCATAAATCAAAAACAAGAAAGAAAAGAAGAAGCTTAGTATCTGATGTCTTCGTGCTGCTTCTAGGGTTTCCTCCTTCTGGGTTCCTGACGGCCATAGGTTTTGGGGTTTCACTTCCCCGAGGACTGGTTCTCTCTCAGGAGAGTTGCTTTATGAGCAGTGTAGAATTATGAGACCCCTGAGTTCTTATTTATACTGAAAATACCGAGCTCTAGCCGCCATTGTTCAATAAGGAAGGTTTAAAAAGGCGGGCTTTAGCCTGACAGGCCAGGAAAAAGCCTGGAACAAAATAGCAGCACAACTGCGGTCGCCTGGGGACCACTGTGACCCCTTATGCGGTCACCTATGGATCGCCAAGTGCGATTGCTGCATATTCGAATCTGTTTTCTTCGTTCTTTGATTTCGGCTTCGTAACTTCGTTTCCTCGAAAAGTGGTCTTCTACAAAGTTGTTGCATCTTCAATTATCTTTGCATTGGTTGGTTGCATTACATGTTTTGACTCCACGAACTCCGTACAACGGCCAATCCGGTGTATTCGCTTTACTTTCTCGATTTTGCACAATTACGTCGTTTTGGTGCCTGAAATCAAGCAATTCCTCAAAAACGCGATCATGACCTGCAAAAAACACGCAAAGTTGGTAATTGACCATAAAACGATACAAATATTAAATCTAGGGAAAAAAACAAGGGTCTAAAAGCATGCTATATCGCACATTTCATTGTCACATCACACCCCCAAACCAGTTTCTTGCTCATCCTTGAGCAAGGCAATAACGATAATCAAGAAGTGACCATGAAATGAGCAGCAAGAATAACCCACCACATAGACAAGCAACCAATTTCTAGGGTTTCAAACTCTACTGACTCGCTTAGTTTCAACTCCAACTTTATGACTCCACAGTAAACAAATAACAAGTAAGCAATACCACTACACCCAATGGCTACAAGTGTATCCCAATATCCTTCTTGGTGTACTTCAAAATTAGTACCTCGCGGTAACGTATGTAATCCTGCTCCCAAAAGTCAAGGCACAAATCAAAGTAGTACTCAGGTTGGCTTGGTAAGAAAAATAGGTAGGATAATATAGAGGAGTGTTTGGCTAAGTATCATAAAAAGATAATAAGGCAGTTTAAAGGGTATTTCAGGGGGACTTATCCATTCGGACACCGAGTTCCTTCTTTCATCCTCGTCTTCTCTCAACGACAAATCTTCCACTTCTCCTTCGTCATCATACTACTTCAATGGTTGCTTCACACATAGACTACTTGCTCCTTTATTTTCTCTTTCTTCTTTTCTTTTTCTTTTTCTTTTTCTTTTTATATTGACATACTATTTTTTGCAATCGTTTTACTGACTCGTATGATTTTGGTTGGCCATCATTGGGCTCTTTTAGTCTCTACATTTTTTTGTAGTGTCTGTTTTACCGAATTCCGCACTTTTGTGCGTGCTGGTTTGGTATACGTGCCATTAACTCTCACGGACATATAGCTTTTTAGGGCCACGCCGGTATGTGGGTAGTATCTGTAACATGCTCAACACGAAAACGGTGATTACAAGGACCACAGATCCACTACGAGACTTTTGTACCTTTGCTTCTTTTGGTACTCTTTTCTATTTTTTCTAGGAGCAAGAGCTAGTGATTTTTAGCACCGGTAATATAACAGTAGGGCCGACAAGGTTACCTTCGATGATGTTCATCTTCCACTTCTCCCCCAAACCAATTTCTCGAACTAGGGTTAGGGTTTTCTTCTCTACTTTCCCCCAAACCAATTCTCGATCATGATCAAAACATGATTCCCCTCCATTCTTTGGAACTCGTTGCTTTGTTTCTTCGTTCAAGCTCGGCGGTAGGTTGCTTTCACCGCTTAAGTAAAGCATGTATAGGATATATGGTGGAGTTTGATAAGGGTTTAAAAGCTTTCAGCGGGGTTAGCAAAAGGTATAGAAAAGGATTCCGAAAGGTGAGTACTACTAATCATATTCATGCTGCTGACAAATAAAGACTGAAGGGTAGTAGTGTTCACACGGTTGCACACAGGACTTCAATTAGAGTAGCAAGTAAACTCACTCATCAAAGTAGCATGGGTCGGATTTGGTTAGAGTAAATAGCAAGCAACAAAGCAAGAAAACAAATGCACAGCCCCTCATCTTAGTTATGGCTCATACTCAGTATTCTCCCACAAATCAAAACATTTTTCAACAAGTAAAAGACCTTAGAAGTAACAGATAGTCATAAATTAAAATGCAAACTACTAGTGCGAGTATTTATGGTTATTACAGACCGAGCAAGTAATAGTCAAATTCCTCCCCCAAACCTAGTCAAAAGCAGATAGATAAAATAGGAAAGTAATGAGAAAAAGAAAAGATATTCCCCTCTCGGTGCTGTGCTTCCATGCTTGTTCATTTAATTCCCCCTTCGCATATCATCTTGGTCTCCCAGCTAGTCATTGCTCACGAGCTCCACAAAGAGTTCATGCATCTTGCGATGGGTATCCTCCTTCGTTCTTCCATGATACCTAGGCTCAAAAGTGTGTGAGATAGCATGTTTGGAGTGAACTCTGCATGCAAATCTCATGGGGTCTTCCTCCCCCAAACCTGATGTTTGGTACAACATATATGCAAAATTCCAACTTGTGATAAATCAACAGCTACTTCAAATCAATGCATGAATTAGGCATGTAGTGTAAATTCTCATATTGTGTCAAGCATCAAAGTGAAGAGCATATTGCAATGAAAATTCCATCCAATGAGCATATGACGATGCAAACATGTTTCCTAAGCATAATTCTTCAAGTAAAGATCATGTGAGCATGTAATCGAAGGAGAAAAGGGTCGATAAGGGAATTTGTTCTATTGAGACATTTTATTGAACATGGTGAGCAAGAACAAAAACCCTCAAATTCTCAATCAATTTGTCAAATCTCCACCAAGGCAAGTATTAATAAGGTGAATACTAGAAGTAAGCATGTATCTACAAATTCCAAACATAATCTAATTGAAGCATATAATTGCATAGGACTTAAGAAGCAAGAAGAAAGCGCGAACAAAAAGTGAAGGATAGAAACTTGAAATCGAAGATGTTATGAAGATAATATTGAGCAGATGTCACTTACTTGGCGTTGTCGATAGATTGGCAAGCCAGGAATACAATTGTATGACAAAAATATATAGAGCAAGTGAAGAAACTTGGGAAATTAATGGCAGCGTTTTTTGGTTTTTCTTCTTTTAAAATAAGATTTTATAAAATAAGGTCTTTTTAAAAAGAATTTGAAAAGGGTTTTCTGGTGCAGAAATCGAAAATGAAAAGTAAAAGGGGTAAATGCAAGTGCGTAAAATAAACATGACCATGGGTTGCCTCCCAAGAAGCGCTTGTTTTAGGTCTTATAGCTCGACCCCTGTTCAGAGATGACTTAGTTGTCGATGTTTGGACCCTCGAACTTGTTGGAGCACTGTTTCAACCATTTGTTCGTTGCGTAGTTCGTATCTTCATCCCAACGACTCGTCAATTCTTCTTTGGAATCTTCCCCTACGGGGTCCATGCCAAATTGGAACATATTTGAAGTGTGTTCCTTACTTCGCTCGTCCTTGATCATATCCACGTAGAAAAGTTGCTCCAATTCTTGATAATGCTCATAGTCAAAGTCCACTATGTCTTCTTCCACCAGATCCGGCATTATATACCCAAATTCTCCTTCATCTCCCAAATGAAAATCATTAGCGCTCTCCCAATATCCTCTCTCGATTCTCTTTCCTTCCTCTAGGAGTTCAACTTAGAATCGAAACGCTTCTTCAGCCCTTCCATGATTAATGAATAGGTCTTCTCCCCCGTGTCAACTACGGCTTCCATCTGATGCAGGGTTGGTCGTTCAATAAGTGTTTTAGACCTTATCATGCTTCCTTCCATATCCATCACAAGGAAGTCTAGCCTCGACCTTATGCCTCCGATCTCCACAAGCAAACCTCTGATTTCCCCAGCACATTTCTTTGTCGAATTGTCGGCCAGTTGGACGCTAGTTCCGCATAGTTCTATTTCGTCTTCAATCCCTAGCTCCCTCGCCGTAGCCAATGACATAAGATTTACGCTGGCTCCAAGGTCTATCAAGCAATTTACCTTCTTACCCTTCACTCCAATCGTCATGCTGAACTGTCCCAGATCTCCTATTCCTCTCCTCATGATATCCGACGTAGGCCTTCTTCCGGTTAAAGAATTCCCTTACAGCTGCCATGTAGTCAGATGGGTATAGAGTAAACAGATCTTGCATTGGCACTGGAATTGATTGGCTCTCCAGGTTTCCTTTAGCCTTCTTCTTAGCAGCTCTACTTAGGAGCTTGTGCAAGTGTTGCTGAGAACTCGAGGTACAGGAGTGAGCAGCTATAGGATCCCTTCAGAGCTACGTCTATAGGACCTCTAAATTCTTCTCTTACTCCTAAGTAGAAATACTCACATAGCTGCCGTGAAGTGAACTGATGTTGGGGGCAGTAGTATTGCATCTCCTCAAACCTTTCCCATGCGTCATGAAAAGATTCCTTTGATTTCTGAGTGAAAGTGGATATCATCCTCCTTTCTCTCATAACCCTTGCAAGTCCCAAAAACCTCTTCAAGAACAGACTCCTCAGCTCATCCCACTCACTTATAACCTCTTATTTAATTGAATCTATCCATCTTTTTGCTGCTCTCTCCAGTGTTTTGATGAAGAACCAGAATTTCAGCTCACCATCAGTTAACCCCTTCGTCGGAAACTACTTGACAATAGACTCGAATGCGTACATGAACTTGCATTCATTCTCTCCTTCTCTACCTCCAAACTTTGGTAATGCGCTAATCAGAGTTAGATCAAATCCGTACTCCCTTACATGCGGCTGGATCCGAATTCCACTCCTTGGTTTCGGCATACTGATCTCTCTGATAGTTCTTTCGTCTTCTTCTTCCATCTTCCTTCACCAACGAGCTTACGCAGAGATATATAATAATATAATAATAAAGCTGATAAATGTATTTTTAGGTTTTTGATAAGAAAATAAACAAATACGGAAAAGAAAATATTTTTGGGATTTTTTCTATGGAAATCAATTCCCACAGGTTATATATATATATATATATATATATATATATATATATATATATATATATATATATATATTGTTTTGGGTTTATGTTGTATGAATTGAAAGACAGTGTGTAAAGTAAAGCGAAAGAAAGAATTCAACTTATCTGGTCGAAACTTGCTTGAGCGGCCAAGTGTCCCCGGCAGCGGCGCCAAATTTTGATGTGCACTCAGAGATTTTGTTTTTCGTTGTAGAACCTGTAATCCCTAAATACAATCAAGATTAAATTTATAAGTCGAAAGTCCTCAAATCCACAGTTTATAGTGGAAAGTGGACTCGGGATGTCGTTCTCCACGGACACTTAGCATAGGAACAAACAAATATCGTATATAAATTGTATGCAGAAAGTAAACAGAATGATTGCAGACAGATTGATTGATTCGCAGTAAACCCTATTTGACTTTATGAAATCGATGGTGAGAAGAAGTAAAGGATTTCTGACCTCCCTCTGCTATGCTACTCCCAACTACTTAGAATCAAACAACGTACTAGCCGTCTACAGGCAGCAAAGAAGCATGCCAAAAGGATTAAGTCATAGTTAATCCAGACACCTTCACTTATACCAACAATGTGTTGTGTCACTCAATACACTATCTCGTCACATTTTCAGACAAATCACACAGCATAATATAAAGTCCGTTACCAAGTCGTAATTAGCAAGGATTTCCCACGTAAAGAGTCGGACGAATACAGAACAAGTACGAAATTACGTTTTAAAACTAATTCATTAATATATCACGGTATATAAAGAAGTAGCAAAAGCAGAGTTACGGTGGTTCGCCGTTACAAGAGAAAATTAGCTACTCATAGTAATACTACTAGCAGAAATCGAAAACAAGAAGAAAAGGAAAAGAAGAAGCTTAGTCTCTGATGTCTTCGTCCTGCTTCTAGGGTTTCCTCCTTCTGGGTGCCTGACGGCCAGCAGTTTTGGGGTTTCACTTCCCCGAGGACTGGTTCTCTCTCTGGAGAGTTGCTTTATGAGCGGTGTAGAATTATGAGACCCCTGAGGTCTTATTTATACTGAAAATTCCAAGCTCTGGCCGCCATTGTTCAATAAGGAAGGTTTGGGATGGCGGACTTTAGCATGACAGCCGTAAAAGCTGGAACAAAAACAAAGAAGATGATCGCCTGGGACCGCCAGGACCCTTCTGTGGATCGCTAAGTGCGATTGCTGTAGATTCGAATCTGTTTTCTTCGTTCTTTGATTTCGGTCATCACTTCGTTTCCTCGAAAAGTGGTCTTCTACAAAGTTGTTGCAACGCCAATAATTATCTTCACATTGGTTGGTCACATGACATGTTTTTGACTCGTCGAACTCTGTGCAACGGCCAATCCGACGTATTCGCTTAACTTTCTCGATTTCGCACAATTACGTCGTTTTGGTGCTTGAAATCATGCAATTCCTCAAAAACGCAATCATGACCTACAAAAAAAATATGAAGTTGGTAATTGACCATAAAATGATACAAATATTGAATCTAGGGCAAAAGACAAGGTCTAAAAGCATGCTATATCGCACATTTCATTGTCACATCAAGTACTCACCTTTTTGAATCCTTTTCTATACCTTTCACTAACCCCCTTTGAAAGCTTTTTGAGCCCTTATGAAACTCCACCATATATCCTATACATGCTTTACTTAAGCGGTGACAGCAACTTACCGCCGAGCTTGAACGAAGAAAATAAAGCAACGAGTTCCAAAGAATGGAGGAGAATCATGTTTTGATCATGATCGAGAATTGGTTTGGGGGGAAGTAGAGAAGAAAACCCTAACCCTAGTTCAAGAAATTGGTTTGGGGGGGGGGGGGGGAGAAGTGGAAGATAAACATCATCGAAGGTAACCTTGTTGGCCCTCCTGTTATATTACCGGTGCTAAAAATCACTAGCTCTTGCTCCAGAAAAAATAGAAAAGAAATGTACCATAAAAAGAAAAGGTACAAAAGTCTCAGAGTGGATCTGTGGTCCTTGTGATCACCATTTTCGTGTTGGGCATGTTACAAATACTACCCACATACCGGCGTGGCCCTAAAAAGCTACATGTCTGTGAGGGTTGATGATGGCATGTATACCAAACCAGCACACACAAAAGTGTAAAATTCCGTAAAACAGACACTACCAAAAAATGTAGAGACTAAAAGAGCCCAATGATGGTCAACCAAAAGCATTCGAGTCAGTAAAACGACTGCAATAGTATGTCAAAAGAAAAAGAAAAATGAGAAAATAAAGGAGCAAGTAGTCTATGTGTGAAGCAACCGTTGAAGTAGTTACGATGATAAAGAAGTTGAAGATTTGTCATTGAGAGAGGACGAAGTCGAAGGAAGGAACTCGGTGTCCGAAAGGATAAGTCCCCCTGAAATACCCTTTGTTCTGCTTTGCTTATCTTTTAATGATGCTTAACCACACACTCCTCTATATTATCCTACCTATTTTACTTACCAAGCCAACCTGAGTACAACTTTGATTTGTGCCTTGACTGTTGGGAGCAGGATTACATAACGTTACCGCGAGGTGATGATTTTGAAGTACACTTAGAAGGACATTGGGTTACACTTGTAACTGTTGGCTGTAGTGAGTGATGCTTACGTGTTACTTGTTTGCTGTGGAGTCATAAAGTTGGAGTTGAAACTAAGCGAGTCAGTAGAGTTTTGAAACCCTATAAACTGGCTGCTTGTCTATGTGGTGGTTTATGCTTGTTGCTCATTTCATGGTCACTTCTTGATTATCGTTATTGCCTTGCTCAAGGATGAGCAAGAAACTGGTTTGGGGGTGTGATGTGACAATGAAATATGCGTTATAACATGCTTTTAGACCCTCGTTTTTAATCTTAGATTCAATATTTGTATCTTTTTATGGTCAATTACCAACTTCCTTTGTATTTTGTAGGTCATGATCGCGTTTTTGAGGAATTGCACGATTTCAGGCGCGAAAATGACATAATTGTGCGAAATCGAGAAAGTTAAGCAAATACGCCGGATTGACCGTTGCACGGAGTTCGAGGTGTCAAAACATGTCATGCGACCAACCAATGCGAAGATAATTGAAGATGCAACAACTTTGTAGAAGACCACTTTTCGAGGAAACGAAGTTACGAAGCCCGAAATCGAAGAACGAAGAAAACAGATTCGAATCTGCAGAAATCGAAGTTGGCGGCCACCAGGGGACCGCAGAAGGCTTCTCTGCGGTCACCTGGTGACCGCAGTCATGGTACTTAATTTTTGCAGGCTTTTTCCTGGCCTGTCAGGCTAAAGCCCGCCTTCCTAAACCTTCCTTATTGATCAATGACAGCCAGAGCTCGAATTTTTCAGTATAAATAAGACCTCTAGGGTCTCATAATTCTACACCGCTCACAAAGCAGCTCTCTTGAGAGAGAACCAGTCCTCGGGGAAGTGAAACCCCAAACCCGCTGGCCGTCAGGCACCTAGAAGGAGGAAACCCTAGAAGCAGCACGAAGACAACAGAGACTTAGCTTATTCTTCTTTCTTTTCTTCTGAGTTTTCGATTTCTATTCATAGATACTATGAGTAGCTAACTTTCTCTTGTAAAGGCGAACCGCCGTAACTCTGCTTTTGCTACTTCTTTATATACCGTGATATATTAATGGAATAGTTATTAGACGTAAATCGTGGTTATACAACGCTATACATCCTTCGTGGTGTGATGTTGTGCTGAATGACACAGTAGTTTCATTGAACTGAGTAGGGGTACTCGTGCCGACTGCGCCTTACCACAATAATATTATGCCCTGCTGTCGTTAGAGATAATCGCATAGGATTTTAGCTATGAAGTTGGGAGTAGCATAGCAGAGGGAGGTCGGGGATCCTTTACACCTTTCCCATTATCGATTTACAACAAAGCAATTAGGGTGTACTGCGATTCAATTAATCTGTCTATAATCATTCTGTTTACTTTCTGCATACAATTCATATATGTTATTTGCTTGTTCCTATGCTAAGTGTCCGTGGAGAACGACTTCTCGAGTCAGCTTTCCGCTATAAACTGTGGATCTGAGGACTTCCAACTTATAAATTTAATCTTGATTGTATTTAGGGATTACAGGCTCTACGACGAATATCGAAATCTCTGAGTGCACATCAATAATACATAACGGAAAATCAGTGACAATAGTTGAATACATAGCATCAATTAGTATATGAATAATAGTTACATTTTCATAACCATGTAGAAATTCGACATGCTTTATATGGCTATCAAGAACATAATGTACATTTACAAATCGTCCGGTAGCATGGAGAAGGATATTACTGTTTCGCATGAGGGGTGTTTCATGGAGGATGTTGAGCGGAGCGATTTATGGTCGCCGACTTGGAACATGATGGCGTCTGTATTACTGATTAAACTGATTTGAATATCGATGATGTTAATAAACAATGTGTCCTATTAATGTGAGATTCTAATTTAAATTTCAGTTAGATTAATTTGTTAATCTCTATATTTAGATAATGATGTTTGGATTATTGAGTCTATTTGGCTTCATCTGCAGGCTCATATGACGGAATATATCGGGTGCATCAAATGAAGAGGTTAGTTAGTTGAGATATTCTTGGATAGTTTTCTAAGAATGGATGTGAATAAATTAATACGAATCTACCTAAAAATATTGATGGACGCTTTTTTCTAAATATAGTGCAGTAAGTTGAACATTTTTATTGGAATTAAAATTTATTTATTTTCTAACTTTGATTTGTCGCGTCAGTTTTTTGCTTATGTGGCATATGTCTTGTTCCATTTTCATCTTCACTTTTATCATATATATAGACTAGTACTAACCCGTGGCGATGCCACTGTATAATTTACTTTTAATAATAAATAGAAAATGGAGGACAAAATAAATTAATTGAGAAATAAGGTAGTCAAACTTATGTAAACAACATTGGTCGTATTGTCGGTGGATAGTCCTTCTTCATCCATATTACATCATTGAGTTTTTATTTATGCTAACTATAGAAAATATAAAAATACAACTCATCATGACGAATATGATTTGAAAGGGTAGGATCCAGGTTGAACCCGTTCAGGACCCGACGGGTTGATAACATATATTTTGTATCGGGTCCTACCGTACCGACCTATTAATAAGTAGTAACAGATACATGTTTTTTTTTAATTGTATTCATCAAATCGACCCAAAATAAAATACAAAAGTATACAACACAATCAATAGGGTTGTGTCTAACAACCCCCGCGGTGGTATGTGGTCACCCCACCATACACACACAAAATTATTATTCAACCCCTCGGTGGTACGTGTCACCCCACCAAAGACACAAAAATTATTATTCTAACAACATAATTTCACATGCTACGGTTTTTCCTTCCCAACACCCACCCCCCCGGGTCCCGTCACGGAGATCAAGATAGTAGAGAGAGTTTCCCCGCCTAAAGAGTATCTGCCAGACCCCTACCCCCGGGCCCGTTATGGAGATCAAGGAAGTAGATAAAAGATTGGAGAGAGCTTCACGACCTAGGGAGTATCAGATCCCCCAGACCCGTTTTTCAATATTTACCCGTTCAATCTTTTCAAATTTGTTTGTTGTTAATATACGCACGATGACATGTTTTTATTTTCCATTTTTAATATATAAATAAATTACTGCAAAATAATTTAAATAGTATATAATGATGGTATATTTTCTTTTTAATAGTTAGAGATCTTTCGGAAAAATCAATTTATATTAAAACTCATATACGTCATCAACTTACACACCTATATATCTTTTACTAAGTTAAAAGTTACATTAGGCACATTTCGTCAATGACAATAATAACATATCTAATTTACGTGCTGATAGAGAACGAACACAGTACATTTTTAAAAAGGTGTTGAATTATTTTACAATTTGTGTAACTCTGAGTCTAACTTGTAGGGAACATTTTTAACTATTTTATAAAATACTTTAATTATTTTATTAATTTTAGAAAAATTCTACACCTTGCATAGTACTCCCTGCGTCTAACGTCAGTTGTCCACTTTTACCATTTTGGACGTCCCATTAGAATTGTACACTTTCATTTAGTTGCCACATGAGGTACTTTATATCCCCACACTAATTTCAACAAATATCAAAAAATAAACTAACAATGAAACTAACCACTAATAAAGTTATAAAGTAAGTCTCACATGTACTATATAGTGGTACAATATTACACTCCTTAGTCCAGTATCTTATTGTCAAAATTTATCCAATTTCTGAAAATATACCATAACAATGGCTTCGTATCCTCTCACCTAAATTAATACCATCTTCTCCTACCTCATTTGGATGGGTGACGTGTGCCTTGTAATCCAACTAATCTAATTATGGTTAAGTTTTAATATGGAATGTAATAATTTACTAACTCTTAACATATAAATCGTATTATATAAGAAAAGAGATAAAATTCCTAGTGTCAGAAATGGAAATAAGTTAATGTTGATGTAATAGGCCAAAGTATTTGCTCATTCTTCTGTAGGTTTATACGGCTCTGTTCTCTTCATCTGAAAACCATTAATTTCAGTTCAGATTAGTTCAGTTCAGTTCAGATCTACTTAGTTGAATTTTATACTATAATTCAATTCAGTTCCATTCAGTTCAGTTCAGTTCAGTTATGTTCAGACGAAGAGAACAGAGCCTAAGTAGTCAAAACAAATTTTTCAACCAAAAAATAAATGTTAAAAATGCTAAAACAACCTTTGAAAATTTATAATAACAAACATTGCTCTCGATTTTAATGCATCCCTAGTTATGAATACAAATGAAAATAAATTATGCAGTAGTATTAATAAGCGACATTGTATCTCAATTTTTAAAATTACAAAAATTATAAATAATATAGAAATTTACATCAATTTGTATTTGTGATTATGTCAATACATTAGGAAAAAGTGAGGTTACATTTACGAAGTCAACATATACTTTTAGGCTCGCTTTCTTCGTAAATGTAATGTAAATGATCTAAATTGAATTGAATGGGCTAATCAATTGTAGTATAAAAATAACTAAATGAACTAAATTAATCGATCTAAATAATCGAATCGAATCGAACATAAATTAATGAGTTTCCAGATGAAAAGAATTAGGCTTTGTTCTCTTCGTTCAATGTAAACCGAACTAATCGAATCGAATCGAATCGAACTAAATCAATAACTAAGCGTAATCGAATCAAATTAATGAGTTTTCAGATGAAGAGAACAAATCCTTAGTCTATTGTTCATAAACTATGTGGAATTTATCAGTTAATTTTTTTCCGTTATTCTACTTAGTTTAGAATGTTTTATTCATTTTTTTGTTTTCCACAAAATATTTTAATTAACTGTAACTGCATCAGTTTTGGTCTTTTGGAGATGTGGTTGGTGGTCCGTGAATTTCAATATTTCCTAGCAACACAAATTTATACTTAAATTCAATGCATATTTTATTTTCCATATTAAAATTAACCATGATTAAATTAGTTGGGTTAAATGACACATGTCACCAATCCAAATGGTGGAGCTGGAGGAGATGGTGTAACAATTTGGGTGAGAGGATTCGGAGCCCACAACAATACGGGTTTGTATTTCCAAATCCCAAGATTGGATTTGAGGAGATATACATTGTAGATTTGAACTCTTAACTACAATTCTTTACTTCCAAGCATGTTAATCTATATTGATATTGATTAATTGGAGACTTAATTCTGCCAGTTAACAATATTATATATTTTTTACTTAGACAAACACATTAATGACTTGATAAAAATGTAAAGTCTAACCCGAGAAACAAAGAACCCAAACATTATGTTTACAAATTTACATATGTCAAACTCGAATTTTGGTTGGAAAATGAAATGAAATCGTTATAATTCCATGTAGGGTTTTTGGGGTGTTTCAAGTCTCTTTTTTAGATGGACTCATAGACTATTACGTACTATTATATACTAATTGGTTTTTTTTCCTTTCAATTAAGACATGAATTTTAATGTACACTTTCCAAGGTGCACGTTCACATATAGCATACTCCCTTCGATTTTTAATATAAGTTTTTTTTTAAAAATTTTTCACACAAATTAAGATAATTCTATCTTCATCAATAGTCTTGGTAAAGATTAAAAATATAAATGTTGGTGTCTTGGACAAATAAATGAACATATAGAAGATGAGAATTGTGTTTAGTCTTTGTAGAGTCCAAGACAAAATAAATGAATTACAATAAAATAAATGAGTTGGATGCATAGAAAATGATGGAAACACTAAATCACATGGTAAACTATTCTAAAACATTTTATATTTATCAAATAAACAATAAGTCAAAACATCTTATATTAAAAATGGGAGGGAGTATATATTTATTTTTATTATCAACATAATTTCTAGCCATTTGATGTATGAAAATTTGAATATAATTCATATATAATAGTTACACACAAAGTCTTGGAAAAGACGTGTATTAGTGAAAAACCTGAGAGACGGATTGATGTTCTTAAGTATATGTATTATGTTTTAAACAATATAAGTAATGTTATGGGTGAATATTTTATATCATTTTTTTACATATATGTATATTATCGATTTTCTTAGTAAAACCTCTGATGCTTTTGAAATTAACCGTAATGTTTGCATGTGTTCTCTTCATATGACCGTCTCTTGCAAACTCAGTCTGTTACCTGCTGCGGTTAAGGAGGAAATCCTCTATTATCGCCTTCATTAATTGGTTGGCTTCTGAAATAATGTGCAAGATCTCCAATGGAGAGATTTTGTTACCACCGGGTCTGATAAACTTAGTTTACATCTTACTTCCTCCCCCCGTCCTGGAAATAGCTTCCCACTTTGACTTTTTTCCGGTCAAATTTTTTCAACTTTGACTAGGAATTAATCTTACACCGCAAATGTAAAATGGCTAATTAAATTATATAATGAAAATTAAGTCCCTAAAGTTTTATTATATAAAAAAATTGAACATTTTACATTTGCGTTTAAGATTAATTCGTAGTCAAAGTTGAAAAAGTTTGACTGCAAAAAGTCAAAGTGGGAAGCTATTCCCGGGTCGAATAACAATTCCAACCATTCCATCTAGATATGTAAGTACTTTCATTCCGATTTTTCCACGCATATAGGATAAAGTGGCTGCTTTTACACTTCATATGCTTTTCCTATGTCTAGATTTTTGGCAATGTCCAAGTAGAAATGTCTCACAAATCCATCAAAGGCAGAATTAATCTGGGAGAAGAAAGGTAAAAACAAAGACTTGAAAAGGAAGGAAAAAGAGAGTAGAAATGAGATATTTAGATCAAAGTAATAGAGTAGACATATATTCACTTATTTAAGAGCAAGTTCAAATATTCGCAAGAGTCACAGAACATGCAGAGGAATTAATTCCGAGTTTGGGTATTGTTCGTCCATGGCCGACCTGCCAATCATCATAGGTCGTGGTCTTCAACTCCTCTTCTTTATTCGAGTCGAATAGCTATTGTATTGCGCCTTTGTTATGCCTTGGAATCAATATATATATATATATATATATATATATATATATATATATATATATATATATATATATACATACATATATATATATATCTTTTCCTAAAATCTCGTCTAATAACTAAAGTAAGAATTTATGGTTCTATTACAACATGTAACAAAAAAGACAAAATGCAGGATGGGTCGTGAATCGAGAAAGAGAACCAAATCGAATTCAAGCTTCATGAATTGGTAACTTATTTTTTTCTTTCCATTTCATACACAGCTGGAAAAGCTTATCAGCCATGAAAAGAATATGAAGTATATGTTTAAGCTGCTGACATTTTCATTTTTTCCTTTTAAGAAAAATGAATAAAGTAGGAGAGATAGTAATAAAGTAGGAAATAGATTGAATAAAGTAGGAGAAGTAGTGAATAAAATATGATAGATAGTGAATAAAGTAGGAGATAGATTTTCCATTTAAGGAATGGGTAATTGAATTTGGGACGGACCAAAACGGAATACGGGTAAATGAAACTAGGACGGAGGGAGTATATCATTTAATAAATTTATATCTTATTTTGATGAATAAAATATTTATTAATAATTATATTTATAATTGGTGTCAATGGATTCGTTTCGTCGTGATGAATCCAAGTATATGTTCAAAATATTTTTCGGAGTTTTGCAGATAAAGTTATATGGGATTTAATAAAAACTATATATGTAGTTAACATACTTAAAATATAAATAGTGGAAGTTATAAGATGCATTGCATTGTCAAAAAATAAAATGTTCCATGGCTTATTTTTTAAATTTAAATTTACACAACAAATAGATATCATTTAACAAATTGATTTTTTATTTTAATATATAAATAAATAATTTATTTAATTAATAATAATATATAAGAATGGTGTCTATGGATTCGTCTTGTCGCGGTGAATCCAAATATATGTTTCAAAATATTTTTCGGAGTTTTGCAGATAAAGTTATATGTGATTTAATAAAAACTATGTATACATTTAACATACCAAAAATAAATTGTACACTTGTAAATTATTATTTTCTTTTTGCTTTAATTTTGTGAATTAAACTCCATGAAATTCAAAGAGACATGCCACATTCTATTTTGTCAATGTGACATGATTTTTTGATAATATAGGTCACCAATTTTATTATATATTTAGATTTGCTATCTCTCTTACTTTATTTATTATTTATTCTACATAATTCTTTTTTATCTTAAAATTTATGAGTGGGGTACGTGAGCATAGTGGGTAATACTATTACCAAGAAATGCGCTCCGGGTATCGTAGTGGCAAACGTCATCGTCAATTGTCAATTGTCAACAGTCAATGTTGGACAATCAAATCCCCTTTGTTATAGTGATTCATCTAGAAAACGGTAAAATTCCAATCCAATCTATGATAATGGGAAAAATAAAATACAATTATTTCTCTATATTCATACGCCTAAAACGCGTCAAGCTTTCTTCTTCTCCAACCAAACTCCAAAATTGTCTCTCTTCTCTACACACACAGTCAATCAACCAACCAAAACCAACAATTCTCTTGTTTCTCTTGTCTTCTCTGCACCCTATTCAATCGCCGAAAATACCGTGCTCTTTGGTCTGGTTCAATTTAATCCCCTTCCCCCTCGTTTTATCAATCTGTCTACCGAGGGCAATCGCTTCTTGCCTGCTCTCTGGTAAGAAGAAAGATTCCTTTTTTTTCATTTTGTTGTTCGATTGAGGCCCTGAAAAAGCCCGATTCTTCAAATTACATCTCTTCATGGGTTTTTTATAACGTCAATTGATTATGAGCCTGCCATTCACGAATCCTCTAGGGTTTGTGTAGGGGCGTTTGTTTCTTCTTGTATTGTATAGCCTGCTTCTGGCTATTATGTTCAATTAATAGCTAGTTGTAAATCCAATTCGTTTTTTGGTTTTCATCTTTACTTTTAGGGTTTGTTGGTTTCTTTGTTTCCCTTTTTAGGATTTTGAATTAGGGCAACTAAACTCAACAAAGCAATGTCTTGTGCTGGTTTGGTATCTATTAGCCCGGTTCGTGAGGAGATGGTTTTTTCTCCTCCGCCTGTGACTGAAGAATCCATTCAGATTTACGTGGCTATGTCGGGTTCCATGGTACCCATGCGGGTTCTGGATTCCGATTCCATTCAATCTGTCAAGCTCCGGATTCAGAGCTGCAAAGGGATCTTCACAAGGAACCAGAAGTTGGTTTGTGGAGGTCGTGAATTAGCGCGGACCAATTCCCTCGTGAGGGACTATGGTGTGAGTAATGGGAATGTTCTGCACTTGGTCCTCCGCCTGTCCGACCTTCAGATTATCACTGTCACCACCTGTTGCGGTAAGGAGTTCACATTCCATGTGGACAGGAGCCGGGATGTGGGCTACGTTAAGCGTCAGATAGCAAAGAATAGAACTTTGGACCGTGCTGAGGATCATGAGGTCTTGCTTAACGGTCAACCTATTGAGGACCAGAGACTTATAACTGATATCTCTAAGAATAATGCTGATGCTGTCATTCATTTGTTCGTGCGCAAGTCAGCTAAGATTAGGGCTGCACCTGTGGGAAAGAACTTTGAGTTATCCATAACTGCTCCAAAGTTGAATGACGTGTGCCAGTCTGATGTTCACAAGGAAAGCACTTACGGGGTTCATTCTGAGACTAGTGAGGATCTTTATGTTCCAACAACTCCCCCGGTTAAGGATACTACTCTATTGGAGCCTGTGATTATCAATTCTAAGATTGAGTTGCCTCCAGAAATTACTGATATGATCCGTTGTACTTTAGAGGGGTTAGATAGTGGTAATTACCCAGTTAGGTCATCTGAGGGTACAGGAGGGGCTTATTTTATGCCGGATGCATATGGGGCTAAGTACTTGTCTGTTTTCAAACCTGTTGATGAAGAGCCTAATGCATTGAATAACCCTCGGGGCTTGTGCTTACTAGGTGATGGTGAAGGGTTGAAGAAAGGAACAAGAGTTGGAGAGGGGGCAATCAGGGAATGTGCAGTATACTTGTTGGATCACCCAAAGAGTGGTAGACGCTCTTATATTGGTGATGCTATGGGTTTCGCAGGGGTCCCTCCAACATTTTATGTCAGATGCCTTCATAAAGGTTTCAATCATCCAGGAGGTGTCTCCATCAAGACCGGTTCCTTGCAAATGTTCATGGAGAACAATGGGAGTTGTGAGGATATGGGGACTGTTGGTTTTCCAGTTGAGGAGGTGCACAAGATTGCTGTACTTGATATGAGGATGGCCAATGCAGATAGGCATGCTGGAAATATACTGGTTAGCAAGGGGGAAGATGGCCGAACAGTACTCATCCCAATCGACCATGGCTATTGCTTGCCATATAGTGTAAGTTCATTTTCCTTTTTTACCAACCGTCTTTGTTATTACTTGCTTATATAGTTATATTTACTACTACTGCTTCTGTTGACATCTTGTTTGTTGTGGAGTAGACTTTGTTTCTTGATATTTTTGTTAATTGCAAGTAACAACTGTTCCTGAATGCTGTCACCCAATCCATGCACTGGTGAATGCCGTAGAATTTAGTTTCAAGTTTCTGTGTATTGTCAAGGTCGTGGATAACGTGTCACAATGATCATATTAAGCATGTCACTTTTCTCCCATATCCATATTTATCCATTTGTTGTATGCTTTGTTCTTTTTCCCCAAGAAGTAACTTTATTTCTACAGTCTTTGAGCAGCCCATAATCTCTTTCCTTTTGTATATTTATTTACTGTTGCGTAATCTCAAGCATCTATGATCAGATTTCATGAGATGGTCAACTTTCAATTTCAACATGATAATAGCCCATGTCTGGTTAATTAAAATCTTTTGGAGACAACATATCCCTTCTTCTCACACTTATCAATTATGTTCGCGCAGTTTGAAGACTGCACATTTGACTGGCTTTACTGGCCTCAAGCTCACAAGCCTTTCAGCCCTGAAACAGTCGAATACATCAAGTCGATGGATGCAGAAGAGGACATTGTTTTACTGAAGTTCTATGGATGGGACATACCCCTAGAATGTGCTCGCATTTTGCGTGTCTCCACAATGCTTCTGAAAAAAGGAGCGGCGAAGGGGCTTACCCCATTTGCAATTGGAAATTTGATGTGCAGAGAAACCGTGATAAAGGAATCTGTTATCGAGGACATCATGCAAGAAGCTGAGTCCTCTGTGCTCCCAGAATCAAGTGAAGGTGCATTCCTTGACTGTGTTTCAAGTATCATGGATCGTCGTCTGGAGGAGCTCGTTTAATGAGATTCTAGTAAAAAACATACCAACCGTACATAATGTGCATATAGATATGCTGACGTATGCACATATTATCTTTGAAGTTCTTTTAGTTTACATTCCGGATAGTATCCACCCTGTTCTTTTGGTTTATTTGTTCAGACATTGGTTTAGGGCACTGAATTTGTGTGTATTTCCCTTTTTAGTTACCAGCGAGTCCCAGGTGTCAGGGACTATCCATTTGTGCAAATCAAATTGCAGCACAATTAGAAGTTCAGTTTGCTTTCCTGTTATGGTATCTTGTTATTCTGTTACTTAATAAATATATGTATACTCCTTAGAGTATGGTACTAAGTTTTCTAGTTCTCTTACAAAAACAGACACTGAATTCGGAATCCTCGTACCTAATAGCAAAAAATTGAATGCACAAAGATGTAAAAGCAACTATTCTTCAAGTCCTATTAGTATAATTGCTCAATTTTTGGCAACAAACGTATCTCATCTTGCACAACATCCATGATGCAGTTTTCTTGAGCTCTTTTTTGCAACCAAATCGTCAAGCAAGCCACGAGGTATTTGGAAAAACATAACCAATCCAAGCACCAATCCACAACCACCAATGGTCTTGCCAACTATCTGACAATTCAGCGGTAGTGGGAAGTCCTCTCTCCACCCTGCTCTCTCGCTTTGCATCCATTACGGGGTGCAGATGTGATGAAACGAGCTCCAGTAGTCGATTCGTTCCGCCACTAATGGTGAAGGAGACAGATTAGGTCCGAAATTAAAACTAAGTAATACATAATAGATTAAAGGAGAGGCGTGAGACAATGATCTCGGCTGCAAACACTCTAAAATGGAAGGTGATTTTTCTCACTTTATTCTTACAGATTATCTTGGCTGCAAACACTCTTTCATACTACATTTCATCAAAGGTCTCCGTGACTTGAGAGCTTGTCATAGTTGTATGATCTTGTTGCACTGAAATTTTTGAACCACCGGTACTAGATCCAGAGCAAACTAGGCCTATGAATCTAAGAACAAACAGAAGGATATTCGGTACATATATTTGGCCAATTGCATATTGACAATATGGGGCATAGGCATATAATCATTAATCAGCCAATTTCATTCCAAGTGAGGACCAAATATTGTGATAAGAACAGATGAGCTAATAATTTACTCTGACCTGGTGTTTCCCGGGAGAACTCTGCACAGGTCATAATTTTCTGGTTTCACATGTCAAAGTTGGTGCTGAAGATCAGTTCTCGCCCACATTCTACTAAATATTTATATATTTCATAAGTCTAGATCTAATGCGCTGACTGCAGCTGCAAACACCACGAGCCGTGTGTTCGTCACTCTCCTGAAAACAAAAACATCCATGTCCAAGTAGTGGTATCATACTATCACTGGTTGATGTCTTTATTTGGTTTCCTCTTTGATCGTTTCTTCCTGCGGAGCAAAGTAAAGCATTAAAAAAAACAAAAATTACAAAAAAATAGATAAAGAAACATTGAGGGGGTGTGGGACATTTTAGAAAAGTAAAAAGCCATCATGTTTGTGATGCTGCACATTTTCACCTCTTGGTTCGTTTGCTGGTGCCAAATACACCCTTCATCAATGCATTTATATCCATCGAACGCTCCTTCATCAGTTTGTCATGGTAAATTTTGCTACCTATCTCTTGGATTAATTCTTCTACTTCTTCCAATGTTTGGTCAATATTGAGCTGCAGCTGACCTTTCTTGATGACAGTTACACTGAAACCATTTTCTTTGGCTTCCCGAAAGGCATCCTGAAAAGAATCAGGAAAGTTGAAGTTAGTTCCAGTGTTATCCTAGATTGGGGAAGACAGGCAAATTACACTCAAACTTTTCCTACCTGAAACATAACTGCTAGGGTTTCTGTTCTACCACAAGATCCACTAACTTGAAGGAAATTATTTGGAGGGACATTTTGGAAACTTTTTTTTCCTTCTCCAACAAATATTTCTGATAATTCCGGAAGTAGGCACATAACCCTAAAATTTTGCGAGGGAAAAGTTATATATCATGTTTGAACTAAAAAAACCCATCACGCATGACCAGTAAAAATGGCCGTAATTGCTATTTGGGCAGGAAGGTGATAATTCTTTAAAGCTTATGCATGATCATGAACCCCGTTAAATAATCGGTAGGTCAGTGTAGAAAGTGGATTATTGAGAAATGAGAAGGAACTGCAATTCTCTCTTCATGGGCTATAATCCCAGTAGGAAGGCTGAATCACTCTGCACATAATATTTAAACAAATATACACCCTCCAAGGAAAGATCATGAATCCTAATACAGCATTGTATACAAGATTTGAAACTTCAGTGATTACCTTAGGTGGCCTAGCAACAACAAAAGCATTTCCGTTTCCAAGTAATTCCAAGTGAGCTTGTATAATGTAGCAAAGGTTCTTGCAATCGCTAGCATCCTCAAATGCAATTACATGATATTGCTTCGGATCCAATTCGAGATCAACAGCCATCTCCAAGGAGTAGAAACCCACTCTCTGCTCTCCATTTTCCACTGTGTACAACTCTATGCACTGAAATTGCAAATTGTAATGAGTCATTATCAGGCAATTAATATATCAACACAGCAAAACATAACATTTTCTATCAATGAATCAAAGAAAAAGTAATCTGAAAAACACAGGATGAAATTATGACTTGGAAAAAGAAATTCGAAAATGAGGCGTCCCCACCATTACACAAGGAAGATCTAGCCACCATAAGTAATCTTCTATCTTCTCTTCTGCATATTCTTTGTACTTGCTCACAACAGCTTGGGGTCCAAAAAGTTCCATTTCTCGCTTTACTTTATCGAGTTTTTCTTTTACAAACTTCTGTCCTTTCTCTGGGAGTTTGTCCATCAGCTCGGCAGCTTCCTGTATTTCTTTCTCCGTGATCCATCTATCTAAACCCTTTCCTATGTCTTTCATTACAGATTTGACTTCCGGGTCTGTTTCTGCATTATAAGACTCTAAAAATCCTTCCGACCATTTCTTTGTGTGCTGCCAGAACTCCTTCCCTGATTTTTTCCCAGCCTTAACAGATCCGTCACTACCTTGTATGACTGTCTTTGAAGATAAGCTAGGGTCTCCTTGAACTTTTGCACTTTTAACTGAAATATCTTCCACCAAATCAGTTCTCTCGCAGGAAGAAGGTTCTTCTGATTTATCTACAAAAATGTTTCCAGTTTTCTTTTTGGAAATTGAGTTCTCGAGGCCTTCAGCAACAAGAGTTTTTCTCTCTTCCAAGAAATTATCCAAAAACTCAGGATTCTTGTCTGCGGGAGGTACCTTCCACCTTGGTATAACTTTCTCTGGAGGATCGTAAAGGCTGACTCCCTCTGCATAACAAGCCACATTAACATCACACATCAGCTTTTGCATAGAAAAGGTTACATGAAATTTTCACAAACAATGCTTTTAAAAAGTTATAATATTGTAATACTCAAACTAAATTCAACAATCATGTAGG
Source organism: Plantago major (assembly GCA_026545765.1). Taxonomy (NCBI): domain Eukaryota; kingdom Viridiplantae; phylum Streptophyta; class Magnoliopsida; order Lamiales; family Plantaginaceae; genus Plantago; species Plantago major. Next base: position 55,189,289 of record CM048840.1, on the reverse strand, counting down.
ACATGCAACTAAATCTTGCTAAATTTCAGGGAAATTTAACTTAAATTATGTATTTGGCAGCACCAAGATTAAGCCCATGAAAATAAAAGCATAAACATTTACCTATCAGAACTGACACATTTTACACAGAATTACATGCATCATTCAAAATTCATAAGCGTTTCAACTTCTGAATTCGTGGCATATAATTACTTAAAGAACATCGAAGGCGAAATAATTCCTTCAGATGTGCAAAAGTGTGCTATTTCAGAAATCTATGCACGTCCGGACGATTGCATTTATTCATGCGGATTATGAAGAGGTTTGCAGATTACTGCCCATATCCTGATGGCTGAGTACTTCCGGTATATATGTACTTAAATTTTTGAAGTGAGATAGCTACCAGTAGATTTGAAAGATGAAGCAATTATGTATATAGAATCGCATCATAGTTCTCTAACCTAAAAGAAAGTTACAAGGCAGCAACTAAATTTACCTGCTCCATAATCAAGGTTCTCAATGTTTGAATGAAAATACTCATGCAAACTCCGCAGCTTTTCATTTTCTTGTTCAACTCTCTTCTCAAGGCCACAAAAGAACAATCGTTTATCATCCTCCTTCATATCATGAAATGGATCTCGTCCCAAAAGCTCATTGTCTCGTACTTTGAATACAATCTCCATGAGCTTTTCATCTTTCATCCATTCAAATTCACTTTCACCACCATCAGACTTAAGTTGCATCTGATCTACTTTAGGAACCAGGTCATTATATGCTTTCTGCCTTGCAACATTATAATTATCTTGGAAGCCAGCTCTGATCCTTTCTACAATTGGCTCAAATTCATGATAGTTCTTTGCTATCCAGTTCTCTTTACTCAGTGAAGACATTTGCTCTGTAGTTTTACCAGGCAATTGACTACTAGTCATCCTTTCATTTTCTTCCTCACTTGTTTTCTTATCTGATTTTTGTTCTTCTTCTTGGTCATGCTTCTCAATCATAAATATCCCATTTTGTTGATCCCTGGCATGAACTTCATCATCAAAGGCCCCGACTGATTTTTCCAAATTATTCGAGGCACCCACACATTTTTCTGAGCTTTTATTAACCATAAATGGGTTCATAGTAGAATACAACAAATCAGGACTTCCACTTGTAGAACATATGTTATTTACTTTTTCAGTTACGTCTAACATGTCACAAGATTCAGCAAATGCTACATTCTCGATGGAAGTGTTCATAGGAATATCCGTTAGTCCATCGGGTGCTTCACATACTCCATCTACCATCTGTCTTTGATGATTTTTTGACAGGTACTCCCGAGCTTCTTCGACTGATTTCATGATTCTAAACTTTTTTCCCTGAGAATTATTCTTGTGAGTGGTCGGAATTAGGTTTGCTTCATTAAAGTCTGAAGAGTTGCAAACCGAACTCATATTTCCTACTTTGGCAACAGAGCTGGCGGAACCATTAGATGTATCAGGAATCTGTGCCTCATTTTTCCCCATCAATGCTTCAGAAAACTGTGCAATATCTTCATCCGGTACAGAAACAGATATTAGTTCTGTAGTTCCACTGGAAGTCCCACGAATAACCTCAAGATCACTTTCTGGACTCAAGGATACTTCATTCTCCAATTCTCCATCACGAAATGAATTTCGTTTCTCAATTTCTCGTGCACTTCTTGCCATCTGCTTGATCTCTGAAATTTTATTTTCCAAATGCTCATTATCATAACCAGAATACTCAACTATTCCAAGCCCCTTGGTCGGCCCCTTCAACTGGTTAATGCTATTAATAAGTTTTTCCTTGTTAAGTCGAGGCCTATTGGAAGACAAGATCTTACTCCCTATTGGATCATCGACTACTTCGACATTACCTTTCACAGACTGCTCTTTCTCTGTTGTGGCTCCCGTTTTACTGCCTCCAGCTGTGAAGAATACCCTAACAACCAATAACCCGCATAACAACAAGAATCCAAGTTTTGACATTCTCGAAAACAAACCAGTTTTCAACCGTACACTCTGAATTGTATCCTTTAACTCTGCGTGCTCAACAAAAGAGGAGGAAAACTTGGCCACAGTACTGTTCTTCGGAATCACATTGCTCCCGGTCTCCATATCTCTCGCCAAGCCATGTGCAAAAGATATCTTGGACATAGCCTCCTCAAATTCATCAATTTCACTATCCAACTCGGAATCAACTCGACATCGCCGTAGAATCTCATCCTCATTCACCGTTACTTTCCCAACCTTACCCTCAGAATCCTGAGTAATATTAAATATAGTACCCGTCCCAACACCCCAAAAATCGGAGTCTTTCTTATACTGCTCAGCCCAACTCTCCAACTTATTCCAATTAATGGACTCGCCAAAAGGTTTCTGAGGCAACTGAATTTCCAATTCTTTCACACCATCAGTAGCAAGATTTATAATTTCATCATCAAGAGTAGCTTTTTGCTCAAAATTTTCAGTTTTTACATTGGGATTATCAACATCAACTCTATCAAATTCAAGAAGTGGGCTTGGAAGGTTGCATACCTGCTCAAGTTGCTGCTGTAGTGTGTGTTTTTTCCTCACATGATTTTGGCGCTTAGTGGGTCTGCCAAACCGAGCAGAAATTTGGAATCTTGTCAAAGGAAGTGAAAATTTTCTTGAGGTGGAGGATATGGTTAACCTGGAGGGATAATTCTTGGTTCTTCTCCATGTGAAGGTGGAGATTTTAGGGGAGGTTAATGGAATCCGAAGAGGATCGAAGGAGCTCACTAAAAATTTGGAGGTCGCAAACTCCATTAAAACCAAAGCGAGCTATTTCTTCCCCACTACTACAAATCTACACATGTTCGTTAACTGTGGCCTATAAAACCCTTCACCAATCTTTTGAAACTCAGGATCCGCTCATTGACCCGGCCTACCGACCGAGTGAAATTCAACCGTATCACCCTCGATCAATCTTTTAATAATATTTCGAATTTAAAAGTGTTAGAGATAAAAATGTACAACAATTTGTATCTAGTTAGACTTGTTACTAGATGTACGGTTGTTCACCGATCTAGACAAAGGACGAAGGAATCTCATACATGTTACGAATGTCATCGATCTCGTCGGGACGCACGATGGAAGCAAAACCAGCAAGCTTATTGGTTAACACATGATCTTCCTCTTCTTTAGAAGAAGAAGACTCTACCGCAGGCCCTGCATTTAAATTGATCGAGGGATTCATATTTCCCTCTGGAGGAGTGTTACGAGGCAATGCTTATATGTCCTCAATAGCAGGTTTGCCATCGCCGGAAACAAGAATGTCGCTCCGAGGAGGAACTACAAGAAGAGCAATGGTCAAGGACAAGAAGAGTTGGGATGAACCATAGCAACCCTCTCAAGAAGAAAACTGGGATCGAGAGGATTTTTCCCTTTCCCTGCCTCGGCGACGTCACGGGGGGATGAGGACGCTCTTTTCCTATCACCACTCATGTATTTCACCGAGCAGGTGGATCTCGATTTGTGGTTCCTGCACAAGTGGACATGCGACCATAGTAATACTTGAAGGGGACGGCACAATCTGACCCGAAGAGTCTGCAACCCGTAGAGGAGTAGCATTTACTATGTTTGTCGAAATGCGAGGATCAATGTTTCTAAGTTCGGCGCGAACGAGTGAGCAGGCCACCACGACCGCGCGAATCCTGAGACACCCATTTGAGGGGTTGGAGAATCTCGAGTACCCGCCCTCCCATGATTGTCTTGTTGTCAGGAGGGGGGCCCACATTCTTACTCCCCCCATATGAGTGAATTGACTCGTGAGAAGAATTCAACATTTCTGCCAAAGAAAAAGCATAACACAAGACTCAGAATTAAAATACTACATACTTATTCAAGACCTAGAATAGGGCCCAGAACAGAGATGTGATATTTCCTCGCTAAACCGGTGGAAACTAGAAAGTTAACAGTTAACAACGACGAAAGCAAGTTTATCCCCGTAACAAAATGATGATTATCAAGGGAAGAGGATAACAAAATGAAAATGGTTCATATCATTGAAGAAAAGAAAACGAGCACGAAAGAGGAAAACAAACAGATAAAAAGTGAAAGATTTGAAAAAGTGACAAAGAAGAAGCTTTACCTAGATAAAAAGGAAGGAAATGCACAGTTTCAAACGCCGCAAAGCTTTCTCCGAAATCGCCTCGGTTCCGAAAGAAATATGTTACTAGGGAAGGGAGAGTAAAAGTTTGCAAAGGATGAATTGAGTTCCAATATATATGAGGTAAAAAATTGTAGCGACCAAAATCCCGTCAAGATTTTCAATCCCATTCGCCAAAAAGAGCGGCCCACTCAATGCAGGAGAGAGAAAAGAAAAGTATCGAAGCGCACGATATTTTCCGAAAATATGTCCCAAACATCACAACACTTCATACTAAAAACATATCGCAATGCACGATGTATCCGAATAATCGCAACGCACAACAGAACTAAACGGGTGACAAATTCCATCAAATCCATACAAGTTCACTTATATATGAACTTGGGGGGCAACTTTTGGGAGGAGGAGGTTTTGTTTCTACTTTATATTTTTTTGTGCCTATCTACTTTCTCTCAACTAAATTATATGCTATATATACTAATCTGGTTTTGACCCATTTTAATGTTCTAGTTGCTAGCTTTTGGTTGAGTTGTGGTGTTTTAGTAGTTGGATTTTTGATTCGTGATATTTTATACTCCATCCGTCCCGCAGAACTTCATACATTTACCATTTTTAGACGTCCCACAGAACTTCACACATTACAAAAAAAGGAAGTTACCCCACATCCAACAAATAATAAACAAACACGCTTTGCCACTAAAAGTACACTTTCTCCCACCTTTTCTATATTCTATCATTATTTTAACTTTTTCGTGCAAAACTACGCATTAACCCTAATGTATGAAATTTTCCGGAACGAGGGAGTACTAGTATTATGAGTTGGTCTTTTAAAGGCCGTTTGGTTTGAAAAGGTGTTTTACTATACATAAATTCATGGTATTTGGGTCTGGAATAGAAAAAAGGGTAATTGGTGTGGTTTTTATGTATAAATACCATGTTTGGTAGTATTTGACGGAAATGGTATTTGATATTGAAATACCATGTTTGGTACAAACCAATTGTTTTGAGAATCACTTCACTATACAAAGTCTTGACTGCCGTTAACAAGATTAACAAGTACTACTAATTAAAAGAAACAACTGAAATTGTATGGATCGGGACTTAGTACCAAATACAGATATTGTAACAATGTATTATAGCAATACGTAAAACCAATATCTAAATTATCTTAGAGTCTAAACAGTGCAATGTAAAGAACACAAGACACAAATATTTCTAGCAGATTACAAATATAATCTGCCGAGCCACAGGCGAAATATCCACTATAAAGAATAACGGGTTTACAAAAAGATATATAGACAATATTCCTATAGTCTAGAATATCAAAACTACTAAGTGCTTGAATCAGGCCACCAATTCTACGCTAGATCTCTCACAAACAAAGAGAGAGATTACTAACTAAAAACTTAGTAAAAGAGATGCTAAACAAGCTACTAGATAATATATATCTTACGCGTAAAAACTTGTTGTATCATCTATGAACTATTCGACTAGTATATATAGTTGTGAATATCAATCTCAACAAGCGAGTTCTATCTTGATTGAAGATCTTGATCAGGTCGAATCACCTTGTTCTTCTCCTAAAACTTCTCAGTCTTCCATGCATCGAGAATCCTTCTATGATTATAAGTAGAGTCCTTCTTCGAGTAGGATTCTAATTCATTTCCTTCTTCAATATCTTCTTGTATCCAAACTCCAAGAGTTCTTCTCCATAAGATATCTACATCTGTTAAACCTGCTAAGACTAAACCAAAATCGTGAAACCATATCAAAGTGAAGTAATGCAAAATCCATAAGTAGAAAGTCCAGTGCACAGTCAGCTAGTATAGTGACAATACTAAGCCAGGTTAGTATTGCACCAATACTTAGCTAATACCTACACTTTCATTCTCCCCCTTTTTTGCATTCCTTCACAATACCTAACCTGCAAAAGTTAGTAGTAAAATCAGAACATTCTAAACAAATATACTAAGTAATTACTCCCCCTGAATAAAAAAACAAGAGAAGATCATACTAAGCAGTCACAGTCATAACAAACAAAAGAAGTAAGAGTGTTTAGACAATACATACCGAAACTAATATCCTACTGGGAACAAACACCCAGGCAAATAAAGAAGATTTAAGATACATAAAAATATATTGTCCAGAAATAAGAAAAAGTTTAGTAGTAACAACAGGTTAACACTTCTCCCCCTTATTGTGAGGAAAGCAAAAGTTCAGCATCCCCTTTCATCCTTCGAAGAATCACAAGCTTTGCAGCAACTTCGGTCATAACCCTCTCTTTGTCTACAATCCTTTGATTCAGATGTAGCAGTCATGTTTGCACATCAGCAGGGTCTTCATCCTGACCAGGAGCAGATGTTCCCACAATACCTCCACCAAAACGGGCCTCAGCAGGATTCACCCATGGCAAGTCACAAACTCTATAAGCATAGAGAAAGTTCTTTGCAACCTGAAGCACCTTCACATCCTCAACCAACTCTCCAGAATCTTCCTTGACAAAACCTTGATGAACTAGCAGTTGGTAAATGAGACAAGGGAATGGAAGGATGTTGGAGGAACCTGCCTTGCTAGCATACTCAATAATTAATGACCTCAAATATTCTCTCCTCCATGTTCACAGTCAAACCTTTGCGTATCTTAAACAATAAGATCGCCATATCAATAGTCAGGCATGAGGGATTGGAAGATGGTGCAAGACAGCAGAAAGAGAGCTTAAGGCAAGACTAGGACGACGCACCCACTTTTGAACAAGACCACCAAAAAGTTCAGTTATAACCTCATCCATATTTCAATCAACTACAACCTCTGGTTCATTAGGCATGCTCCAGATCTCATTGATAAGGGATGGGCTAAAATCATAGATACGACCACGAACATAAGCCTTGCAAAACTTGGGGGACTGGGGATTCTCACAATACTTCAAAAGATTACATTAATTCTTTCACAACATCAACCACATATTCAGAAGGTTTAAGCATAGACTGAAGCAAACCACGATGCTATAGAAACTCAAACACATTGTACTTTCTAAAATTCTCATTGCACAAAATCTTTCCAGGCCATAATTTTCTTTTGCTAAGTTGAGCCCACCTAGATTTGAAAACCCTAGACTCAAATTTATCACTCAAAGGAGGGGATTAAAAATCAACAAGTACCTTAGGGTCGATGCGAGCAACAACTTCTTCCGCAGCTTCTTCTTCCTCCACTACTGTGGTATCATCAGTTTCCTTGACAACAGATGTTGTCTCAAAAGCAGGAGGAGACTGAGGTTCCTCAGAAACATCTTCAAGAACTGGAGTATCTAGTTGAGCATCAGTAGAAACAGGGTTCTCCAAAGGAATGGATTCCTCAGTTGAATGGCGATGAACAATCTTCCAATCGTTCTTGGCCTTCTTGCGAGCTAATCGATTGAGTTTCTTCTTCGACCGAGTCGAAAGAAACTTCCCCAACGGCCGAAATCTGAGTGCTTTTCTCGATTTCTTGCTTGCATGTCGAAGTTTTGAAGAAAGAGGAGCCATGGATACAGTAGTAACAGAGGAATGTATTTGGCAAGAATTGGATTTTTGCTAGGAGTGTTGAGAGCAGATGCTGTTAATAATCGAGGGAATCTACTGGATAGTGACCTAAATAGACAGGGAGAAGACATTTATATCTGTGTAGAAGACGGAAGGTCAAAGGTCTCTCAAGAAAATTTGGGCCAGTTCGTAATGGGCCGAATGTTAGGCCTGATGCAATATCCTTGTCACACAGGGCTATTGTGCATATACCTGAAACTCAAACACCATATCGATCTTGGCATAAGGTGAGTATATCAATAAACACATCGATAGAGAAAAGTTAGAAAAATAAAAAAAATCAAATAGGATGAAATAACTCTAATTTTGGAAATAATTTTGTGTTATGGTACAAAAAGATACAAAAAAAAAAAAACATGTATTTCCCTTAGAAAAATAACATCAAACAATCTGACTAAATAACCCCCCCCCCCCCCAATTAATATTAAATGCATAATTACCAACAGAAGTATGGTATTGTCAGAACATGCAGGTAAAGAACTCTTCAACAACTCAACTTCTCCGGAAGATTTTATTAAACTCGAAAAGAGACACATAGTGCATGCAGAAATGAAAAACAGGCTTAAAATTAGGACTGAATGCAAATTGGATGTAGGAAACCAGAGTTCCATACACCCCAACTACATTACAGAATATATTGTGGCAACATAGATAAGCACAGAGCATCTGAATGTAGGCAACCAGAGCTCCATGCACCCCAGTTACTTAAGTACCCATTGCTATGAGACATAAGCATAGACAACCTGAAGCTAGTAATATCAATGGATGAAGGTAGCCGGAACTCCACACACCCCAAAAATTAACAAGAGCTATTTTTGGTCATAAAAAGTCTACCACACAGGAAAACATAGTGAAAATACTGATTGAGGGCAGCCTAGACACCACACACCCCAGATTAGCACTAGTTAATAAAGCCAATAGCAAAGCACTTGGTTCAACAAGAAGAGTTTTTATTGCTTCCATAAAGCATTTTGTAGTGAGATCCCCCTGACATGATCAATAAACCCGCAACTTCAGTCAGTAATTAAAGGAAGAGAGAAGAAACAGAAGACAAAAAACAGTTAACAACCTAATACAAACCTAAATACCACAGGCAATTTTTAGTGTTTACCAGTGGTATTATGGCAACACCTGTTTTTGGCATATTCAGACAATACACATAAGGAGAAACTTTCTAAAGTTAGAAAATCTGTCACTATTTAATGAGTCAGTAACCATGTCTGCAAGTTGATGCATAGATTCAATATGCTCTAATCCTATATCACCTAAGTCAGCTAACTCACTTAAGAAGTGATACCAAATGTATATATGCATAAATCTAGAATGCTGGACAGAATTCATAAAAGAGTTTATGGCACTTATATTGGCACAAATCATGAGGTAAGAATTGCTAGTCAGATCATAAGAACTACATGTAGTAGTACACACAAAATCAGTTGTGACAAGGGAAACACACATTTGTATCTGACTGTAACATGACACTAGATTATTACTTAAATATAAGCATACATCACTAGTCAATAGTCTATAGTCTAAAATACCTGCCCAATGAGTAACATTGAGAAACACCAAGTTTGAATAGGTATTACGAGTATACCCTATATCAAGATATGATGTATTAACCGCAAGTATTGGAGAAACATCCTGACAGATAACAAGATTGTATATCATGTGATCGACATCTTCGTACCATATGGCTGACACATTTACATTCATATGGAAGACAACCTGGTCATGAAACTGGTAACAATTTTCTCTGGATCTTATACCTGTCATAATACAAGTGTTTGAACTATCAAACACTTCACACGATACCTTGTGAAAACTTACTCTCATGATATCATCACAGAGCTGGCTTATGCTAATGAGATTAGCCTTGAGTCCCTCGACTAAAAGAACATCTTTCAGAGAAGAAAATCCTTGAACATCTAGAGTTCATTTTCCAATGATTCTACTTCTTTCTCCACCACCATAAGTAACAGTACCTTTGGTTAGTGTGATAACATCTTTGAGATGGGTTAATGATCCAGTTATATGACGAGAGCACCTACTATCAAAGAACCAATCTCCTGTAGAGTCGGTATGTACAACAGAGAAAACAACATGACAAACCTCACTAGTTTTAGGTATCCAATTTTTTTTAGATTTTATTTTAGTACCAGAATTTCTTAGGTTACCTCCTGATGTTGTGACAATATCAGTTTTGGAAGAATTTTCAGAATTTTTTTCTGTGGCACAACATTGCATGAGATACTCAATTTTTGTTTATTCAAAGAATTCATCTTCTTTCTTCTAGATGGAAGCTTACTTTGAACAATCAAAATGTTATTTTCATCACTCTGGGCAAGAGTACTTATGGATTCAGTGTGTTCATCTAGTATTGTAACAACATTAGTTGTTGGTCCAGATAACGGCAAAGGAAAAGACTGGGGGGGGGGGGGGAAGAATAGTCTTTTACAACTTTTGTCGATAAACATAATTTCTCAGATATTTGTGAAGATATCTGATACTTAATTTCAGAGAGCGGAAGTCTTTTCTGTGATAAGTGCACGTGCTCAGCAAGATATAAGTGTGTAAATACTCAACAAGGTAAATAAAGCAAGTAATAAGTTGCAGAAAGTAAATAACACAGATCTTTATAGTGGTATCTGAGGGTGGCGTAATCCCTCAACTAATCCACTCGCCCTTTCTCAGGACTTGAAATTTAGTAAGATAGATATTGAGTTCTCCTTACAATAAACCTATCCCTTAATTTCCTTTTACACTAGGTTCCCAACCAAGTGTTCCCCCTGAGTTATTCCCCGTCTTTCTCAGCCAAGTACTTCCTGTACTTAGAAACCTTTGAGCTATTCCTTAGTTTCCCAAACTAAGTACTTCCTATGCTCAGTAACCTTGGAGTTATTCCTTAGTTTCCCAAACTAAGTACTTCCTGTACTTCACGCCGTTTAAGGTGTTGGTTAAGGTAGTTTGTCAGGTGAGTAGTGTTTATAACTTTCTCAGTTATGTAAGAATACTCTATAGAACAAGAATCACTTAACACACTTCACAAGGTGTGGTGATATGTTCTTTACTGACCCAAGTCTATGTTAAATGTTCTAGAGAATGAAACTTAGATACTTGATCTTTTGATTCAACTCCTTCACAAATAGCAATGCTTGTTAAGGATCAGGACACTTAGAACTTTCGTGCTACTTAGAATTCAAGAGCTTAGTCGCAACTGTAAGCTAAAGAGTAAGTAGGTTGAATGCTTGTATGCTTGAATGAGTTCGTAGATGTAAGTTCTTGGTGTTCAGTGTGTTTTTCAAGCATTCTAAGTGTTGATATTTATAGTTGAAAATCATGCCGTTTGAATAGTATCCATTAGGCTTAATAAATTCAACTATTGATATATGTAAATAGTACTGCATAAGACGTTGTCTCTTTTCAGAGATTTCCTCTTTAGTTCAGATGTCTCTGTCTGCGCATTTATTGCATTGTACTATTTTTGTCCTGTAGTGCCAACGGAACTATGCACGCTTTCTGAAGCATTGCATGTCCCTTTTCAGAGACCTTCACATCTCCAGATACCTGTTGAGACATTGTTTCCCAGAAACATAGTTTTATCCAGGGTATCTGAGTGTAGATATTTGTGGGCACTTTTCCTCGTTCAAAAACCTTGTGTTTTCAGATATCTTTTGTGAAACCTATTTATTGAAAATCACTTGTTTCTTCAAGATATCTGGACATAGGTATTTGATGACCTTCGTCTTCAGCAATCTTGTGCAGTCTTCAAATCTTTAAATCTGTTGAATCTCTTGCCGGATGCCTTCTTCTTGGTCTTCTTCAAAGATATAAAAATTACATTCAGAGACCTAACATCCTATACAAGATTTGCTAGACTAACATACTTAGTGATTTTCCTCTTTTACAGTGTTCAAGTGAACCAAGAGTACTAACCACCTTTCTGAGCTAAGATAAGTAATTATGTTGCTGATCAAAATCTAAACAAATATTCCTAACAAATTTCCCCCTTTTTGATCAGTCAACGATGATTATCTTTAAGACCTAGTACAACTTGGAAGAGGGAACAATCTAACACTTAATCATTTCTTATGATCTTTTCAATTCATTTTAATTAAGTGCAGAAAGTAAACATCAACCAAATCACAAGGTGTGATCTTTGCTGACAAGTTATCTTTTTATAGATTGATATCTGAGATTAGGTTCATCAGATATGTTACAAAGAAAGTTTACAGATAACTTTTACAATGATAGAACAATAAAGTACAATCAGCAAGATACAAAATACATAGTTAACTAGGACAACAGGAGTAACCAAGCTCCAAGTAAACATCCTAATTAACCTGTCTTCAAGTCTTCAAATCTTCAACAGCTTCCAAGGATCAATTTGCATACTCCCTATCTCCAAATCTTCTGATATCATTTGAGTAGTCATAGAGCAAAGTTCTGACTAACATCTCGGTTTCTCTGGCATAACCACAGACTTCTTTGTATGATTTGGTTGAATTCTTCTTGGCAAAATGTTTGACCCACAGATACTTTCCCCATTTACAGGCATGTTCAATTCTGATATCTGATAGCTTGAAATATTCATAAATAATCCTCAGATATCTTATGTCACCCTTGTATTGTTCTTGAGTCATGTAAAAGGACTCATAGGGTTCCACAACAAGTCTTGCTCTTGTGCCTGTTCTAGTGATGTTGGGAATTCTGTGCACATCATCTGGCTTTCCATAAGGACAATCATCAGAGAGGTCCTTCTTCATGGCTTCTATTCTCTTGATTACTTCAAAATCCAACCAGGCTTTGATGTGGTTGGTGTTAATCAAGACTGGCTTGTCTTTTCTCCATGCCATGAGTTGTTTATGGATTGGTTCTGGAAATTTTTCATTTACCAGTAAGTGCTTGAGTTCCAGAATCCAGTAGCCATTCTTCTGATTAATGCACCTGTAGACAGAGGAGTCATTGTTGGTCTTCACATACTCAATCTTGGCTTCTTCAGGCTTGAGTGGTAGTTGAAGTTTTCTTTGTTCAGCTCTCAGCCTGTTCCTCCTTTGTCTTGAATTCTCCCTTGGGGGATTGCTTGAAGAACCACCCTGGATTGATTTGGTATTTCCAGAGGATGTTTTAGCTGCCAAAGGCTTTGCAGTTATGGGCTCAGATAGGCTATCAACCTTTGTTCTTTTTCTGTGAAGAGGAGCTTCATCTTCATCCTCATCTTCATCATCATCTTCCAGATTTCTCTTGTTAGGTGATTTGCAGCCTTCTTCATTGCCCTGGGATTTGATTTGGCCTTCTTCTTCTTCTTCTTCTTCTTCTTCTTCTTCTTCTTCTTCTACTTCTTCTTCTTCTTCTTCTTCTTCTTCTTCTTCTTCTTCTTCTTCTTCTTCTTCTTCTTCAGAAGACTCATCAACCCCTATCACTTGTCTTCTCCTTGGAGCCTTGGTACCCCTTGGAGGTTTCTGTGCCCTGGCCCTTGTTGTCATTCCTTTTTCAGGAAGTTGCTGAGTAGTGGCCACTATCTATAGAGCAGTCTGACTGGAGGAGGGCTCATTTATTCTGAGAGGTGGTTGTTCAGATTTTCTTTTGTTTCCTCTTCCTCTTCCTCTCTGAGAACCTTGAAATCCTTCCCCCTTAGTCATTGTTGACTGACTACGAATCACAAAGGATTCTGAAAGGGAGTCAAAGTTGCCTTGTAGATAGTTGTAAGGAACAACCAACTTTTCCAGATTAGCCTTGAGCTCCTGATTTTGTTTGATAAGACCTGTTTCCTTATCAGTAAGCTCTGCCAGTGGGCCTTGAATAGCATATGCTTTTCCAGCAGCATAACTAGCCTCTTCACAGGCTTTTGTAGCCAAGTTTTGGTCATCATCCCTAACCATGCCTAGGTCTTTCTGAGCAATGACCAGACTGGTTGTTCTCTGAGTGATGAGCTCAGTGAATGTCTTCATTTCTGCAGGGACTTATGCAATGGCGGCTTTATCTTGAGAAAACAACTCCCTTTTCAATTTAGCCAGTACTTGATATCTATTCAAGTATTCATTGGAGTTGACATTTGGCAGCTTGCTGAAGATTTCAGGAGCAATCAACTTCCTTTTCAAATGAGAAACCGCTAAGTGTTCATTGCGGTGTTCTGCCAATGCCTTGTCTTCTTCATCATCTGAGTCATCAGCCCAGTGATCTTCATCCTCTTGGACATTTTCATTAATGTTCTCTAGTCTAGCAACCATCTTAGAGATGGGCTTCTTTCCTTTCAGTGAGGAGGATTGTACATCTTTTGGTAATGCAGCCTTAGCATCATGCTTGTCTTCAGATACTTGCTCACTATCTAATTCCTCAGCAATTGCCTGAACAGCAAGCTGGAGTTCTTTCATTTCAGCATAAGCTTCCATTTCCTTGATTGTTTGATCTTCAATCTTTTTGAGCTTTTCTTTAGATTTAGCTATCTTCTCTTCCAGTTGAAGATTTAGCTGTTGTTCTTTCTCCAACAATTGTTTGAGTTGAGCAACTCTGGCTTGTGCATCCAATATTTTCTGAGTGTTGTCCTCAGAGTGCTCAACTACTTGTTCAATAGAGTCTTTTTGTTGGGGAGATGGATGGGTAGATTTCCTGAGGAGATGGAGGAGGGGATTTTTGTGATGTCCTCTCAGTGTGCTTTTCAGCAACTGAGGTATTATTACCTTGTGCAATCCCTCCTGTCCCTGGTGCAGGGGCATCATCATCGTCCTTCTTATCATCCTCATCCTTGTGATGGTCAGAAGGAGGTTCTTCATAGTCATTCTCATCAGTCTCCTTCTCTTCTTCATCTTCAGAGACCAGATTGATCACTTTTGGAATAGTGACCATTTGCCCATTAACTTCCTCTTGTTCAGAGGGTGTGAACTGTAGAGTCTCGGGAAAAATAGGCTTGAATGCCATCTGCATTCTGGTCTGACCATCTGCTTGGTTAAAAGCTTGAATAAGCTTTCTGGCCACTTCCTTGACGAAGTCCTTATGCATTAATGTTCCAAAAGAGTATTGTTCAGTGGGAAACATAGCATGGACATAATTTTCCAAGTCAAGGGCTCGTGCTCTTCTTATGGGGTGATCAGTCACCTTAATGATCTCAGATAGATCAGAGCATCGAAGCTTTTGCCATTTCTTGAAGCATTTTAGGTGCTTTGGCAAAGTGTATTCCTTGAATAAAGGAAGCAGGTCCTTATTCTCATCAACAGGGACCTTAGTGGCACTTGTTTGAGCCTGAATTAAAGAGTTTTGAATTAGTTTCAAAACATTAGTAGATATCTGGGCTTTAGAGTAGAAAGGTATCTGAGTTATCTGTGTGACAGGCTCAGATGACTTGATCATTGAGGTTCTAGGTGCCTCAGATATCTGGATATGAGGAGGAGACTAGGAAGCCTGATCCTCAGTGATCTTTCTTTCTGCTTGAACCTGAGATTAAAAACATAACACTTTGAAAATTTGAGCAAGAAAACTACGTTAGACAATTTTAGATATCTGAGAAGTCAATTACCTCCACAATAGGAGGCTCAGATACTTGTCTATCAGAGACTTGTGCGTACTGGAAGTTTTTCTTGTGATGAAAGCTTTGATGCCTCATCAATTTCCATTGGTTGCGGGGATTGAGTGGGCAATTCCCCAGCAACTTCTACTTCTTTTTGAACCTGTAAGTAGAAAGTGTTAGTTTGAGAAAAATGATTAGAGATTTGTCTTTGAAGATTATAGGTATCTGAATGAAATACCTTCTCTTCAGAAGGTTCAGATACTTGTTTCTCAGAGACCTTGGAAGTCTCTGGATTCTTCTCTGAAGAGATAGACTTTTCAGTCTCTCCATTTTTCTTCTCAGTTGGAGCTTATTAGAAACAAACACTTAAGAGTATTATTCAAGTGTATAAAGCACATATCTGAGATGTTATATCTTAAGGAACTTTCTTCTACCTGTGAGAGAGGCTCCTGTTCCTTAAGTGGTGAGGCTATGGAAGCCTTCTTCTCAGATTCTGAGGCAAACTTTGTAGCTTCCTCTTGATGATGTGTTTCTAATTCAGTCTGTAACAAAGAAATTTTAATAAGTGACAAGATTTAGGCATAAGTTATCATAAGTAAAGAGTTAAACCATTCAGCTACCTGAGCTTTGTCAGGCTGACTGGTTTCTGGAACTTGTGAAGTTTCCATGCATTGGTCTTGTTGTTCTTGGACCACTTCTTTGTTGGAAGTTTGAGGTACTTCAGACCTATCCTGAGTGTGCAACTCAGTTGCCTCCCCTGGTTGATCATTCTGAGCTGATGCCTCAGTTTGATCCCTCTCATTGAGTTGGGGAACCTGCTCATTTACAAGATTTTCTTCAACAAGGAAAGATGCTGGTATCTCATGCTGTAACTCAAGTATCATCTCAACAGCATCCACTATTGGCTGTTGTGGTTGGTGTGGTGATTCTGATCTGGATGAAGAAGGTGATGCTGTATGGGGCCTATCCAGATCTGCTTGAGACAGATTTTTAAGTGTTGAGGCAATGGCAGTATCCTCCAACAATAAGTTTCCACTCATCAGAGCATCTTCAATGTGCTTAAGTGCTACTTGCTCTGATGGTGTGTTTTGTCCAGTGACCTTGGACACAGTTGCTTCTTCAGCAACCTTTGAACTAGTTGCCTTCTCAGCAACCTCTACACTTGTTGCTCTTTCAGCAACCTTGGGGATTATGGCTTCCCCCTCATCTCTAGATTCCTCATCGAAATCTGGGACTGAGTTATCAACAATCCCTGATGCTTCTGCAGAGAGTGTTTGAAGTCTCTCACTGCTATTATCAGCATTGATAAGTTCATCAACAAGGCACTCTGCAGCATTGATGAGTTCATCAGCTGTGGTCTTAGTAGCATTGATTAGTTCATCTTCATTGATGAGTTCATCAACAGTGGCAGAAGATATCTGAGAGTCGACATCCACAATAGGTATGCCTTCTGATTTACCAGCAGACTTCTTTCGTGAAGTTCTGGGCTTTTTGGTCGCAACGGAACCCTCAGATACCTCATCAGTCTTTCATTTCTTGGAACTTTTCTGAGATACAGTAACCTTTTTCATCATGTTTGTATACTCATATTTGTAGAGTAGGTTACTATTGGCAATGTCTGCCGTCTCTCTGAGCTCAATGCCAAGACATTCCAGTAAGTAGCATATCTTCAATCCATAGCTTACTATGGCTTTTGGCTCAGCAAGGCCCTTAACGATTTTAGGCTCAAAGCCTTGTATCTTCTTCACAAATTTCATGAAGGCGTACTTCCCCCAATTAAAAGGGTTTTCCAGCCTTTTGTTTTGTTGATTCAACAAGAACATCATAATCCAGCGTTCTTGGCTTATTTGGTCAGCTCCTCCTTGTAGACCATCAAAGCATATGTGAAGGATACATGCCAACACATCCCAGTGAACCAGCAGATGTCTAGTTTTGATGTTAGCAAGTTTGAAGTCGATGGGTGTGTCTGGCTTGTCAAGATCACACACATCACTGTAGAGCTTTTTGACACCCTCAAGGAGATCTTAATCCTTGGTGTCAATTTCAAATTCCTTTCCAAGATTTTGAAGTTCCAACAGTTCACAGAAAGCTGTTTCGTCCAACAGGATTTCCTGTCTTTTGACTTTGGTCTTGATAGACACTGTCTCTCAGTGCCTCCAGAGACTTTGGAAATAATCGTGGAGTTGTTGTAAAACTCCAGGACATCCAGTGAAGAAACTCCACTGGAAAGAGCAGATAGAAAGCCCTTGATTTGTGCCTTTTCAAGCATATCAAGTACTAACTTTCTGTCAGCCTGGTTTTCTATTGCAGCTACAAGGTATTCCTCAATCATGGAACCACCCCAAATCATCCTGTGATTTGAAGTCCAATGATCAGGATTGAACTCTCCAGTCAACCGATTGTTTGATATAATCAATACTTGGGCTTGCTTTTCAGCAGTACCAGAGGTAGTAGCTTGGGATTTCTGAGTAGAAGCACGTTTGGGAGCCATCTCTTTAAATAGTAGTAGTTTTTGAAACTTGGAAAGAGATTAGGGTAAAGGATTAACAATTCTTTGCAGAAAAACTAAGAAGGAATCAGTGGTTGCAGAGAAAATTGCAGGGAGATTTGAAAGTATTTTGCAGTTTTTGTGCAAGGGCAAATGTAGGATTAGGCGAAAGTGATTTCTTTTGCCAAAATCCTATATATATAGCATTTTACTCTCAACAGACATATACATACAAATTGATTTTGTACATATGTATATGTGCAAATGCAGATAGGCATGGGTAAAATTCGTTTTGCATTAAATGCTTAGTGGGCCACGTCTGTGTTTTTACAGTCCACCATTTTACAGAGAATTAATCTCGTCTGTTAAGATCAAACGCCCATTTCATCAAGGGTCACGATTGCTTCTTCAGCAATGATCACAATCAATAATTGTAATTGTGCCCAATTAATGAAATTTGGCGTAAGGCTTTCTGAATCACATTACTTTTATGTGACTAGAGGACAGTCTTTTGACTTATGTAGTCAGTTCAGAGACTCTGTGTAACTTAACATATAAATGGAAAGATACAAAACACCAGAGATGTAGTTGACTGAATACAGTTGTACCACATTTCTCTTTTGTCTTCCCCCCTCACTAGGTGATCTAGATATCTGAGTACCTGTCTCAGAAATCTTCAAATAGCCATTTTACCCTTCAACCTTTGATATCTGAGTACTCGTCTCAGATATCGTTTTGCTAAGTGTTTCACCTTTTGCCTTTGATATTCTGGATTCCTGTTCCAGATATCTTATCTCTTCTTTTTCCTTTCTCAATCATACTGAGTTCCTGTCTCAGATATTAGAACTTTTCAGTTCCTTTGGTAGCTCCATTAACCTAAGACTATGTCTGAAGATTAAGAACCTGCTTTCTTGCAAAGGCTTTGTAAAGATATCTGCAAGTTGTTCTTTAGTACCAATCTTGAGTATCTCTATATCGCCTTTTTCAACATGATCTCTAATGAAGTGGTGTCTAACATCAATGTGCTTTGTTCTTGCATGAAATTTAGGATTCTAAGTTATGGCAATAGCACTTGTGTTGTCACATAAAATTGGAGTTTTCTCTTCATTGATCTCATAGTCTCTGAGTTGTTGTTGTATCCACAATATCTGTGAAGCACAACACCCAGGAGCAGTATATTCAGCCTTTGTGGTAGATGTGGCAATTGAGTTCATTTCTTGCTGAACCATGATATTAATCAGGCACCAAGAAATTGACAAGTTCTTGAGGTGCTTTTTCTATCAAGCAATGATCTAGCATAGTCAGCATCAAAATAGCCAACTAAAACCAATCCACTTTCTTTTGGATACCACTTTCTACAGTACCCTTTACATACCTTAATATTTTCATAGCAATGTTGTAGTGTGATTGCATTGGATTTGTCTGAAATCTAGCACACACTCCAACTGCATATTGAATATCAGGTCTACTTGCAGTGAGGTACAGTAGAGACCCAATCAATTTCCTATACTTGTGTTCTTCAACATTCTTGTCAGATTCAGTATAGGTCATTTTGGTTCCAATGCTCATAGGTATCTTAGCATTCTTTTCAGAAGACTTTAGATTAAACTTGTTGAGCATATCCTTTGCATACTTTGTTTGACTAATGAATATTCCATCCTTAAGTTGCTTGACTTGCAATCCTAGGAAGTAGTTTAATTCTCCCATCATGCTCATCTCAACTTTACTTTTCATGAGCTCAACAAAGTCTTCACAAAGTTGCTTGTCTTTAGATCCAAATATAATGTCATCAACATATACTTGAACTAAAAGTAGTTTCCCTTTATGGTTCAAAGTAAAGAGTGTTTTATCAACATCTCCTTTCTTGAAGCCACTTTCCAGCAAGTATTTGGCTAAAGTATCATACCATGCTCTCGGAGCCTGTTTCAGTCCATACAGAGCTTTCTGAAGCTTATAAACCATTCTACTTTCTGTGAAAACCTCAAAGCCTGGTGGTTGTTCAACATAGACTTCCTCAGCAAGTTCACCGTTTAGGATTGCACTTTTAACATCCATCTGATAAACTTTAAAGTCATTATGAGCTGCAAAGGCTAGAAATAGTCTAATTGCATCCAATCTTGCAACTGGAGCATATGACTCGTCAAAATCTAGTCCTTCTGTCTGGGTGAATCCCTTGGCAACCAACCTTGCTTTGTTTCTGGTTATTTCACCAGGCTCATTCATTTTATTTCTGAAAACCCACTTGGTTCCAATTACAGATATTCCGTCAACAAATGGAACCAGTTTCCAGACTTTGTTTCTCTCAAATTGATCCAACTCTTCTTGCATTGCAGAGATCCAATCTTGATCCTTCAATGCTTCTTCTATAGTTTTAGGTTCAATATTTGAGATGAAACATCCATAAAGAGAGCCATCAATTGCTCTCCTAGTTCTAACTCCTTGGTCTAATGGACCAATCACATCCTTGGCAGGATGATTTCTTATCCATTTCATAATGGGTTTTGAACTAGTAGGATCAATATCATTTTGATCTGAATGTGAATCAATATGATCTTGATAGGATATTTGTGCAGTATCTGAGATATCTGGCACATGGGAAATTCCATGGATATCTGACACTTTTTCAATGTTAGAGATATCTGGAATTTGATTTTCAGCAATCTCATTCTCAGAAACCTCTTCATGATGAAGGTTCTCAGTAACCTGTTCCATTGCTGGAATTCTCATAGGAAATTCTTCATCATGTCTTAGAGTCATCTGGTTGTTACTAAGCAATGGTTGCTTTTCATCGTCAGATTCATCCTCTAAGTGAATGACAGAGTTGTTTCCTTTTGAGGATTCTTCTTCAGAATCTTTAATCATTAGTTCTTTGAACCTATCTGAGAGTTCTTCATTCAAGAGTAATTTCTTGTTTCCTTCGTAGAAGACTACATGAACAGATTCTTCAATCTTTTGCGTTCTTTTGTTGTAGATTACATAGGCTTTCTTTGTTGAAGAATAACCAAGAAATACTCCTTCATCTGCTCTTGGTTGAAAGTTCTCAAGTATTCTTTTTCCATTGTTAAGAACAAAACATCTGCAATCAAACACCCTTAGATGTTTGATACTAGGGGGTCTACCAATCAAAAGTTCATAAGGAGTTTTGTCATGGTGTTTGTTAATCAAACATCTATTTTGAGTGTAGCAGGCTTTGTTAACAGCTTCAACCCAATAGATTTCACTTATTTGATGTCGTGAGCATTGTTCTTCTTTGCTTCTTTTAGTCCTATTCTTCCTTTCGGTAACACCATTTTGTTGTGGTGTCCTTCATCAAGATAGTTGATGTTATATACCTTTGCAGTCAAAACTCTTTTATGTCTTGGTTCAAAAACTTCGACCATGGTGCATCACGATTCTGAGATACCTTGTCATTTTTATGACTTCAAGCTTATTGACAAGTTGGGTATCTCAACCTTGCATCGGTTATGTTTGAGAAATACAACCCAATAGAATCTTGAGTACTCATAACCAACAACTAGACCATACTTCTTTCTTGCATAGCTAGTTCTGGAGGATTCAAAAGATCCATATGTAGCTGTTGGTCGAGATAACAAAAGTAAAAGACTAGAGGGGGGTGAATAGTCTTTTAAAACTTTTGTCGATAAAACTATTTCTCGAGATATCTGTAGATATATCGATACTTAGATCGAACCGGAAGACTTAAGATAGATAAGTGCAGAAACAGTTAAAGTGTGTGTGTGTGTTGCTGAAAAGTAAGTACAGAAAAGTAAATAACAAAACAAGTATAGTGGTATCTGGAGGTGGCGTAATCCTCCAACTAATCCACTTCGGTCTTCCAAAGACCTAGAATTCACTAGAATTGATAATTGAGGTCACCTTACAAAAATCCTATTCTAAGATTCCTTAAACAAATGGTTCCCAAGCAAATGTTCCCCCTGAGTTGTTCTCCGGCTTTCCTGACCAAGTACTTCACTGCTCGAAACCTTTTGAGCTATTCCCTAGCTTCCCAAGCTAAGTACTTCCTGTGCTCAATAACCTTGGAGTTATTCCTTAGTTTCTCAAACTAAGTACTTCCTGTACTCCACGCCAGTGATGGTGTTGGTTTTGGTTTGAGTTGTCAGATGAGCTTCTTTAATAACTTTTCAGTTAATCAGATAGCTCTGTGAATCAAGTATACTTAATACACTTTGCAATGTATGATATCTTGTTCTTTTTACTGACCCAAGTCTTAGATAAATGTTCAAGAGAATGAATCTCAGATACTTGATCTTTCAATTCAACTCTTAGAACTTCAGTGCTACTTAAGATCAAGAGCTTTGGTCGCAACAGAAAGCTTGAGAGTAAGTAGTTTGCTTGAGAGATTAAGATATGTGTTCAGTGTAAGTTCTTCAGGTTGTGTAGTGTATCTTCTCAAGCAGTCTAAGTGTTGATATTTATAGATGAATTTGAGTGCCTTTTGAATAGTATCCGTTAGGCTTAAATCAAATTCAAACTATTGATATCTGTGTATAGTACTGTAGCAGGTTTGTCTTCTTCTTCAGAAGCTACCGTTGCTTTGTTCAGGCATCTCTGTCCGTGCATTTAATGCATTGTACTATACTTTTTGTCCTGTAGTGCCAACGGAACTATGCTTTTTATCAGAGACAACCTTGATCAGATTTCTCTGATTCTTTGCACGTTCTTATCTTTAACTTCAGATACCACTTTTATTGAAACAACTTTGTTTGCAATATATATATTTCTTTTTCAGAAATGTGGTTAAAGCTCAAGGTATCTGAGAATAGATATATGTGGACACTTTCCTTGTTTTCAGATAGACCTTTTATTTCTCAGATATCTCTTGTGACACAGTTTGTTTAAAACTATTCGTGTCTTTAAGATATCTGGCCAAGGTATCTGTAAAATTGTTTCAGTAATCTTGTGCAGTCTTCAAATCTTCAATGTCGTTGAACTTGTTCTGCTTGGATGTCTTCTTCTTGGTCTTCTCCTCATAAAATAAAAATTACATTTTGAGACCTAACATCCTATACAAGATTAGCTAGACTATCATACTTAGTGGGTTTCCTCTTTTACAATGTTCAAGTGAACCAAGAGTACTAATCACCTTTCTGAAACTAAGATAAGTCATCATGTTGCTGATCAAAATCTAAACAGATATTTCTAACAAAATATCTAACAAATTTTCTCACAAATTTCCCCCTTTTTGATCAGTCAACGATGACTATCTGACCTATTACAAATCTGGATGAGTGAACAATCCAACACTTAATCATTTCTTAAGATTTTTCAATTCATTCAATTAAGTGCAGAAAGTAAACATCAACCAAATCACAAGGTGTGATCTTTGCTGACAAGTTATCTTTTATAGAATACTATCTGAGAGTAAGTTCTTCAGATAAGTTACAAAGAAAGATTACAGATAACTTCAATACATAAAACAAGTTTAGCTCAGTCAGCAAAAATATAACAAAAACTACATAGTAAATTAGGACAACAGGAGTAGCCAAGCTCCAAGTAAACATCCTAATAGACTAGTCTTCAAGTCTTCAAGTCTTCAAGTCTTCAACAGTATTTCTGTGGATCAGTCTGCAAATTTCCTATCTCCAAACCTTTTGATGTCATCAGAATAATCATAGAGAAGTGTTCTGATGAGCATCTCAGTGTCTCTGGCAAATCCACATACCTCTTTGTAGGTTTTGGTAGGATTTTTCTTGACAAAATGTTTGACCCACAGATACTTTCCCCACTTCCAGGCATGCTCTATTCTGATATCTGAAAGCTTGAAGTATTCGTAGATAATCCTCAGATATCTGATGTCACCCTTGTATTGATCTTCAGTTAGATAGAACGACTCATAGGGTTCCACAGCGAGTCTTGCTCTTGTGCTGTTCTGTGATATTCGTAGTACGTGCACATCATCGGCTTTCCATATGGACATTCATCGAGAGGTCCTTTCTCATGGCTTCATTCTCTTGGCGACTTCAAAATCCAACCAGTGCTTTAATGTGATTGGTGTTGATCAAGGTTGACTTATCTTTTTCCATGCCATAAATTGTTTATGGATTGGTTACGAAATCTTGAATTTACCAAGTAGATGCTTAAGTTCGAATCCAATAGCCATTTTCCGATTGATGCACCAGAGATGAGGAATCATTGTCATTCTTCACATACTCTATTTTGGCTTACGGCTCGAGTGGAAGTTGACTTTGTCTTTGTCTTTGCTCGCTCGATCTGTTCCTTCTGTCTTGAATTCTCTTTGGGGTTGTTGCTTGAAGAACCACCCTGGATAGACTTGGTATTTCCAGAGGGTGTTTTAGCTGCTAGGGGCTTTGCAGCTATGGGCTCAGTTAGGCTTTCAATTTTCCTTTTTCTGTGAAGAGGAGCTTCGTCTTCATCAGTTTCCTCATCATCATCAAGATTGAATCTTGTGAGAGTTTCTGACCTTCTTCATTGCGAGGACTTGATTTGGCCTTCTTCTTTTCTTGGAAGATTCATCAATCCCTTTAACCTGTCTTCTCCTTGGAGCCTTGGTACTCCTTGGAGGTTTCTGTGCCATGGCCCTTGTTATCATTGTAGTTCCTTGATGGGTTTAAGCGAGCTACTATTTGCAAAGCAGCTTGGCTTGAGGAGGGTTCATTGATTCTGAGTGGTGGCTGGGAAGTTTTCATGTTTTTTCTTCCTCTCTGAGCCACACCAGCTCCAGATTTCTTCTTGTTTTCTTCTCCTTCTTCCCATTCCCCCTGACTTTGAGGTCCAGATTTGTACACTCTTTCCCCCTTAGTCATTGTTGGCTGACTCAGTCTCACAAAAGAATCTGAGAGAGAGTTAAAATGCCCTTGCAAATAATTGTAGGCAGTGACCAACTTCTGAAGTTCGGCTTTGAGCTCCTGATTTTGTTGGATAAGTCCATTGTCCTTATCGATGAGCTCGCTTGATGGGCCTAGGATGGCATCTGCTTTTCCAGCAGTGTAACTTGCCTCTTGGAAAGCTTTTTCAGCTAAAGACGCATCATCGTCCCTTATCATTCCCAGATCTTTCTGAGCAATGACTATGCTAGTTGTTCTCTGAGTGACGAGCTTAGTGAAATTTTTCATTTCAGAGGGGACGGAGGCAATTACTTCCTTGTTCTGTGAAGACATCTCCTTTTCGCATCGAGCGATTACTTGGTATCTTCATGTATTCATGGGAGTGGACATTTGGCAGCTTGCTGAAAGTTTCGGGAGCAATCAGTTTCCTTTTCAAGTGTGAAACCGCTAGATGTTCATTGCGGTGCTCTGCCAAAGTCTTGTCTTCTTCATCATCTGAGTAATCAGCCCAGTGATCTTCATCCTCTTGGACATTCTCATCGATTGTGTCGAGTGCAGCAACCATCTCAGAGATTGGTTTCTTCCCTTTTTGGGAGGAGGATGGTACTTCTTTTGAAGATGATGCAGCCTTAGCATCATGCTTAATTTCAGATACTTCTTGATGTCGAGTTCTTTGGTGATGGCATTTACAGCATCCTGTAGCTCTTTAACCTCAGAGTAAGCAATCATCTCTTGTAGATATTGATCTTGTAGTTGGTCAAGCTTGTCTCTGGATTTAGCTATCTGGTCTTCCAGTTGAAGATGGAGCTGTTGTTCTTCTTCCAACATTTGTCTGAGTTGAGTAGTTCTGGATTGAGTATTCAACAATTTCTGAGCGATTTCCTCAGAATCCTCAACTACTTGTTCAGTATTAACCTTTTGTTGGGAAGATGGATGAGTTGACTTTTGAGGAGATGGAGACGGAGATTTCTGTGCTTTCCTCTCAGTTTGCTTTTCGGATTGAGGCATGATTTCTTTGTGAAATTCCTCCGGTCCACAGTGCGAGGCATCATCATCATCCTTTTTACATGTCATCCTTTTGGTGATGGTCAGTGGGAGGTTCATCGAAGTCGTTTTCGTTTATCTCTTCCTCCTCATCATCTTCAGATACAAGATTAATCACTTCAGGAATAGTGATCTTCTGCCCATTAACCTCTTCTTGTTCAGAAGGTATAAATTGCAGAGTCTGGGGCAGAACTGGCTTGATGCCATCTGTAATCTTGTCTGACCATCTGCCTGTTCAAAGGCTTGTATCAAACTGTGCGCTACTTCTCTGGAGAAATCCTTATGCAATAGAGTCGCAACTCTGTACTGTTCGGTAGGGAACATTGCATGGATATACGTCTCCAAGTCAAGAGCTCGTGCTCGTCTGGTTGGTTGATCTGTGATTCTCAATATTTCAGAGAGATCAGAGCACCTTAATCTTTTCCATTTCTTGAAGCATTGAATATGCTTTCGCAGGGTTTGAGCTTTGAAGAAGGGAAGTAGGTCCCTTTTCTCATCATTTGGAGCCTGCTTTGCACTTGTTTGAGCCTGAAAGAAAGAGTTTTGAGTGAGCTTCAAAACTTTTGTAGATATCTGAGTAGAAGTGTAGTTTAGTTTCTGAGTTACCTGAGTAAGTACTTCAGGCTCAGAGACTTGTGCTACTGAGACAATTGGTGTCTCAGATATCTTGTTGTGAGGTGGAGACTTGGAAGTCTGGTCCTCATCAACCTTTCTTTCTTGAAACTGAGAATTAATATTAATATAATACTTAGGAAATTATTTGAAAGAATTTGTGCAAAAATGCTTTAATGAGTTCTGAGTTTTGGACTTACTTCCTCAATAGGAAGCTCAGAGTCATTTTTCTCAGAAACTTTCTCAGTTTCTGGTATTCTTCCATGTGATGTTGCCTTGGGAGCTTCATCAATTTCCATTGATGCAGGGGATGTCGCAACTTTTTCCCTTTGCATTTCTACTTCTGAATGAGCCTGTAAGTAGAAAGTATTGAATATTTTAGAAGAAGTTTAAGATAACCCATGATGAAGAATACTTATCACTGATTTTTCATGTACCTTCACGCTAGAAGGCTCAATGATGTGTTCTTCAGAAACCTTGTCGGTCTCTGGGTTCGTCTCTGGCATTTCTGCCTTATCTTCCTCTTTCTTAGTTGGAGCCTGTTAGAAACATTTACTTTAAATGATTAAGCACATAGACAAATGACTGAAAAGTGTTATCTTAAGAATCAATTCACACTGGTAGTGCAGCTCGATTTCTTAAGGCGAGGTTGGGGTAACCTCCTTCTCAGTTTCTGAGGCAAGCTTTCCAGCTTCCTCTTGTTTCTGTGTTTCTAACTCAGCCTGTAACAAAGAATTTTTATATAAGTAACAAGATATACAAGCATAAAATTTTTCACAAGGTAGGAGTTAAACCATTCAGCTACCTGATCATTGTCAGGCTGATTGGTCTCTGGAACTTGTGACCCTTTTATACTTTGGTCTTCTTGTTCCAGTACAGCTTCTTTGTTTGAAGTTTTAGGTACTTCACACCTTTCCTGAGTGTGCAACTCAGTTGCCTCCCCTTGTTGATCATTCTGAGTAGATGTCTCAGTTTGATCCCTCTCATTGAGTTAGAACACCTCTTTTGCAGGATTTTCTTCAGCATACTGCATTGCTGGTAAGTCGAAATGGAGTTCATTTACCATTTCATCAACCACTTGTGGCTGCTGTGGTTGTGGTTGTTGTGGTTGTCTGGAAGCAGAAGAATTATCATTAGTAGGTTCTTCCAGACTTTTAGATGTGGCATTTTCATCAGCATCTGCCAGTACTAAGTCACCACTCATCAGGGCTTCTTGAATTTGTTCATAGGAGACCTTCCCTGATGGTGTGTTTGCACCAACAACCTTTGCTATAGGTGCTTGTTCAGCAACCTGTGGTGTAGGTTCTTTTTCAGATACCTCTTCACCAGTTACTATTTCAGTAACCTTAGCCCGTTTTGATCTTTCTAGGACTTGAGAGATGACTAGTTCATCATCTTCATCGTCAGAGCTCTCATCAGCATTAGGAACTGATTGGTCCATAATTCCTGCGGTTTCTGCAGATAGGGCTTGGTGTTTTTCACCACTTTTGGCAGCATTTATGAGTTCATCAACAAGGCTTTCTGTAATAGTCTTCACATTTCTGAAAGCACTTTCTCTTGCTGAGTCTACTTGTTCAGTAGTTGATAACTCTTTTGCAGCATTGATGAGTTGATCTGCCTTTATCAGTTCATCGGAAAGGCCTGCAGATATCTGAGAATCGACAACCTTAATGGGTGTGTCTTCTGATTTGCCAGCAGACTTCTTTCTTGAAGTTCTGGGCTTCTTGGTCGCAACCTTTTCTTCAGATACCTTTTCAGACTTTCGCTTCTTAGAACCTTTCTGAGACCCAGCAACCTTTTTCATGATGTTCGTATACTCATATTTGTAGAGTAGGTTGCTGTTGGCGATTTCAGCCGTCTCTCTGAGCTTAATGCCAAGCTTTTCCAGCAAGTAGCATATCTTCAGACCATAGCCTACTGTGGCCTTTGGCTCAGCTAGTCCTTTGGCGATCTTAGGCTCGAAGCCTTGAATCTTCTTCACAAACTTCATGAAGGCGTACTTTCCCCAGTTAAAAGGGTTTTCCAGCCTTTTGTCTTGTTGATTCAAAGAAGAACATCATGATCCATCATTCTTGGCTTATCTGGTCAGACCTCCTTGTAGACCATCAAAGCATCTGTGAAGAATGCAAGCAATACATCCCAAAGGAACCATCAGATGTCTGGTTCGGATGTCAGCAAGCTTGTACTCAGTGGGTGTATCTGATTTTTGAAGATCACACACGTCACTGTACAATTGTTTAACACCTTCAAGGAGATCATCATCCTTGGTGTTTATTTCAAAATCCTTTCCAAGATTTTGAAGCTCAAACAACTTACAGAAAGTCGTTAAGTCCAGAAGGATTTCCTTTCCTTGGACTGAGGTTTTGACAGACACTATTGCAGTGCCTTCATAAACACAGGAAATTATCCTGGAGTTGTTGTAGAATTCCAACACATCGAGTGATGAGATTCCACTTGGACGAGCAGATAGAAATCCCTTGATTTGTGCCTTTTCAAGCATGTCAAGAATCAGCTTTCTGTCGGCTTGGTTCTCTATTGCAGCCGTGAGGTATTCCTCAACCATGGCACCACCCCAAATCATTCTGTGATTTGAAGTCCAATGGTCAGGATTAAAATCTCCTACCAGTCGGTTGTTCACAATAACCAACTCTGGTGCTTGCTTTTCAACAGTACCAGTGGAGGATTGAGATTTCTGTGTGGAAGAATTCTTTGGGGCCATCTCTTTATATAGTGTAGGGAATATGGATTGGTGTTTGAAAGAGATTTGATTAACACAAAAGGTGATGAATAAACAACAAACGAACAAATCTACTTGAGAGGTATAAACAACAAACTTTGGAGATGGACGAACAACAAACGAATAACTCTACTCGAGAGTTAAACAACACACTAAAGGAGTGGGATAATGTCAAACAAAGAAGTCTATTCTAGATTTAAACAATACACAGAAGGAGTAAGAGTATCACAAACGAAGAACACTACTTAAGAGTTAAAGAACACACATAAGGAGTGGGATAAACAACAAATGTAAAATTCTACTGGAGAGTTAAACAACACAATAAAGGAGTGGGATAATTACAAACGGAAAAGGCAATTTGAGATTGAAACAAGACACGGGAGGTGTAATAAAATAACGAACGAAGAACTCTACTTGAGAGTTAAACAAAACACAAAAGGATTTGAATAAACAACAAACGAAAAACTCTACTTGAGAGATATGAACGACAGACTTTGGAGAGGGAAGAACAACAAACGAATAACTCTACTCGAGAGTTAAACAACACACTAAAGGAGTGGGATAATGTCAAACAAAGAAGTCTATTCGAGATTTAAACAATACACATAAGGAGTAAGAGTATCACAAACGAAGAACACTACTTAAGAGTTAAAGAACACACATAAGGAGTGGGATAAACAACAAATGTAAAATTCTACTCGAGAGTTAAACAACACAATAAAGGAGTGGGATAATTACAAACGGAGAAGGCAATTTGAGATTTAAACAACACACAAGAGGAGTAATAAAATAACGAACGAAGAACTCTACTTGAGAGTTAAACAAAACACAAAAGGATTCGAATAAACAACAAACGAAAAACTCTACTTGAGTGATATGAACGACAGACTTTGGAGAGGGAAGAACAACAAATGAATAACTCTACTCGAGAGTTAAACAACACACTAAATGAGTGGTATAATGTCAAATAAAGAAGTCTATTCGAGATTTAAACAATACACAGAAGGAGTAAGAGTATCACAAACGAAGAACACTACTTGAGAATTAATCAACACACATATGGATTGGGATAAACAACAAGTATAAAATTCTACACGGGAATTAAATAAAACAATAATGGGAGAGAGATAATTACAATCGGAGAAGTCAATTTTAGATTTAAACATCACACAAGAGGAATAATAAAATAACGAACGAAGAACTCTACTTGAGAGTTAATTAAAACACAAAAGGTGTTGACTAAACAACAAACGAACAAATTTACTTGAGAGATATAAATAACAAACTTTGGAGATGGAAGATAAACAAACGAATAACTATACTCGAGAGTTAAACAACACACTAAATGTGTGGGATAATGTCAAACAAAGAAGTCTATTCGAGATTTAAACAATACACAGAAGGAGTAAGAGTATCACAAACGAAGAACACTACTTAAGAGCTAAAGAACACACATAAGGAGTGGGATAAACAACAAATGTAAAATTCTACTGGAGAGTTAAACAACACAATAAAGAAGTGGGATAATTACAAACGGAGACGGCAATTTGAGATTGAAACAAGACACGGGAGCTGTAATAAAATAACGAACGAAGAACTCTACTTGAGAGTTAAACAAAACACAAAAGGTGTTGAATATACAACAAACGAACAAATTTACTTGAGAGATATAAAAAACAAACTTTGGAGATGGAAGATAAACAAACGAATAACTCTACTCGAGAGTTAAACAACACACTAAAGGAGTGGGATAATGTCAAACAAAGAAATCTATTCGAGATTTAAACAATAAACAGAAGGAGTAAGAGTATCACAAACGAAGAACACTACTTAAGAGTTAAAGAACACACATAAGGAGTGGGATAAACAACAAACGAATAACTCTACTCGAGAGTTAAACAACACACTAAAGGAGTGGGATAATGTCAAACAAAGAAGTCTGTTCGAGATTTAAACAATACACAGAAGGAGTAAGAGTATCACAAACGAAGAACACTACTTGAGAATTAATCAACACACATATGGACTGGGATAAACAACAAGTATAAAATTCTACTCGGGTGTTAATTAAACCAATAATGGGAGAGAGATAATTACAAACGGAGAAGTCAATTTGAGATTTAAACAACACACAAGAGGAATAATAAAATAACGAACGAAGAACTCCGCTTGAGAGTTAAACAAAACACAAAAGGTGTTGAATAAACAACAAACGAACAAATCTACTTGAGAGATATAAACAACAAACTTTGGAGATAGATGAAAAACAAACGAATAACTCTACTCGAGAGTTAAACAACACACTAAAGGAGTGGGATAATGTCAAAGAAAGAAGTTTATTCGAGATTTAAACAATACACAGAAGGAGTAAGAGTATCACAAACGAGGAACACTACTTAAGAGTTAAAGAACACACATAAGGAGTGGGATAAACAACAAATGTAAAATTCTACTCGAGAGTTAAACAACACAATAAAGGAGTGGGATAATTACAAACGGAGACGGCAATTTGAGATTGAAACAAGACACGGGTGGTGTAATAAAATAAAGAACGAAGAACTCTACATGAGAGTTAAACAAAACACAAAAGGTGTTGAATAAACAACAATCGAATAAATTTACTTGAGAGATATAAACAACAAACTTTGGAGATGGAAGATAAACAAACGAATAACTCTGCTCGAGAGTTAAACAACACACTAAAGGAGTGGGATAATGTCAAACAAAGAAGTCTATTCGAGATTTAAACAATAAACAGAAGGAGTAAGAGTATCACAAACGAAGAACACTACTTAAGAGTTAAAGAACACACATAAGGAGTGGGATAAACAACAAACGAATAACTCTACTCGAGAGTTAAACAACACACTGAAGGAGTGGGATAATGTCAAACAAAGAAGGCTGTTCGAGATTTAAACAATACACAGAAGGAGTAAGAGTATCACAAACGTAGAACACTACTTAAGAGTTAAAGAACACACATAAGGAGTGGGATAAACAACAAATGTAAAATTCTACTTGAGAGTTAAACAACACAATAAAGGAGTGGGATAATTACAAACGGAGAAGGCAATTTGAGATTGAAACAAGACACGGGAGGTGTAATAAAATAACGAACGAAGAACTCTACTTGAGAGTTAAACAAAACACAAAAGGTGTTGAATAAACAACAAACGAACAAATTTACTTGAGAGATATAAACAACAAACTTTGGAGATGGAAGATAAACAAACGAATAACTCTACTCGAGAGTTAAACAACACACTAAAGGAGTGGGATAATGTCACACAAAGAATTCTATTCGAGATTTAAACAATAAACAGAAAGAGTAAGAGTATCACAAACGAAGAACACTACTTAAGAGTTAAAGAACACACATAAGGAGTGGGATAAACAACAAACGAATAACTCTACTCGAGAGTTAAACAACACACTACAGGAGTGGGATATTGTCAAACAAAGAGGTCTGTTTGAGATTTAAACAATACACAGAAGAAGTAAGAGTATCACAAACGAAGAACACTACTTGAGAATTAATCAACACACTTATGGACTGGGATAAACAACAAGTATAAAATTCTACTCGGGAGTTAAATAAAACAATAATGGGAGAGAGATAATTACAAACGGAGAAGTCAATTTGAGATTTAAACAACACACAAGAGGAATAATAAAATAACGAACGAAGAACTCCACTTGAGAGTTAAACAAAACACAAAAGGTGTTGAATAAACAACAAACGAACAAATCTACTTGAGAGATATAAACAACAAACTTTGGAGATGGATGAACAACAAACGAATAACTCTACTCGAGAGTTAAACAACACACTAAAGGAGTGGGATAATGTCAAACAAGAAGTCTATTCGAGATTTAAACAATACACAGAAGGAGTAAGAGTATCACAAACGAAGAACACTACTTGAGAATTAATCAACACACATATGGAATCGGATAAACAACAAGTATAAAATTCTACTCGGGAGTTAAATAAAACAGTAATGGGGGAGAGATAATTACAAATGGAGAAGTCAATTTGATATTTAAACCACACACAAGAGGAATAATAAAATAACGAACGAAGAACTCCTCTTGAGAGTTAAACAAAACACAAAAGGTGATGGACGAACAACAAACGAATAACTCTACTCGAGAGTTAAACAACACACTAAAGGAGTGGGATAATGTCAAACAAAGAAGTCTATTCGAGATTTAAACAATACACAGAAGGAGTAAGAGTATCACAAACGAAGAACACTACTTAAGAGTTAAAGAACACACATAAGGAGTGGGATAAACAACAAACGAATAACTCTACTCGAGAGTTAAACAACACACTAAAGGAGTGGGATAATGTCAAACAAAGAATTCTATTCGAGTTTTAAACAATAAACAGAAGGAGTAAGAGTATCACAAACGAAGAACACTACTTAAGAGTTAAAGAACACAAATAAGGAGTGGGATAAACAAGAAACGAATAACTCTACTCGAGAGTTAAACAACACACTAAAGAAGTGGGATAATGTCAAACAAAGAAGGCTGTTCGAGATTTAAACAATACACAGAAGGAGTAAGAGTATCACAAACGAAGAACACTACTTAAGAGTTAAAGAACACACATAAGGAGTGGGATAAACAACAAATGTAAAATTCTACTCGAGAGTTAAACAACACAATAAAGGAGTGGGATAATTACAAACGGAGAAGGCAATTTGAGAATGAAACAAGACACGGGAGTTGTAATAAAATAACGAACGAAGAACTCTACTTGAGAGTTAAACAAAACACAAAAGGTGTTGAATAAACAACAAACGAACAAATTTACTTGAGAGATATAAACAACAAACTTTGGAGATGGAAGATAAACAAACGAATAACTCTACTCGAGAGTTAAACAACACACTAAAGGAGTGGGATAATGTCAAACAAAGAATTCTATTCGAGATTTAAACAATAAACAGAAGGAGTAAGAGTATCACAAACGAAGAACACTACTTAAGAGTTAAAGAACACACATAAGGAGTGGGATAAACAACAAACGAATAACTCTACTCGAGAGTTAAACAACACACTAAAGGAGTGGGATATTGTCAAACAAAGAGGTCTGTTTGAGATTTAAACAATACACAGAAGAAGTAAGAGTATCACAAACGAAGAACACTACTTGAGAATTAATCAACACACATATGGACTGGGATAAACAACAAGTATAAAATTCTACTCGGGAGTTAAATAAAACAATAATGGGAGAGAGATAATTACAAACGGAGAAGACAATTTGAGATTTAAACAACACACAAGAGGAATAATAAAATAACGAACGAAGAACTCCACTTGAGAGTTAAACAAAACACAAAAGGTGTTGAATAAACAACAAACGAACAAATCTACTTGAGAGATATAAACAACAAACTTTGGAGATGGATGAACAACAAACGAATAACTCTACTCGAGAGTTAAACAACACAGTAAAGGAGTGGGATAATGCCAAACAAGAAGTCTATTCGAGATTTAAACAATACACAGAAGGAGTAAGAGTATCACAAACGAAGAACACTACTTGAGAATTAATCAACACACATATGGAATCGGATAAACAACAAGTATAAAATTCTACTCGGGAGTTAAATAAAACAGTAATGGGGGAGAGATAATTACAAATGGAGAAGTCAATTTGAGATCTAAACCACACACAAGAGGAATAATAAAATAACGTACGAAGAACTCCACTTGAGAGTTAAACAAAACACAAAAGGTGATGGACGATTAACAACAACGAATAACTCTACTCGAGAGTTAAACAACACACTAAAGGAGTGGGATAATGTCAAACAAAGAAGTCTATTCGAGATTTAAACAATACACAGAAGGAGTAAGAGTATCACAAACGAAGAACACTACTTAAGTGTTAAAGAACACACATAAGGAGTGGGATAAACAACAAACGAATAACTCTACTCGAGAGTTAAACAACACACTAAAGGAGTGGGATAATGTCAAACAAAGAATTCTATTCGAGATTTAAACAATAAACAGAAGGAGTAAGAGTATCACAAACGAAGAACACTACTTAAGAGTTAAAGAACACACATAAGGAGTGGTATAAACAACAAACGAATAACTCTACTCGAGAGTTAAACAACACACTAAAGGAGTGGGATATTGTCAAACAAAGAGGTCTGTTTGAGATTTAAACAATACACAGAAGAAGTAAGAGTATCACAAACGAAGAACACTACTTGAGAATTAATCAACACACTTATGGACTGGGATAAACAACAAGTATAAAATTCTACTCGGGAGTTAAATAAAACAATAATGGGAGAGAGATAATTACAAACGGAGAAGACAATTTGAGATTTAAACAACACACAAGAGGAATAATAAAATAACGAACGAAGAACTCCACTTGAGAGTTAAACAAAATACAAAAGGTGTTGAATAAACAACAAACGAACAAATCTACTTGAGAGATATAAACAACAAACTTTGGAGATGGATGAACAACAAACGAATAACTCTACTCGAGAGTTAAACAACACACTAAAGGAGTGGGATAATGCCAAACAAGAAGTCTATTCGAGATTTAAACAATACACAGAAGGAGTAAGAGTATCACAAACGAAGAACACTACTTGAGAATTAATCAACACACATATGGAATCGGATAAACAACAAGTATAAAATTCTACTCGGGAGTTAAATAAAACAGTAATGGGGGAGAGATAATTACAAATGGAGAAGTCAATTTGAGATTTAAACCACACACAAGAGGAATAATAAAATAACGAACGAAGAACTCCTCTTGAGAGTTAAACAAAACACAAAAGGTGATGGACGAACAACAAACGAATAACTCTACTCGAGAGTTAAACAACACACTAAAGGAGTGGGATAATGTCAAACAAAGAAGTCTATTCGAGATTTAAACAATACACAGAAGGAGTAAGAGTATCACAAACGAAGAACACTACTTAAGTGTTAAAGAACACACATAAGGAGTGGGATAAACAACAAACGAATAACTCTACTCGAGAGTTAAACAACACACTAAAGGAGTGGGATAATGTCAAACAAAGAATTCTATTCGAGATTTAAACAATAAACAGAAGGAGTAAGAGTATCACAAACGAAGAACACTACTTAAGAGTTAAAGAACACACATAAGGAGTGGGATAAACAAGAAACGAATAACTCTACTCGAGAGTTAAACAACACACTAAAGAAGTGGGATAATGTCAAACAAAGAAGGCTGTTCGAGATTTAAACAATACACAGAAGGAGTAAGAGTATCACAAACGAAGAACACTACTTGAGAATTAATCAACACACATATGGAATCGGATAAACAACAAGTATAAAATTCTACTCGGGAGTTAAATAAATCAGTAATGGGGGAGAGATAATTACAAATGGAGAAGTCAATTTGAGATTTAAACCACACACCAGAGGAATAATAAAATAACGAACGAAGAACTCCTCTTGAGAGTTAAACAAAACACAAAAGGTGATGAATAAACAACAAACGAACAAATCTACTTGAGAGGTATAAACAACAAACTTTGGAGATGGACGAACAACAAACGAATACCTATACTCGAGAGTTAAACAACACACTAAAGGAGTGGGATAATGTCAAACAAATAAGTCTATTCGAGATTTAAACAATACACAGAAGGAGTAAGAGTATCACAAACGAAGAACACTACTTAAGAGTTAAAGAACACACATAAGGAGTGGGATAAACAACAAATGTAAAATTCTACTGGAGAGTTAAACAACACAATAAAGGAGTGGGATAATTACAAACGGAGAAGGCAATTTGAGATTGAAACAAGACACGGGAGGTGTAATAAAATAACGAACGAAGAACTCCACTTGAGAGTTAAACAAAACACAAAAGGTGTTGAATAAACAACAAACGAACAAATTTACTTGAGAGATATAAACAACAAACTTTGGAGATGGAAGATAAACAAACGAATATCTCTACTCGAGAGTTAAACAACACACTAAAGGAGTGGGATAATGTCACACAAAGAATTCTATTCGAGATTTAAACAATAAACATAAAGAGTAAGAGTATCACAAACGAAGAACACTACTTAAGAGTTAAAGAACACACATAAGGAGTGGGATAAACAACAAACGAATAACTCTACTCGAGAGTTAAACAACACACTACAGGAGTGGGATATTGTCAAATAAAGAGGTCTGTTTGAGATTTAAACAATACACAGAAGAAGTAAGAGTATCACAAACGAAGAACACTACTTGAGAATTAATCAACACACTTATGGACTGGGATAAACAACAAGTATAAAATTCTACTCAGGAGTTAAATAAAACAATAATGGGAGAGAGATAATTACAAACGGAGAAGTCAATTTGAGATTTAAACAACACACAAGAGGAATAATAAAATAACGAACGAAGAACTCCACTTGAGAGTTAAACAAAACACAAAAGGTGTTGAATAAACAACAAACGAACAAATCTACTTGAGAGATATAAACAACAAACTTTGGAGATGGATGAACAACAAACGAATAACTCTACTCGAGAGTTAAACAACACACTAAAGGAGTGGGATAATGTCAAACAAGAAGTCTATTCGAGATTTAAACAATACACAGAAGGAGTAAGAGTATCACAAACGAAGAACACTACTTGAGAATTAATCAACACACATATGGAATCGGATAAACAACAAGTATAAAATTCTACTCGGGAGTTAAATAAAAGCAAGAATGGGAGAGATAATTACAAATGGAGAAGTCAATTTGAGATTTAAACCACACACAAGAGGAGTAATAAAATAACGAACGAAGAACTCCTCTTGAGAGTTAAACAAAACACAAAAGGTGATGGACGAACAACAAACGAATAACTCTACACGAGAGTTAAACAACACACTAAAGGAGTGGGATAATGTCAAACAAAGAAGTCTATTCGAGATTTAAACAATACACAGAAGGAGTAAGAGTATCACAAACGAAGAACACTACTTAAGAGTTAAAGAACACACATAAGGAGTGGAATAAACAACAAACGAATAACTCTACTCGAGAGTTAAACAACACACTAAAGGAGTGGGATAATGTCAAACAAAGAATTCTATTCGAGATTTAAACAATAAACAGAAGGAGTAAGAGTATCACAAACGAAGAACACTACTTAAGAGTTAAAGAACACACATAAGGAGTGGGATAAACAAGAAACGAATAACTCTACTCGAGAGTTAAACAACACACTAAAGGAGTGGGATAATGTCAAACAAAGAAGTCTGTTTGAGATTTAAACAATACACAGAAGGAGTAAGAGTATCAAGAACGAAGAACACTACTTTAGAATTAATCAACACACATATGGAATCGGATAAACAACAAGTATAAAATTCTACTCGGGAGTTAAATAAATCAGTAATGGGGTGAGATAATTACAAATGGAGAAGTCAATTTGAGATTTAAACCACACACAAGAGGAATAATAAAATAACGAACGAAGAACTCCTCTTGAGAGTTAAACAAAACACAAAAGGTGATGAATAAACAACAAACGAACAAATCTACTTGAGATGTATAAACAACAAACTTTGGAGATGGACGAACAACAAACGAATACCTCTACTCGAGAGTTAAACAACACACTAAAGGAGTGGGATAATGTCAAACAAATAAGTCTATTCGAGATTTAAACAATACACAGAAGGAGTAAGAGTATCACAAACGAAGAACACTACTTAAGAGTTAAAGAACACACATAAGGAGTGGGATAAACAACAAATGTAAAATTCTACTGGAGAGTTAAACAACACAATAAAGGAGTTGGATAATTAAAAACGGAGAAGGCAATTTGAGATTGTAACAAGACACGGGAGGTGTAATAAAATAACGAACGAAGAACTCTACTTGAGAGTTAAACAAAACACAAAAGGATTTGAATAAACAACAAACGAAAAACTCTACTTGAGAGATATGGACGACAGACTTTGGAGAGGGAAGAACAACAAACGAATAACTCTACTCGAGAGTTAAACAACACACTAAAGGAGTGGGATAATGTCAAACAAAGAAGTCTATTCGAGATTTAAACAATACACAGAAGGAGTAAGAGTATCAGAAACATAGAACACTAGTTAAGAGTTAAAGAACAAACATAAGGAGTGGGATAAACAACAAATGTAAAATTCTACTCGAGAGTTAAACAACACAATAAAGGAGTGGGATAATTACAAACGGAGAAGGCAATTTGAGATTTAAACAACACACAGGAGGAGTAATAAAATAACGAACGAAGAACTCTACTTGAGAGTTAAACAAAACACAAAAGGTGTTGAATAAACAACAAACGAACAAATTTACTTGAGAGATATAAACAACAAACTTTGGAGATGGAAGATAAACAAACGAATAACTCTACTCGAGAGTTAAACAACACACTAAAGGAGTGGGATAATGTCAAACAAAGAAGTCTATTCGAGATTTAAACAATACACAGAAGGAGTAAGAGTATCACAAACGAAGAACACTACTTAAGAGTTAAAGAACACACATAAGGAGTGGGATAAACAACAAACGAATAACTCTACTCTACTTAAGAGTTAAAGAACACACATAAGGAGTGGGATAAACCACAAACGAATAACTCTACTCGAGAGTTAAACAACACATTAAAGAAGTGGGATAATGTCAAACAAAGAAGTCTGTTCGAGATTTAAACAATACACAGAAGGAGTAAGAGTATCACAAACGAAGAACACTACTTGAGAATTAATCAACACACATATGGACTGGGATAAACAACAAGTGTAAAATTATACTCGGGAGTTAAATAAAACAATAATGGGAGAGAGATAATTACAAACGGAGAAGTCAATTTGAGATTTAAACAACACACAAGAGGAATAATAAAATAACGAACGAAGAACTCCACTTGAGAGTTAAACAAAATACAAAAGGTGTTGAATAAACAACAAACGAACAAATCTACTTGAGAGATATAAACAACAAACATTGGAGATGGAGGAACAACAAACGAATAACTCTACTCGAGAGTTAAACAACACACTAAAGGAGTGGGATAATGTCAAACAAAGAAGTCTATTCGAGATTTAAACAATACACAGAAGGAGTAAGAGTATCACAAACGAAGAACACTACTTAAGAGTTACAGAACACACATAAGGAGTGGGATAAACAACAAATGCAAAATTCTACTGTAGAGTTAAAGAACACAATAAAGGAGTGGGATAATTACAAACGGAGAAGGCAATTTGAGATTGAAACAAGACACGGGAGGTGTAATAAAATAACGAACGAAGAACTCTACTTGAGAGTTAAACAAAACACAAAAGGTGTTGAATAAACAACAAACGAACAAATTTACTTGAGAGATATAAACAACAAACTTTGGAGATGGAAGATAAAGAAACGAATAACTCTACTCGAGAGTTAAACAACACACTAAAGGAGTGGGATAATGTCAAACAAAGAATTCTATTCGAGATTTAAACAATAAACAGAAAGAGTAAGAGTATCACAAACGAAGAACACTACTTAAGAGTTAAAGAACACACATAAGGAGTGGGATAAACAACAAACGAATAACTCTACTCGAGAGTTAAACAACACACTAAAGGAGTGGGATAATGTCAAACAAAGAAGTCTGTTTGAGATTTAAACAATACACAGAAGGAGTAAGAGTATCACAAACGAAGAACACTACTTGAGAATTAATCAACACACATATGGACTGGGATAAACAACAAGTATAAAATTCTACTCGGGAGTTAAATAAAACAATAATGGGAGAGAGATAATTACAAACGGAGAAGACAATTTGAGATTTAAACAACACACAAGAGGAATAATAAAATAACGAACGAAGAACTCCACTTGAGAGTTTAACCAAATACAAAAGGTGTTGAATAAACAACAAATGAACAAATCTACTTGAGAGATATAAACAACAAACTTTGGAGATGGATGAACAACAAACGAATAACTCTACTCGAGAGTTAAACAACACACTAAAGGAGTGGGATAATGTGAAACAAAGAAGTCTATTCGAGATTTAAACAATACACAGAAGGAGTAAGAGTATCACAAACGAAGAACACTACTTAAGAGTTAAAGAAAACACATGAGGAGTGGGATAAACAACAAATGTAAAATTCTACTGGAGAGTTAAAAAACACAATAAAGGAGTGGGATAGTTACAAACGGAGAAGGCAATTTGAGATTGAAACAAGACACGGGAGGTGTAATAAAATTACGAACGAAGAACTCTACTTGAGAGTTAAACAAAACACAAAAGGTGTTGAATAAACAACAAACGAACAAATTTACTTGAGAGATATAAACAACAAACTTTGGAGATGGAAGATAAACAAACGAATAACTCTACTCGAGAGTTAAACAACACACTAAAGGAGTGGGATAATGTCAAACAAAGAAGTCTATTCGAGATTTAAACAAAATACAGAAGGAGTAAGAGTATCACAAACGAAGAACACTACTTAAGAGTTAAAGAACACACATAAGGAGTGGGATAAACAACAAACGAATAACTCTACTCGAGAGTTAAACAACACACTAAAGGAGTGGGATAATGTCAAACAAAGAAGTCTGTTCGAGATTTAAACAATACACAGAAGGAGTAAGAGTATCACAAACGAAGAACACTACTTGAGAATTAATCAACACACATATGGACTGGGATAAACAACAAGTATAAAATTCTACTCGGGAGTTAAATAAAACAATAATGGGAGAGAGATAATTACAAACGGAGAAGTCAATTTGAGATTTAAACAACACACAAGAGGAATAATAAAATAACGAACGAAGAACTCCACTTGAGAGTTAAACAAAACACAAAAGGTGTTGAATAAACAACAAACGAACAAATCTACTTGAGAGATATAAACAACAAACTTTGGAGATGGATGAACAACAAACGAATAACTCTACTCGAGAGTTAAACAACACACTAAAGGAGTGGGATAATGTCAAACAAAGAAGTCTATTCGAGATTTAAACAATACACAGAAGGAGTAAGAGTATCACAAACGAAGAACACTACTTGAGAATTAATCAACACACATATGGACTGGGATAAACAACAAGTATAAAATTCTACTCGGGAGTTAAATAAAACAATAATGGGAGAGAGATAATTACAAACGGAGAAGTCAATTTGAGATTTAAACAACACACAAGAGGAATAATAAAATAACGAACGAAGAACTCCACTTGAGAGTTAAACAAAATACAAAAGGTGATGAATAAACAACAAACGAACAAATCTACTTGAGAGATATAAACAACAAACTTTGGAGATGGATGAACAACAAACGAATAACTCTACTCGAGAGTTAAACAACACACTAAAGGAGTGGGATAATGTCAAACAAAGAAGTCTATTCGAGATTTAAACAATACACAGAAGGAGTAAGAGTATCACAAACGAAGAACACTACTTAAGAGTTAAAGAAAACACATGAGGAGTGGGATAAACAACAAATGTAAAATTCTACTGGAGAGTTAAAAAACACAATAAAGGAGTGGGATAGTTACAAACGGAGAAGGCAATTTGAGATTGAAACAAGACACGGGAGGTGTAATAAAATTACGAACGAAGAACTCTACTTGAGAGTTAAACAAAACACAAAAGGTGTTGAATAAACAACAAACGAACAAATTTACTTGAGAGATATAAAAAACAAACTTTGGAGATGGAAGATAAACAAACGAATAACTCTACTCGAGAGTTAAACAACACACTAAAGGAGTGGGATAATGTCAAACAAAGAAGTCTATTCGAGATTTAAACAATACACAGAAGGAGTAAGAGTATCACAAACGAAGAACACTACTTAAGAGTTAAAGAACACACATAAGGAGTGGGATAAACAACAAACGAATAACTCTACTCGAGAGTTAAACAACACACTAAAGGAGTGGGATAATGTCAAACAAAGAAAGTCTGTTCGAGATTTAAATAATACACAGAAGGAGTAAGAGTATCACAAACGAAGAACACTACTTGAGAATTAATCAACACACATATGGACTGGGATAAACAACAAGTATAAAATTCTACACGGGAGTTAAATAAAACAATAATGGGCGAGAGATAATTACAAACGGAGAAGTCAATTTGAGATTTAAACAACACACAAGAGGAATAATAAAATAACGAATGAAGAACTCCACTTGAGAGTTAAATGAAACACAAAAGGTGTTGAATAAACAACAAACGAACAAATCTACTTGAGAGATATAAACAACAAACTTTGGAGATGGATGAACAACAAACGAATAACTCTACTCGAGAGTTAAACAACACACTAAAGGAGTGGGATAATGTCAAACAAAGAAGTCTATTCGAGATTTAAACAATACACAGAAGGAGTAAGAGTATCACAAACGAAGAACACTACTTAAGAGTTAAAGAACACACATAAGGAGTGGGATAAACAACAAATGTAAAATTCTACTGGAGAGTTAAACAACACAATAAAGGAGTGGGATAATTACAAACGGAGAAGGCAATTTGAGATTGAAACAAGACACGGGAGCTGTAACAAAAATAACGAACGAAGAACTCTACTTGAGAGTTAAACAAAACACAAAAGGTGTTGAATAAACAACAAACGAACAAATTTACTTGAGAGATATAAACAACAAACTTTGGAGATGGAAGATAAACAAACGAATAACTCTACTCGAGAGTTAAACAACACACTAAAGGAGTGGGATAATGTCAAACAAAGAAGTCTATTCGAGATTTAAACAATACACAGAAGGAGTAAGAGTATCACAAACGAAGAACACTACTTAAGAGTTAAAGAACACACATAAGGAGTGGGATAAACAACAAGCGAATAACTCTACTCGAGAGGTAAACAACACACTAAAGGAGTGAGATAATGTCAAAAAAAGAAGTCTGTTCGAGATTTAAACAATACACAGAAGGAGTAAGAGTATCACAAATGAAGAACACTACTTGAGAATTAATCAACACACATATGGACTGGGATAAACAACAAGTATAAAATTCTACTCGGGAGTTAAATAAAACAATAATGGGAGAGAGATAATTACAAACGGAGAAGTCAATTTGAGATTTAAACAAGACACGGGAGAATAATAAAATACCGAACGAAGAACTCCACTTGAGAGTTAAACAAAACACAAAAGGTGTTGAATAAACAACAAA
Organism: Plantago major; assembly: GCA_026545765.1. Taxonomy (NCBI): domain Eukaryota; kingdom Viridiplantae; phylum Streptophyta; class Magnoliopsida; order Lamiales; family Plantaginaceae; genus Plantago; species Plantago major. Next base: position 55,145,182 of record CM048840.1, on the reverse strand, counting down.
CGAACAAATTTACTTGAGAGATATAAACAACAAACTTTGGAGATGGAAGATAAACAAACGAATAACTCTACTCGAGAGTTAAACAACACACTAAAGGAGTGGGATAATGTCAAACAAAGAAGTCTATTTGAGATTTAAACAATACACAGAAGGAGTAAGAGTATCACAAACGAAGAACACTACTTAAGAGTTAAAGAACACACATAAGGAGTGGGATAAACAACAAACGAATAATTTTACTCGACAGTTAAACAACACACTAAAGGAGTGGGATAATGTCAAACAAAGAAGTCTGTTTGAGATTTAAACAATACACAGAAGGAGTAAGAGTATCACAAATATAGAAAACTACTTGAGAATTAATCAACACACATATGGACTGGGATAAACAACAAGTATAAAATTCTACTCGGGAGTTAAATAAAACAATAATGGGAGAGAGATAATTACAAACGGAGAAGTCAATTTGAGATTTAAACAACACACAAGAGGAATAATAAAATAACGAACGAAGAACTCCACTTGAGAGTTAAACAAAACACAAAAGGTGTTGAATAAACAACAAACGAACAAATCTACTTGAGAGATATAAACAACAAACTTTGGAGATGGATGAACAACAAACGAATAACTCTACTCGAGAGTTAAACAACACACTAAATGAGTGGGATAATGTCAAACAAAGAAGTCTATTCGAGATTTAAATAATAAACAGAAGGAGTAAGAGTATCACAAACGAAGAACACTACTTAAGAGTTAAAGAACACACATAAGGAGTGGGATAAACAACAAATGTAAAATTCTACTCGAGAGTTAAACAACACAATAAAGGAGTGGGATAATTACAAACGGAGAAGGCAATTTGAGATTTAAACAACACACAGGAGGAGTAATAAAATACCGAACGAAGAACTCTACTTGAGAGTTAAACAAAACACAAAAGGTGTTGAATAAACAACAAACGAACAAATTTACTTGAGAGATATAAACAACAAACTTTGGAGATGGAAGATAAACCAACGAATAACTCTACTCGAGAGTTAAACAACACACTAAAGGAGTGGGATAATGTCAAACAAAGAAGTCTATTCGAGATTTAAATAATAAACAGAAGGAGTAAGAGTATCACAAACGAAGAACACTACTTAAGAGTTAAAGAACACACATAAGGAGTGGGATAAACAACAAACGAATAACTCTACTCGAGTGTTAAACAACACACTAAAGGAGTGGGATAATGTCAAACAAAGAAGTATGTTCGAGATTTAAACAATAAACAGAAGGAGTAAGAGTATCACAAACGAAGAACACTACTTGAGAATTAATCAACACACATATGGACTGGGATAAACAACAAGTATAAAATTCTACTCGGGAGTTAAATAAAACAATAATGGGAGAGAGATAATTACAAACGGAGAAGCCAATTTGAGATTTAAACAACACACAAGCGGAATAATAAAATAACGAACGAAGAACTCCACTTGAGAGTTAAACAAAACACAAAAGGTGTTGAATAAACAACAAACGAACAAATCTACTTGAGAGATATAAACAACAAACTTTGGAGATGGATGAACGACAAACGAATAACTCTACTCGAGAGTTAAACAACACACTAAAGGAGTCGGATAATGTCAAACAAAGAAGTCTATTCGAGATTTAAACAATACCCAGAAGGAGTAAGAGTATCACAAACGAAGAACACTACTTGAGAATTAATCAACACAGATATGGAATCGGATAAACAATAAGTATAAAATTCTACTCGGGAGTTAAATAAAACAGTAATGGGGGAGAGATAATTACAAATGGAGAAGTCAATTTGAGAATTAAACCACACATAAGAGCAATAATAAAATAACGAACGAAGAAATCCTCTTGAGAGTTAAACAAAACACAAAAGGTGATGAATAAGCAACAAACGAACAAATCTACTTGAGAGGTATAAACAACAAACTTTGGAGATGGACGAACAACAAACGAATAACTCTACTCGAGAGTTAAACAACACACTAAAGGAGTGGGATAATGTCAAACAAAGAAGTCTATTCGAGATTTAAACAATACACAGAAGGAGTATGAGTATCACAAACGAAGAACACTACTTAAGAGTTAAAGAACACACATAAGGAGTGGGATAAACAACAAATGTAAAATTCTACTGGAGGGTTAAACAACACAATAAATGAGTGGGATAATTACAAACGGAGAAGGCAATTTGAGATTGTAACAAGACACGGGAGGTGTAATAAAATAACGAATGAAGAACTCTACTTGAGAGTTAAACAAAACACAAAAGGATTTGAATAAACAACAAACGAAAAACTCTACTTGAGAGATATGAACGACAGACTTTGGAGAGGGAAGAACAACAAACGAATAACTCTACTCGAGAGTTAAACAACACACTAAAGGAGTGGGATAATGTCAAACAAAGAAGTCTATTCGAGATTTAAACAATACACAAAAGGAGTAAGAGTATCAGAAACGTAGAACACTAGTTAAGAGTTAAAGGACACACATAAGGAGTGGGATAAACAACAAATGTAAAATTCTACTCGAGAGTTAAACAACACAATAAAGGAGTGGGATAATTACAAACGGAGAAGGCAATTTGAGATTTAAACGACACACAGGAGGAGTAATAAAATACCGAACGAAGAACTCTACTTGAGAGTTAAACAAAACACAAAAGGTGTTGAATAAACAACAAACGAACAAATTTACTTGAGAGATATAAACAACAAACTTTGGAGATGGAAGATAAACAAACGAATAACTTTACTCGAGAGTTAAACAACACACTAAAGGAGTGGGATAATGCCAAACAAAGAAGTCTATTCGAGATTTAAATAATAAACAGAAGGAGTAAGAGTATCACAAACGAAGAACACTACTTAAGAGTTAAAGAACACACATAAGGAGTGGGATAAACAACAAACGAATAACTCTACTCGAGTGTTAAACAACACACTAAAGGAGTGGGATAATGTCAAACAAAGAAGTATGTTCGAGATTTAAACAATAAACAGAAGGAGTAAGAGTATCACAAACGAAGAACACTACTTGAGAATTAATCAACACACATATGGACTGGGATAAACAACAAGTATAAAATTCTACTCGGGAGTTAAATAAAACAATAATGGGAGAGATAATTACAAGCGGAGAAGCAATTTGAGATTGAAACAAGACACGAGCTGTAATAAAATAACGAACGAAGAACTCTACTTGAGAGTTAAACAAAACACAAAAGGTGTTGAATAAACAACAAACGAACAAATTTACTGGAGAGATATAAAAAACAAACTTTGGAGATTGAAGATAAACAAACGAATAACTCTACTCGAGAGTTAAACAACACACTAAAGGAGTGGGATAATGTCAAACAAAGAAAGTCTGTTCGAGATTTAAATAATACACAGAAGGTGTAAGAGTATCACAAACGAAGAACACTACTTGAGAATTAATCAACACACATATGGACTGGGATAAACAACAAGTATAAAATTCTACTCGGGAGTTAAATAAAACAATAATGGGAGAGAGATAATTACAAACGGAGAAGTCAATTTGAGATTTAAACAACACACAAGAGGAATAATAAAATAACGAATGAAGAACTCCACTTGAGAGTGAAACAAAACACAAAAGGTGTTGAATAAACAACAAACGAACAAATCTACTTGAGAGATACAAACAACAAACTTTGGAGATGGAGGAACAACAAACGAATAATTCTACTCGAGAGTTAAACAACACACTAAAGGAGTGGGATAATGTCAAACAAAGAAGTCTATTCGAGATTTAAACAATACACAGAAGGAGTAAGAGTATCACAAACGAAGAACACTACTTAAGAGTTAAAGAACACACATAAGGAGTGGGATAAACAACAAATGTAAAATTCTCTTGGAGTTAAACAACACAATAAAGGAGTGGGATAATTACAAACGGAGAAGGCAATTTGAGATTGAAACAAGACACGGGAGCTGTAATAAAATAACGAACGAAGAACTCTACTTGAGAGTTAAACAAAACACAAAAGGTGTTGAATAAACAACAAACGAACAAATTTACTTGAGAGATATAAACAACAAACTTTGGAGATGGAAGATAAACAAACGAATAACTCTACTCGAGAGTTAAACAACACACTAAAGGAGTGGGATAATGTCAAACAAAGAAGTCTATTCGAGATTTAAATAATAAACAGAAGGAGTAAGAGTATCACAAACGAAGAACACTACTTAAGAGTTAAAGAACACACATAAGGAGTGGGATAAACAACAAACGAATAACTCTACTCGAGTGTTAAACAACACACTAAAGGAGTGGGATAATGTCAAACAAAGAAGTATGTTCGAGATTTAAACAATAAACAGAAGGAGTAAGAGTATCACAAACGAAGAACACTACTTGAGAATTAATCAACACACATATGGACTGGGATAAACAACAAGTATAAAATTCTACTCGGGAGTTAAATAAAACAATAATGGGAGAGAGATAATTACAAACGGAGAAGGCAATTTGAGATTGAAACAAGACACGGGAGCTGTAATAAAATAACGAACGAAGAACTCTACTTGAGAGTTAAACAAAACACAAAAGGTGTTGAATAAACAACAAACGAACAAATTTACTGGAGAGATATAAAAAACAAACTTTGGAGATTGAAGATAAACAAACGAATAACTCTACTCGAGAGTTAAACAACACACTGAAGGAGTGGGATAATGTCAAACAAAGAATTCTATTTGAGATTTAAACAATAAACAGAAGGAGTAAGAGTATCACAAACGAAGAACACTACTTAAGAGTTAAAGAACACACATAAGGAGTGGGATAAACAACAAACGAATAATTTTACTCGACAGTTAAACAACACACTAAAGGAGTGGGATAATGTCAAACAAAGAAGTCTGTTTGAGATTTAAACAATACACAGAAGGAGTAAGAGTATCACAAACGAAGAACTCTACTTGAGAATTAATCAACACACATATGGACTGGGATAAACAACAAGTATAAAATTCTACTCGGGAGTTAAATAAAACAATAATGGGAGAGAGATAATTACAAACGGAGAAGACAATTTGAGATTTAAACAACACACAAGAGGAATAATAAAATAACGAACGAAGAACTCCACTTGAGAGTTAAACAAAACACAAAAGGTGTTGAATAAACAACAAACGAACAAATCTACTTGAGAGATATAAACAACAAACTTTGGAGATGGATGAACAACAAACGAATAACTCTACTCGAGAGTTAAACAACACACTAAATGAGTGGGATAATGTCAAACAAAGAAGTCTATTCGAGATTTAAATAATAAACAGAAGGAGTAAGAGTATCACAAACGAAGAACACTACTTAAGAGTTACAGAACACACATAAGGAGTGGGATAAACAACAAATGTAAAATTCTACTCGAGAGTTAAACAACACAATAAAGGAGTGGGATAATTACAAACGGAGAAGGCAATTTGAGATTTAAACAACACACAGGAGGAGTAATAAAATACCGAACGAAGAACTCTACTTGAGAGTTAAACAAAACACAAAAGGTGTTGAATAAACAACAAACGAACAAATTTACTTGAGAGATATAAACAACAAACTTTGGAGATGGAAGATAAACCAACGAATAACTCTACTCGAGAGTAAAACAACACACTAAAGGAGTGGGATAATGTCAAACAAAGAAGTCTATTCGAGATTTAAATAATAAACAGAAGGAGTAAGAGTATCACAAACGAAGAACACTACTTAAGAGTTAAAGAACACACATAAGGAGTGGGATAAACAACAAACGAATAACTCTACTCGAGTGTTAAACAACACACTAAAGGAGTGGGATAATGTCAAACAAAGAAGTATGTTCGAGATTTAAACAATAAACAGAAGGAGTAAGAGTATCACAAACGAAGAACACTACTTGAGAATTAATCAACACACATATGGACTGGGATAAACAACAAGTATAAAATTCTACTCGGGAGTTAAATAAAACAATAATGGGAGAGAGATAATTACAAACGGAGAAGGCAATTTGAGATTGAAACAAGACACGGGAGCTGTAATAAAATAACGAACGAAGAACTCTACTTGAGAGTTAAACAAAACACAAAAGGTGTTGAATAAACAACAAACGAACAAATTTACTGGAGAGATATAAAAAACAAACTTTGGAGATTGAAGATAAACAAACGAATAACTCTACTCGAGAGTTAAACAACACACTAAAGGAGTGGGATAATGTCAAACAAAGAAAGTCTGTTCGAGATTTAAAGAATACACAGAAGGAGTAAGAGTATCACAAACGAAGAACACTACTTGAGAATTAATCAACACACATATGGACTGGGATAAACAACAAGTATAAAATTCTACTCGGGAGTTAAATAAAACAATAATGGGAGAGAGATAATTACAAACGGAGAAGTCAATTTGAGATTTAAACAACACACAAGAGGAATAATAAAATAACGAATGAAGAACTCCACTTGAGAGTGAAACAAAACACAAAAGGTGTTGAATAAACAACAAACGAACAAATCTACTTGAGAGATACAAACAACAAACTTTGGAGATGGAGGAACAACAAACGAATAATTCTACTCGAGAGTTAAACAACACACTAAAGGAGTGGGATAATGTCAAACAAAGAAGTCTATTCGAGATTTAAACAATACACAGAAGGAGTAAGAGTATCACAAACGAAGAACACTACTTAAGAGTTACAGAACACACATAAGGAGTGGGATAAACAACAAATGTAAAATTCTACTGGAGAGTTAAACAACACAATAAAGGAGTGGGATAATTACAAACGGAGAAGGCAATTTGAGATTGAAACAAGACACGGGAGCTGTAATAAAATAACGAACGAAGAACTCTACTTGAGAGTTAAACAAAACACAAAAGGTGTTGAATAAACAACAAACGAACAAATTTACTTGAGAGATATAAACAACAAACTTTGGAGATGGAAGATAAACCAACGAATAACTCTACTCGAGAGTTAAACAACACACTAAAGGAGTGGGATAATGTCAAACAAAGAAGTCTATTCGAGATTTAAATAATAAACAGAAGGAGTAAGAGTATCACAAACGAAGAACACTACTTAAGAGTTAAAGAACACACATAAGGAGTGGGATAAACAACAAACGAATAACTCTACTCGAGTGTTAAACAACACACTAAAGGAGTGGGATAATGTCAAACAAAGAAGTATGTTCGAGATTTAAACAATAAACAGAAGGAGTAAGAGTATCACAAACGAAGAACACTACTTGAGAATTAATCAACACACATATGGACTGGGATAAACAACAAGTATAAAATTCTACTCGGGAGTTAAATAAAACAATAATGGGAGAGAGATAATTACAAACGGAGAAGGCAATTTGAGATTGAAACAAGACACGGGAGCTGTAATAAAATAACGAACGAAGAACTCTACTTGAGAGTTAAACAAAACACAAAAGGTGTTGAATAAACAACAAACGAACAAATTTACTGGAGAGATATAAAAAACAAACTTTGGAGATTGAAGATAAACAAACGAATAACTCTACTCGAGAGTTAAACAACACACTAAAGGAGTGGGATAATGTCAAACAAAGAATTCTATTTGAGATTTAAACAATAAACAGAAGGAGTAAGAGTATCACAAACGAAGAACACTACTTAAGAGTTAAAGAACACACATAAGGAGTGGGATAAACAACAAACGAATAATTTTACTCGACAGTTAAACAACACACTAAAGGAGTGGGATAATGTCAAACAAAGAAGTCTGTTTGAGATTTAAACAATACACAGAAGGAGTAAGAGTATCACAAACGAAGAACTCTACTTGAGAATTAATCAACACACATATGGACTGGGATAAACAACAAGTATAAAATTCTACTCGGGAGTTAAATAAAACAATAATGGGAGAGAGATAATTACAAACGGAGAAGACAATTTGAGATTTAAACAACACACAAGAGGAATAATAAAATAACGAACGAAGAACTCCACTTGAGAGTTAAACAAAACACAAAAGGTGTTGAATAAACAACAAACGAACAAATCTACTTGAGAGATATAAACAACAAACTTTGGAGATGGATGAACAACAAACGAATAACTCTACTCGAGAGTTAAACAACACACTAAATGAGTGGGATAATGTCAAACAAAGAAGTCTATTCGAGATTTAAATAATAAACAGAAGGAGTAAGAGTATCACAAACGAAGAACACTACTTAAGAGTTACAGAACACACATAAGGAGTGGGATAAACAACAAATGTAAAATTCTACTGGAGAGTTAAACAACACAATAAAGGAGTGGGATAATTACAAACGGAGAAGGCAATTTGAGATTGAAACAAGACACGGGAGGTGTAATAAAATAACGAACGAAGAACTCTACTTGAGAGTTAAACAAAAGACAAAAGGTGTTGAATAAACAACAAACGAACAAATTTACTTGAGAGATATAAATAACAAACTTTGGAGATGGAAGATGAACAAACGAATAACTCTACTGAGAGTAAAACAACACACTAAAGGAGTGGGATAATGTCAAACAAAGAAGTCTATTAGATTTAAATAATAAGCATGAAGGAGTAAGAGTATCACAAACGAAGAACACTACTTAAGAGTTAAAGAACACACATAAGGAGTGGGATAAACAACAAACGAATAACTCTACTCGAGTGTTAAACAACACACTAAAGGAGTGGGATAATGTCAAACAAAGAAGTATGTTCGAGATTTAAACAATAAACAGAAGGAGTAAGAGTATCACAAACGAAGAACACTACTTGAGAATTAATCAACACACATATGGACTGGGATAAACAACAAGTATAAAATTCTACTCGGGAGTTAAATAAAACAATAATGGGAGAGAGATAATTACAAACGGAGAAGCCAATTTGAGATTTAAACAACACACAAGCGGAATAATAAAATAACGAACGAAGAACTCCACTTGAGAGTTAAACAAAACACAAAAGGTGTTGAATAAACAACAAACGAACAAATCTACTTGAGAGATATAAACAACAAACTTTGGAGATGGATGAACGACAAACGAATAACTCTACTCGAGAGTTAAACAACACACTAAAGGAGTCGGATAATGTCAAACAAAGAAGTCTATTCGAGATTTAAACAATACCCAGAAGGAGTAAGAGTATCACAAACGAAGAACACTACTTGAGAATTAATCAACACAGATATGGAATCGGATAAACAACAAGTATAAAATTCTACTCGGGAGTTAAATAAAACAGTAATGGGGGAGAGATAATTACAAATGGAGAAGTCAATTTGAGATTTAAACCACACATAAGAGCAATAATAAAATAACGAACGAAGAAATCCTCTTGAGAGTTAAACAAAACACAAAAGGTGATGAATAAGCAACAAACGAACAAATCTACTTGAGAGGTATAAACAACAAACTTTGAAGATGGACGAACAACAAACGAATAACTCTACTCGAGAGTTAAACAACACACTAAAGGAGTGGGATAATGTCAAACAAAGAAGTCTATTCGAGATTTAAACAATACACAGAAGGAGTATGAGTATCACAAACGAAGAACACTACTTAAGAGTTAAAGAACACACATAAGGAGTGGGATAAACAACAAATGTAAAATTCTACTGGAGGGTTAAACAACACAATAAATGAGTGGGATAATTACAAACGGAGAAGGCAATTTGAGATTGTAACAAGACACGGGAGGTGTAATAAAATAACGAATGAAGAACTTTACTTGAGAGTTAAACAAAACACAAAAGGATTTGAATAAACAACAAACGAAAAACTCTACTTGAGAGATATGAACGACAGACTTTGGAGAGGGAAGAACAACAAACGAATAACTCTACTCGAGAGTTAAACAACACACTAAAGGAGTGGGATAATGTCAAACAAAGAAGTCTATTCGAGATTTAAACAATACACAGAAGGAGTAAGAGTATCAGAAACGTAGAACACTAGTTAAGAGTTAAAGGACACACATAAGGAGTGGGATAAACAACAAATGTAAAATTCTACTCGAGAGTTAAACAACACAATAAAGGAGTGGGATAATTACAAACGGAGAAGGCAATTTGAGATTTAAACGACACACAGGAGGAGTAATAAAATACCGAACGAAGAACTCTACTTGAGAGTTAAACAAAACACTAAAGGAGTGGGATAATGTCAAACAAAGAAGTCTATTCGAGATTTAAACAATAAACAGAAGGAGTAAGAGTATCACAAACGAAGAACACTACTTAAGAGTTAATGAACACACATAAGGAGTGGGATAAATAACAAACGAATAACTCTACTCGAGAGTTAAACAACACACTAAAGGAGTGGGATAATGTCAAACAAAGAAGTCTGTTCGAGATTTAAACAATACACTGAAGGAGTAAGAGTATCACAAACGAAGAACACTACTTGAGAATTAATCAACACACATATGGACTGGGATAAACAACAAGTATAAAATTCTACTCGGGAGTTAAATAAAACAATAATGGGAGAGAGATAATTACAAACGGAGAAGTCAATTTGAGATTTAAACAACACACAAGAGGAATAATAAAATAACGAACGAAGAACTCCACTTGAGAGTTAAACAAAACACAAAAGGTGTTGAATAAACAACAAACGAACAAATCTACTTGAGGATATAAACAACAAACTTTTGAGATGGATCAACAACAAACGAATAACTCTACCCGAGAGTTAAACAACACACTAAAGGAGTGGGATAATGTCAAACAAAGAAGTCTATTCGAGATTTAAACAATACACAGAAGGAGTAAGAGTATCACAAACGAAGAACACTACTTAAAAGTTACAGAACACACATAAGGAGTGGGATAAACAACAAATGTAAAATTCTACTGGAGAGTTAAACAACACAATAAAGGAGTGGGATAATTACAAACGGAGAAGGCAATTTGAGATTGAAACTAGACACGGGAGGTGTAATAAAATAACGAACGAAGAACTCTACTTGAGAGTTAAACAAAACACAAAAGGTGTTGAATAAACAACAAACGAACAAATTTACTTGAGAGATATAAACAACAAACTTTGGAGATGGAAGATAAACAAACGAATAACTCTACTCGAGATTTAAAAAACACACTAAAGGAGTGGGATAATGTCAAACAAAGAATTCTATTCGAGATTTAAACAATAAACAGAAGGAGTAAGAGTATCACAAACGAAGAACACTACTTAAGAGTTCAAGAACACACATAAGGAGTGGGATAAACAACAAACGAATAACTCTACTCGAGAGTTAAACAACACACTAAAGGAGTGGGATAATGTCAAACAAAGAAGTCTGTTTGAGATTTAAACAATACACAGAAGGAGTAAGAGTATCACAAACGAAGAACACTACTTGAGAATTAATCAACACACATATGGACTGGGATAAACAACAAGTATAAAATTCTACTCGGGAGTTAATTAAAACAATAATGGGAGAGAGATAATTACAAACGGAGAAGACAATTTGAGATTTAAACAACACACAAGAGGAATAATAAAATAACGAACGAAGAACTCCACTTGAGAGTTAAACAAAACACAAAAGGTGTTGAATAAACAACAAACGAACAAATCTACTTGAGAGATATAAACAACAAACTTTGGAGATGGATGGACAACAAACGAATAACTCTACTCGAGAGTTACACAACACACTAAAGGAGTGGGATAATTTCAAACAAAGAAGTCTATTCGAGATTTAAACAATACACAGAAGGAGTAAGAGTATCAGAAACGTAGAACACTAGTTAAGAGTTAAAGAACACACATAAGGAGTGGGATAAACAACAAATGTAAAATTCTACTCGAGAGTTAAACAACACAATAAAGGAGTGGGATAATTACAAACGGAGAAGGCAATTTGAGATTTAAACAACACACAGGAGGAGTAATAAAATACCGAACGAAGAACTCTACTTGAGAGTTACACAAAACACAAAAGGTGTTGAATAAACAACAAACGAACAAATTTACTTGAGAGATATAAACAACAAACTTTGGAGATGGAAGATAAACAAACGAATAACTCTACTCGAGAGTTAAACAACACACTAAAGGAGTGGGATAATGTCAAACAAAGAAGTCTATTCGAGATTTAAACAATACACAGAAGGAGTAAGAGTATCACAAACGAAGAACACTACTTAAGAGTTAATGAACACACATAAGGAGTGGGATAAATAACAAACGAATAACTCTACTCGAGAGTTAAACAACACACTAAAGGAGTGGGATAATGTCAAACAAAGAAGTCTGTTCAAGATTTAAACAATACATGTATGAGTAAGAGTATCACAAACGAAGAACACTACTTGAGAATTAATCAACACACATATGGACTGGGATAAACAACAAGTATAAAATTCTACTCGGGAGTTAAATAAAACAATAATGGGAGAGAGATAATTACAAACGGAGAAGTCAATTTGAGATTTAAACAACACACAAGAGGAATAATAAAATAACGAACGAAGAACTCCACTCGAGAGTTAAACAAAACACAAAAGGTGTTGAATAAACAACAAACGAACAAATCTACTTGAGGATATAAACAACAAACTTTTGAGATGGATGAACAACAAACGAATAACTCTACCCGAGAGTTAAACAACACACTAAAGGAGTGGGATAATGTCAAACAAAGAAGTCTATTCGAGATTTAAACAATACACAGAAGGAGTAAGAGTATCACAAACGAAGAACACTACTTAAGAGTTACAGAACACACATAAGGAGTGGGATAAACAACAAATGTAAAATTCTACTGGAGAGTTAAACAACACAATAAAGGAGTGGGATAATTACAAACGGAGAAGGCAATTTGAGATTGAAACAAGACACGGGAGGTGTAATAAAATAACGAACGAAGAACTCTACTTGAGAGTTAAACAAAACACAAAAGGTGTTGAATAAACAACAAACGAACAAATTTACTTGAGAGATATAAACAACAAACTTTGGAGATGGAAGATAAACAAACGAATAACTCTACTCGAGAGTTAAACAACACACTAAAGGAGTGGGATAATGTCAAACAAAGAATTCTATTCGAGATTTAAACAATAAACAGAAGGAGTAAGAGTATCACAAACGAAGAACACTACTTAAGAGTTAAAGAACACACATAAGGAGTGGGATAAACAACAAACGAATAACTCTACTCGAGAGTTAAACAACACACTAAAGGAGTGGGATAATGTCAAACAAAGAAGTCTATTCGAGATTTAAACAATACACAGAAGGAGTAAGAGTATCACAAACGAAGAACACTACTTGAGAATTAATCAACACACATATGGACTGGGATAAACAACAAGTATAAAATTCTACTCGGGAGTTAAATAAAACAATAATGGGAGAGAGATAATTACAAACGGAGAAGTCAATTTGAGATTTAAACAACACACAAGAGGAATAATAAAATAACGAACGAAGAACTCCACTTGAGAGTTAAACAAAACACAAAAGGTGGTGAATAAACAACAAACGAACAAATCTACTTGAGAGATATAAACAACAAACTTTGGAGATGGATGAACAACAAACGAATAACTCTACTCGAGAGTTAAACAACACACTAAAGGAGTGGGATAATGTCAAACAAAGAAGTCTATTCGAGATTTAAACAATACACAGAAGGAGTAAGAGTATCAGAAACATAGAACACTAGTTAAGAGTTAAAGAACAAACATAAGGAGTGGGATAAACAACAAATGTAAAATTCTACTCGAGAGTTAAACAACACAATAAAGGAGTGGGATAATTACAAACGGAGAAGGCAATTTGAGATTTAAACAACACACAGGAGGAGTAATAAAATAACGAACGAAGAACTCTACTTGAGAGTTAAACAAAACACAAAAGGTGTTGAATAAACAACAAACGAACAAATTTACTTGAGAGATATAAACTACAAACTTTGGCGATGGAAGATAAACAAACGAATAACTCTACTCGAGAGTTAAACAACACACTAAAGGAGTGGGATAATGTCAAACAAAGAAGTCTATTCGAGATTTAAACAATAAACAGAAGGAGTAAGAGTATCACAAACGAAGAACACTACTTAAGAGTTAATGAACACACATAAGGAGTGGGATAAATAAGAAACGAATAACTCTACTCGAGAGTTAAACAACACACTAAAGGAGTGGGATAATGTCAAACAAAGAAGTCTGTTTGAGATTTAAACAATACACAGAAGGAGTAAGAGTATCACAAACGAAGAACACTACTTGAGAATTAATCAACACACATATGGAATCGGATAAACAACAAGTATAAAATTCTACTCGGGAGTTAAATAAAACAATAATGGGAGAGAGATAATTACAAACGGAGAAGACAATTTGAGATTTAAACAACACACAAGAGGAATAATAAAATAACGAACGAAGAACTCCACTTGAGAGTTAAACAAAACACAAAAGGTGTTGAATAAACAACAAACGAACAAATCTACTTGAGAGATATAAACAACAAACTTTGGAGATGGATGAACAACAAACGAATAACTCTACTCGAGAGTTAAACAACACACTAAAGGAGTGGGATAATGTCAAACAAAGAAGTCTATTCGAGATTTAAACAATACACAGAAGGAGTAAGAGTATCACAAACGAAGAACACTACTTAAGAGTTAAAGAACACACATAAGGAGTGGGATAAACAACAAATGTAAAATTCTCTTGGAGTTAAACAACACAATAAAAGGGTGGGATAATTACAAACGGAGAAGGCAATTTGAGATTGAAACAAGATACGGGAGGTGTAATAAAATAACGAAGAATTCTACTTGAGAGTTAAAAAAAAAAAAAAAGGTGTTGAATAAACAACAAACGAACAAATTTACTTGAGAGATATAAACAACAAACTTTGGAGATGGAAGATAAACAAACGAATAACTCTACTCGAGAGTTAAACAACACACTAAAGGAGTGGGATAATGTCAAACAAAGAATTCTATTCGAGATTTAAACAATAAGCGAAGGAGTAAGAGTATCACAAACGAAGAACACTACTTAAGAGTTAAAGAACACACATAAGGAGTGGGATGAACAACAAACGAATAACTCTACTCGAGAGTTAAACAACAAACTAAAGGAGTGGGATAATGTCAAACAGAGAAGTCTATTTGGGATTTCAACAATACACATAAGGAGTAAGAGTATCATAAACGAAGAACAATACTTGAGAACTAATCAACACACATATGGATTGGGATAAACAACAAGTATAAAATTCTACGCGGAAGTTAAATAAAACAATAATGGGAGAGAGATAATTACAAACGGAGAAGTCAATTTGAGATTTAAACAACACACAAGAGGAATAATAAAATAACGAACGAAGAACTCCACTTGAGAGTTAAACAAAACACAAAAGGTGTTGAATAAACAACAAACGAACAAATCTACTTGAGAGATATAAACAACAAACTTTGGAGATGGATGAACAACAAACGAATAACTCTACTCGAGAGTTAAGCAACACACTAAAGGAGTGGGATAATGTCAAACAAAGAAGTCTATTCGAGATTTAAACAAAATACAGAAGGAGTAAGAGTATCACAAACGAAGAACACTACTTAAGAGTTAAAGAACACACATAAGGAGTGGGATAAACAACAAATGTAAAATTCTACTGGAGAGTTAAACAACACAATAAAGGAGTGGGATAATTACAAACGGAGAAGGCAATTTGAGATTGAAACAAGATACGGGAGGTGTAATAAAATAACGAACGAAGAATTCTACTTGAGAGTTAAAAAAAACACAAAAGGTGTTGAATAAACAACAAACGAACAAATTTACTTGAGAGATATAAACAACAAACTTTGGAGATGGAAGATAAACAAACGAATAACTCTACTCGAGAGTTAAACAACACACTAAAGGAGTGGGATAATGTCAAACAAAGAATTCTATTCGAGATTTAAACAATAAACAGAAGGAGTAAGAGTATCACAAACGAAGAACACTACTTAAGAGTTAAAGAACACACATAAGGAGTGGGATAAACAACAAACGAATAACTCTACTCGAGAGTTAAACAACACACTAAAGGAGTGGGATAATGTCAAACAAAGAAGTCTGTTTGAGATTTAAACAATACACAGAAGGAGTAAGAGTATCACAAACGAAGAACACTACTTGAGAATTAATCAACACACATATGGACTGGGATAAACAACAAGTATAAAATTCTACTCGGGAGTTAAATAAAACAATAATGGGAGTGAGATAATTACAAACGGAGAAGTCAATTTGAGATTTAAACAACACACAAGAGGAATAATAAAATAACGAACGAAGAACTCCACTTGAGAGTTAAACAAAACACAAAAGGTGTTGAATAAACAACAAACGAACAAATCTACTTGAGAGATATAAACAACAAACTTTGGAGATGGATGAACAACAAACGAATAACTCTACTCGAGAGTTAAACAACACACTAAAGGAGTGGGATAATGTCAAACAAAGAAGTCTATTCGAGATTTAAACAATACACAGAAGGAGTAAGAGTATCACAAACGAAGAACACTACTTAAGAGTTAAAGAACACACATAAGGAGTGGGATAAACAACAAATGTAAAATTCTACTGGAGAGTTAAACAACACAATAAAGGAGTGGGATAATTACAAACGGAGAAGGCAATTTGAGATTGAAACAAGATACGGGAGGTGTAATAAAATAACGAACGAAGAATTCTACTTGAGAGTTAAAAAAAACACAAAAGGTGTTGAATAAACAACAAAACGAACAAATTTACTTGAGAGATATAAACAACAAACTTTGGAGATGGAAGATAAACAAACGAATAACTCTACTCGAGAGTTAAACAACACACTAAATGAGTGGGATAATGTCAAACAAAGAATTCTATTCGAGATTTAAACAATAAACAGAAGGAGTAAGAGTATCACAAACGAAGAACACTACTTAAGAGTTAAAGAACACACATAAGGAGTGGGATAAACAACAAACGAATAACTCTACTCGAGAGTTAAACAACACACTAAAGGAGTGGGATAATGTCAAACAAAGAAGTGCATTTGAGATTTAAACAATACATGAAGGAGTAAGAGTATCACAAACGAAGAACACTACTTGAGAATTAATCAACACACATATGGACTGGGATAAACAACAAGTATAAAATTCTACTCGGGAGTTAAATAAAACAATAATGGGAGAGAGATAATTACAAACGGAGAAGACAATTTGAGATTTAAACAACACACAAGAGGAATAATAAAATAACGAACGAAGAACTCCACTTGAGAGTTAAACAAAACACAAAAGGTGTTGAATAAACAACAAACGAACAAATCTACTTGAGAGATATAAACAACAAACTTTGGAGATGGATGAACAACAAACGAATAACTCTACTCGAGAGTTAAACAACACACTAAAGGAGTGCGATAATGTCAAACAAAGAAGTCTATTCGAGATTTAAACAATACACAGAAGGAGTAAGAGTATCAGAAACATTGAACACTAGTTAAGAGTTAAAGAACACACATAAGGAGTGGGATAAATAACAAACGAATAACTCTACTCGAGAGTTAAACAACACACTAAAGGAGTGGGATAATGTCAAACAAAGAAGTCTGTTCGAGATTTAAACAATACACAGAAGGAGTAAGAGTATCACAAACGAAGAACACTACTTGAGAATTAATCAACACACATATGGACTGGGATAAACAACAAGTATAAAATTCTACTCGGGAGTTAAATAAAACAATAATGGGAGAGAGATAATTACAAACGGAGAAGTCAATTTGAGATTTAAACAACACACAAGAGGAATAATAAAATAACGAATGAAGAACTCCACTTGAGAGTTAAACAAAACACAAAAGGTGTTGAATAAACAACAAACGAACAAATCTACTTGAGGATATAAACAACAAACTTTTGAGATGGATGAACAACAAACGAATAACTCTACCCGAGAGTTAAACAACACACTAAAGGAGTGGGATAATGTCAAACAAAGAAGTCTATTCGAGATTTAAACAATAAACAGAAGGAGTAAGAGTATCACAAACGAAGAACACTACTTAAGAGTTAATGAACACACATAAGGAGTGGGAGAAATAACAAACGAATAACTCTACTCGAGAGTTAAACAACACACTAAAGGAGTGGGATAATGTCAAACAAAGAAGTCTGTTCGAGATTTAAACAATACACAGAAGGAGTAAGAGTATCACAAACGAAGAACACTACTTGAGAATTAATCAACACACATATGGACTGGGATAAACAACAAGTATAAAATTCTACTCGGGAGTTAAATAAAACAATAATGGGAGAGAGATAATTACAAACGGAGAAGTCAATTTGAGATTTAAACAACACACAAGAGGAATAATAAAATAACGAACGAAGAACTCCACTTGAGAGTTAAACAAAACACAAAAGGTGTTGAATAAACAACAAACGAACAAATCTACTTGAGGATATAAACAACAAACTTTTGAGATGGATGAACAACAAACGAATAACTCTACCCGAGAGTTAAACAACACACTAAAGGAGTGCGATAATGTCAAACAAAGAAGTCTATTCGAGATTTAAACAATACAAAGAAGGAGTAAGAGTATCACAAACGAAGAACACTACTTGAGAATTAATCAACACACATATGGAATCCGATAAACAACGAGTATAAACTTCTACTCGGGAGTTAAATAAAATAGTAATGGGGGAGAGATAATTACAAATGGAGAAGTCAATTTCAGATTTAAACCACACACAAGAGGAATAATAAAATAACAAACAAAGAACTCCTCTTGAGAGTTAAACAAAACAAAAAAGGTGATGAATAAACAACAAACGAACAAATCTACTTGAGAGATATAAACAACAAACTTTGGAGATGGATGAACAACAAACGAATAACTCTACTCGAGAGTTAAACAACACACTAAAGGAGTGGGATAATGTCAAACAAAGAAGTCTATTCGAGATTTAAACAATACACAGAAGGAGTAAGAGTATCACAAACGAAGAACACTACTTAAGAGTTAAAGAACACACATAAGGAGTGGGATAAACAACAAATGTAAAATTCTACTGGAGAGTTAAACAACACAATAAAGGAGTGGGATAATTACAAACGGAGAAGGCAATTTGAGATTGAAACAAGACACGGGAGGTGTAATAAAATAACGAACGAAGAACTCTACTTGAGAGTTAAACAAAACACAAAAGGTGTTGAATAAACAACAAACGAACAAATTTACTTGAGAGATATAAACAACAAACTTTGGAGATGGAAGATAAACAAACGAATAACTCTACTCGAGAGTTAAACAACACACTAAAGGAGTGGGATAATGTCAAACAAAGAATTCTATTCGAGATTTAAACAATAAACAGAAGGAGTAAGAGTATCACAAACGAAGAACACTACTTAAGAGTTAAAGAACACACATAAGGAGTGGGATAAACAACAAACGAATAACTCTACTCGAGAGTTAAACAACACACTAAAGGAGTGGGATAATGTCAAACAAAGAAGTCTGTTTGAGATTTAAACAATACACAGAAGGAGTAAGAGTATCAGAAACGAAGAACACTACTTGAGAATTAATCAACACACATATGGACTGGGATAAACAACAAGTATAAAATTCTACTCGGGAGTTAAATAAAACAATAATGGGAGAAAGATAATTACAAACGGAGAAGACAATTTGAGATTTAAACAACACACAAGAGGAATAATAAAATAACGAACGAAGAACTCCACTTGAGAGTTAAACAAAACACAAAAGGTGTTGAATAAACAATAAACGAACAAATCTACTTGAGAGATATAAACAACAAACTTTGGAGATGGATGAACAACAAACGAATAACTCTACTCGAGAGTTAAACAACACACTAAAGGAGTGCGATAATGTCAAACAAAGAAGTCTATTCGAGATTTAAACAATACACAGAAGGAGTAAGAGTATCACAAACGAAGAACACTACTTGAGAATTAATCAACACACATATGGAATCGGATAAACAACAAGTATAAAATTCTACTCGGGAGTTAAATAAAACAGTAATGGGGGAGAGATAATTACAAATGGAGAAGTCAATTTGAGATTTAAACCACACACAAGAGGAATAATAAAATAACGAACGAAGAACTCCTCTTGAGAGTAAAACAAAACACAAAAGGTGATGAATAAACAACAAACGAACAAATCTACTTGAGAGGTATAAACAACAAACTTTGGAGATGGACGAACAACAAACGAATAACTCTACTCGAGAGTTAAACAACACACAAAAGGAGTGGGATACTGTCAAACAAAGAAGTCTATTCGAGATTTAAACAATACACAGAAGGAGTAAGAGTATTACAAACGAAGAACACTACTTAACAGTTAAAGAACACACATAAGGAGTGGGATAAACAACAAATGTAAAATTCTACTGGGGAGTTAAACAACACAATAAAGGAGTGGGATAATTACAAACGGAGAAGGCAATTTGAGATTGTAACAAGACACGGGAGGTGTAATAAAATAACGAACGAAGAACTCCACTTGAGAGTTAAACAAAACACAAAAGGATTTGAATAAATAACAAACGAAAAACTCTACTTCAGAGATATGAACGATAGACTTTGGAGAGGGAAGAACAACAAACGAATAACTCTACTCGAGAGTTAAACAACACACTAAAAGAGTGGGATAATGTCAAACAAAGAAGTCTATTCGAGATTTAAACAATACACAGAAGGAGTAAGAGTATCAGAAACGTAGAACACTAGTTAAGAGTTAAACAACACACATAAGGAGTGGGATAAAAAACAAATGTAAAATTCTACTCGAGAGTTAAACAACACAATAAAGGAGTGGGATAATTACAAACGGAGAAGGCAATTTGAGATTTAAACAACACACAGGAGGAGTAATAAAATACCGAATGAAGAACTCTACTTGAGAGTTAAACAAAACACAAAAGGTGTTGAATAAACAACAAGCGAACAAATTTACATGAGAGATATAAACAACAAACTTTGGAGATGGAAGATAAACAAACGAATAACTCTACTCGAGAGTTAAACAACACACTAAAGGAGTGGGATAATGTCAAACAAAGAAGTCTATTCGAGATTTAAACAATAAACAGAAGGAGTAAGAGTATCACAAACGAAGAACACTACTTAAGAGTTAAAGAACACACATAAGGAGTGGGATAAACAACAAACGAATAACTCTACTCGAGAGTTAAACAACACACTAAAGGAGTGGGATAATGTCAAACAAAGAAGTCTATTCGAGATTTAAACAATACACAGAAGGAGTAAGAGTATCACAAACGAAGAACACTACTTGAGAAATAATCAACACACATATGGACTGGGATAAACAACAAGTATAAAATTCTACTCGGGAGTTAAATAAAACAATAATGGGAGAGAGATAATTACAAACGGAGAAGTCAATTTGAGATTTAAACAACACACAAGAGGAATAATAAAATAACGAACGAAGAACTCCACTTGAGAGTTAAACAAAACACA
Organism: Plantago major; assembly: GCA_026545765.1. Classification (NCBI taxonomy): domain Eukaryota; kingdom Viridiplantae; phylum Streptophyta; class Magnoliopsida; order Lamiales; family Plantaginaceae; genus Plantago; species Plantago major. The sequence continues at coordinate 55,123,547 of CM048840.1, read as the reverse complement.
AAAGGTGTTGAATAAACAACAAACGAACAAATCTACTTGAGAGATATAAACAACAAACTTTGGAGATGAATGAACAACAAACGAATAACTCTACTCGAGAGTTAAACAACACACTAAAGGAGTGGGATAATGTCAAACAAAGAAGTCTATTCGAGATTTAAACAATACACAGAAGGAGTAAGAGTATCACAAACGAAGAACACTACTTAAGAGTTGAAGAACACACATAAGGAGTGGGATAAACAACAAATGTAAAATTCTACTGGGGAGTTAAACAACACAATAAAGGAGTGGGATAATTACAAACGGAGAAGGCAATTTGAGATTGAAACAAGACACGGGAGGTGTAATAAAATAACGAACGAAGAACTCTACTTGAGAGTTAAACAAAACACAAAAGGTGTTGAAAAAAGAATAAACGAACAAATTTACTTGAGAGATATAAAAAACAAACTTTGGAGATGGAAGATAAACAAACGAATAACTCTACTCGAGAGTTCAACAACGCACTAAAGGAGTGGGATAATGTCAAACAAAGAAGTCTATTCGAGATTTAAACAATAAACAGAAGGAGTAAGAGTATCACAAACGAAGAACACTACTTAAGAGTTAAAGAACACACATAAGTAGTGTGATAAACAACAAACGAATAACTCTACTCGAGAGTTAAACAACACACTAAAGGTGTGGGATAATGTCAAACAAAGAAGTCTGTTCGAGATTTAAACAATACACAGAAGGAGTAAGAGTATCACAAACGAAGAACACTACTTGAGAATTAATCAACACACATATGGACTGGGATAAACAACAAGTATAAAATTCTACTCGGGAGTTAAATAAAACAATAATGGGAGAGAGATAATTACAAACGGAAAAGTCAATTTGAGATTTAAACAACACACAAGAGGAATAATAAAATAACGAACGAAGAACTCCACTTGAGAGTTAAACAAAACACAAAAGGTGTTGAATAAAAAACAAACGAACAAATCTACTTGAGAGATATAAACAACAAACTTTGGAGATGAATGAATAACAAACGAATAACTCTACTCGAGAGTTAAACAACACACTAAAGGAGTGGGATAATGTCAAACAAAGAAGTCTATTCGAGATTTAAACAATACACAGAAGGAGTAAGAGTATCACAAACGAAGAACACTACTTAAGAGTTGAAGAACACACATAAGGAGTGGGATAAACAACAAATGTAAAATTCTACTGGGGAGTTAAACAACACAATAAAGGAGTGGGATAATTACAAACGGAGAAGGCAATTTGAGATTGAAACAAGACACGGGAGGTGTAATAAAATAACGAACGAAGAACTCTACTTGAGAGTTAAACAAAACACAAAAGGTGTTGAAAAAACAATAAACGAACAAATTTACTTGAGAGATATAAAAAACAAACTTTGGAAATGGAAGATAAACAAACGAATAACTCTACTCGAGAGTTCAACAACACACTAAAGGAGTGGGATAATGTCAAACAAAGAAGTCTATTCGAGATTTAAGCAATAAACAGAAGGAGTAAGAGTATCACAAACGAAGAACACTACTTAAGAGTTATAGAACACACATAAGGAGTGGGATAAACAACAAACGAATAACTCTACTCGAGAGTTAATCAACACACTAAAGGAGTGGGATAATGTCACACAAAGAAGTCTGTTCGAGATTTAATCAATACACAGAAGGAGTAAGAGTATCACAAACGAAGAACACTACTTGAGAATTAATCAACACACATATGGACTGGGATAAACAACAACTATAAAATTTTACTCGGGAGTTAAATAAAACAATAATGGGAGAGAGATAATTACAAACGGAAAAGTCAATTTGAGATTTAAACAACACACAAGAGGAATAATAAAATAACGAACGAAGAACTCCACTTGAGAGTTAAACAAAACACAAAAGGTGTTGAATAAACAACAAACGAACAAATCTACTTGAGAGATATAAACAATAAACTTTGGAGATGAATGAACAACAAACGAATAACTCTACTTGAGAGTTAAACAACACACTAAAGGAGTGGGATAATGTCAAACAAAGAAGTCTATTCGAGATTTAAACAATACACAGAAGGAGTAAGAGTATCACAAACGAAGAACACTACTTAAGAGTTGAAGAACACACATAAGGAGTGGGATAAACAACAAATGTAAAATTCTTCTGGGGAGTTAAACAACACAATAAAGGAGTGGGATAATTACAAACGGAGAAGGCAATTTGAGATTGAAACAAGACACGGGAGGTGTAATAAAATAACGAACGAAGAACTCTACTTGAGAGTTAAACAAAACACAAAAGGTGTTGAAAAAACAATAAACGAACAAATTTACTTGAGAGATATAAAAAACAAACTTTGGAGATGGAAGATAAACAAACGAATAACTCTACTCGAGAGTTCAACAACACACTAAAGGAGTGGGATAATGTTAAACAAAGAAGTCTATTCGAGATTTAAACAATAAACAGAAGGAGTAAGAGTATCACAAACGAAGAACACTACTTAAGAGTTGAAGAACACACATAAGGAGTGGGATAAACAACAAACGAATAACTCTACTCGAGAGTTAAACAACACACTAAAGGAGTGGGATAATGTCACACAAAGAAGTCTGTTCGAGATTTAAACAATACACAGAAGGAGTAAGAGTATCACAAACGAAGAACACTACTTGAGAATTAATCAACACACATATGGACTGGGATAAACAACAAGTATAAAATTCTACTCGGGAGTTAAATAAAACAATAATGGGAGAGAGATAATTACAAACGGAGAAGTCAATTTGAGATTTAAACAACACACAAGAGGAATAATAAAATAACGAACGAAGAACTCCACTTGAGAGTTAAACAAAACACAAAAGGTGTTGAATAAACAACAAACGAACAAATCTACTTGAGAGATATAAACAACAAACTTTGGAGATGAATGAACAACAAACGAATAACTCTACTCGAGAGTTAAACAACACACTAAAGGAGTGGGATAATGTCAAACAAAGAAGTGTATTCGAGATTTAAACAATACACAGAAGGAGTAAGAGTATCACAAACGAAGAACACTACTTAAGAGTTGAAGAACACACATAAGGAGTGGGATAAACAACAAATGTAAAATTCTACTGGGGAGTTAAACAACACAATAAAGGAGTGGGATAATTACAAACGGAGAAGGGAATTTGAGATTGAAACAAGACACGGGAGGTGTAATAAAATAACGAACGGATAACTCTACTTCAAAGTTAAACAAAACACAAAAGGTGTTGAAAAAACAACAAACGAACAAATGTACTTGAGAGATATAAAAAACAAACTTTGGAGATGGAAGATAAACAGACGAATAACTCTACTCGAGAGTTCAACAACACACTAAAGGAGTGGGATAATGTCAAACAAAGAAGTCTATTCGAGATTTAAACAATAAACAGAAGGAGTAAGAGTATCACAAACGAAGAACACTACTTAAGAGTTAAAGAACACACATATGGACTGGGATAAACAACAAGTATAAAATTCTACTCGGGAGTTAAATAAAACAATAATGGGAGAGAGATAATTACAAATGGAGAAGCCAATTTGAGATTTAAACAACACACAAGAGGAATAATAAAATAACGAACGAAGAACTCCACTTGAGAGTTAAACAAAACACAAAAGGTGTTGAATAAACAACAAACGAACAAATCTACTTGAGAGATATAAACAACAAACTTTGGAGATGGACGAACAACAAACGAATAACTCTACTCGAGAGTTAAACAACACACTAAAGGAGTGGGATAATGTCAAACAAAGAAGTCTATTCGAGATTTAAACAATACGCAGAAGGAGTAAGAGTATCAGAAATGTAGAACACTAGTTAAGAGTTAAAGGACACACATAAGGAGTGGGATAAACAACAAACGAATAACTCTACTCGAGAGTTAAACAACACACTAAAGGAGTGGGATAATGTCAAACAAAGAAGTCTGTTCGAGATTTAAACAATAAACAGAAGGTGTAAGAGTATCACAAACGAAGAACACTACTTGAGAATTAATCAACACACATATGGACTGGGATAAACAACAAGTATAAAATTCTACTCGGGAGTTAAATAAAACAATAATGGGAGAGAGATAATTACAAATGGAGAAGCCAATTTGAGATTTAAACAACACACAAGAGGAATAATGAAATAACGAACGAAGAACTCCACTTGAGAGTTAAACAAAACACAAAAGGTGTTGAATAAACAACAAACGAACAAATCTACTTGAGAGATATAAACAACAAACTTTGGAGATGGATGAACAACAAACGAATAACTCTACTCAAGAGTTTAACAACACACTAAAGGAGTGGGATAATGTCAAACAAAGAAGTCTATTCGAGATTTAAACAATACACAGATGGAGTAAGAGTATCACAAACGAAGAACACTACTTGAGAATTAATCAACACACATATGGAATCGGATAAACAACAAGTATAAAATTCTACTCGGGAGTTAAATAAAACAGTAATGGGGGAGAGATAATTACAAATGGAGAAGTCAATTTGAGATTTAAACCACACATAAGAGGAATAATAAAATAACGAACGAAGAACTCCTCTTGAGAGTTAAACAAAACACAAAAGGTGATGAATAAACAACAAACGAACAAATCTACTTGAGAGGTATAAACAACAAACTTTGGAGATGGACGAACAACAAACGAATAACTCTACTCGAGAGTTAAACAACACACTAAAGGAGTGGGATAATGTCAAACAAAGAAGTCTATTCGAGATTTAAACAATACGCAGAAGGAGTAAGAGTATCAGAAATGTAGAACACTAGTTAAGAGTTAAAGGACACACATAAGGAGTGGGATAAACAACAAATGTAAAATTCTACTCGAGAGTTAAACAACACAATAAAGGAGTGGGATAATTACAAACGGAGAAGTCAATTTGAGATTTAAACGACACACAGGAGGAGTAATAAAAAACCGAACGAAGAACTCTACTTGAGAGTTAAACAAAACACAAAAGGTGTTGAATAAACAACAAACGAGCAAATTTACTTGAGAGATATAAACAACAAACTTTGGAGATGGAAGATAAACAAACGAATAACTCTACTCGAGAGTTAAACAACACACTAAAGGAGTGGGATAATGTCAAACAAAGAAGTCTATTCGAGATTTAAATAATAAACAGAAGGAGTAAGAGTATCAAAAACGAAGAACACTACTTAAGAGTTAAAGAACACACATAAGGAGTGGGATAAACAACAAACGAATAACTCTACTCGAGAGTTAAACAACACACTAAAGGAGTGGGATAATGTCAAACAAAGAAGTCTGTTCGAGATTTAAACAATACACAGAAGGAGTAAGAGTATCACAAACGAAGAACACTACTTGAGAATTAATCAACACACATGGACTGGGATAAACAACAAATATAAAATTCTACCCAGAAGTTAAATAAAACAATAATGGGAGAGAGATAATTACAAACGGAGAAGCCAATTTGAGATTTAAACAACACACAAGAGGAATAATAAAATAACGAACGAAGAACTCCACTTGAGAGTTAAACAAAACACAAAAGGTGTTGAATAAACAACAAACGAACAAATCTACTTGAGAGATATAAACAACAAACTTTGGAGATGGATGAACAACAAACGAATAACTCTACTCGAGAGTTAAACAACACACTAAAGGAGTGGGATAATGTCAAACAAAGAAGTCTATTCGAGATTTAAACAATACACAGTAGGAGTAAGAGTATCACAAACGAAGAACACTATTTAAGAGTTAAAGAACACACATAAGGAGTGGGATAAACAACAAATGTAAAATTCTACTGGAGAGTTAAACAACACAATAAAGGAGTGGGATAATTACAAACGGAGAAGGCAATTTGAGATTGTAACAAGACACGGGAGGTGTAATAAAATAACAAACGAACAACTCTACTTGGGAGTTAAACAAAACACAAAAGGATTTGAATAAACAACAAACGAAAAACTCTACTTGTGAGATATGAACGACAGACTTTGGAGAGGGAAGAACAACAAACGAATAACTCTACTCGAGAGTTAAACAACACACTAAAGGAGTGGGATAATGTCAAACAAAGAAGTCTATTCGAGATTTAAACAATACACAGAAGGAGTAAGAGTATCAGAAACGTAGAACACTAGTTAAGAGTTAAAGGACACACATAAGGAGTGGGATAAACAACAAATGTAAAATTCTACTCGAGAGTTAAACAACACAATAAAGGAGTGGGATAATTACAAACGGAGAAGGCAATTTGAGATTTAAACGACACACAGGAGGAGTAATAAAATACCGAACGAAGAACTCTACTTGAGAGTTAAACAAAACACAAAAGGTGTTGAATAAACAACAAACGAACAAATTTACTTGAGAGATATAAACAACAAACTTTGGAGATGGAAGATAAACAAACGAATAACTCTACTCGAGAGTTAAACAACACACTAAAGGAGGGGATAATGTCAAACAAAGAAGTCTATTCGAGATTTAAACAATAAATGTATGAGTAAGAGTATCACAAACGAAGAACACTACTTAAGAGTTAAAGAACACACATAAGGAGTGGGATAAACAACAAACGAATAACTCTACTCGAGAGTTAAACAACACACTAAAGGAGTGGGATAATGTCAAACAAAGAAGTCTATTCGAGATTTAAACAATACACAGAAGGAGTAAGAGTATCAGAAACGTAGAACACTAGTTAAGAGTTAAAGGACACACATAAGGAGTGGGATAAACAACAAATATAAAATTCTACTCGAGAGTTAAACAACACAATAAAGGAGTGGGATAATTACAAACGGAGAAGGCAATTTGAGATTTAAACGACACACAGGAGGAGTAATAAAATAACGAACGAAGAACTCTACTTGAGAGTTAAACAAAACACAAAAGGTGTTGAATAAACAACAAACGAACAAATTTACTTGAGAGATATAAACAACAAACTTTGGAGATGGAAGATAAACAAACGAATAACTCTACTCGAGAGTTAAACAACACACTAAAGGAGTGGGATAATGTCAAACAAAGAAGTCTATTCGAGATTTAAATAATAAACAGAAGGAGTAAGAGTATCACAAACGAAGAACACTACTTAAGAGTTAAAGAACACACATAAGGAGTGGGATAAACAACAAACGAATAACTCTACTCGAGAGTTAAACAACACACTAAAGGAGTGGGATAATGTCAAACAAAGAAGTCTATTCGAGATTTAAACAATACATGTATGAGTAAGAGTATCAGAAACGTAGAACACTAGTTAAGAGTTAAAGGACACACATAAGGAGTGGGATAAACAACAAATATAAAATTCTACTCGAGAGTTAAACAACACAATAAAGGAGTGGGATAATTACAAACGGAGAAGGCAATTTGAGATTTAAACGACACACAGGAGGAGTAATAAAATACCGAACGAAGAACTCTACTTGAGAGTTAAACAAAACACAAAAGGTGTTGAATAAACAACAAACGAACAAATTTACTTGAGAGATATAAACAACAAACTTTGGAGATGGAAGATAAACAAACGAATAACTCTACTCGAGAGTTAAACAACACACTAAAGGAGTGGGATAATGTCAAACAAAGAAGTCTATTCGAGATTTAAATAATAAACAGAAGGAGTAAGAGTATCACAAACGAAGAACACTACTTAAGAGTTGAAGAACACACATAAGGAGTGGGATAAACAACAAATGTAAAATTCTTCTGGGGAGTTAAACAACACAATAAAGGAGTGGGATAATTACAAATGGAGAAGGCAATTTGAGATTTAAACGACACACAGGAGGAGTAATAAAATACCGAACGAAGAACTCTACTTGAGAGTTAAACAAAACACAAAAGGTGTTGAATAAACAACAAACGAACAAATTTACTTGAGAGATATAAACAACAAACTTTGGAGATGGAAGATAAACAAACGAATAACTCTACTCGAGAGTTAAACAACACACTAAAGGAGTGGGATAATGTCAAACAAAGAAGTCTATTCGAGATTTAAAAAATACACTGGAGTAAGAGTATCATAAACGAAGAACACTACTTAAGATTTAAAGAACACACATATGGAGTTGGATTATAAACAAACGAATAACTCTACTCGAGAGTTAAACAACACACTAAAGGAGTGGGATAATGTCAAACAAAGAAGTCTATTCGAGATTTAAACAATACACAGAAGGAGTAAGAGTATCAGAAACGTAGAACACTAGTTAAGAGTTAAAGGACACACATAAGGAGTGGGATAAACAACAAATGTAAAATTCTACTCGAGAGTTAAACAACACAATAAAGGAGTGGGATAATTACAAACGGAGAAGGCAATTTGAGATTTAAACAACACACAGGAGGAGTAATAAAATAACTAACAAAGAACTCTACTTGAGAGTTAAACAAAACACAAAAGGTGTTGAATAAACAACAAACGAACAAATTTACTTGAGAGATATGAACAACAAACTTTGGAGATGGAAGATAAACAAACGAATAACTCTACTCGAGAGTTAAACAACACACTAAAGGAGTGGGATAATGTCAAACAAAGAAGTCTATTCGAGATTTAAATAATAAACAGAAGGAGTAAGAGTATCACAAACGAAGAACACTACTTAAGAGTTAAAGAACACACATAAGGAGTGGGATAAACAACAAACGAATAACTCTACTCGAGAGTTAAACAACACACTAAAGGAGTGGGATAATGTCAAACAAAGAAGTCTATTCGAGATTTAAACAATACACAGAAGGAGTAAGAGTATCAGAAACGTAGAACACTAGTTAAGAGTTAAAGGACACACATAAGGAGTGGGATAAACAACAAATATAAAATTCTACTCGAGAGTTAAACAACACAATAAAGGAGTGGGATAATTACAAACGGAGAAGGCAATTTGAGATTTAAACGACACACAGGAGGAGTAATAAAATACCGAACGAAGAACTCTACTTGAGAGTTAAACAAAACACAAAAGGTGTTGAATAAACAACAAACGAACAAATTTACTTGAGAGATATAAACAACAAACTTTGGAGATGGAAGATAAACAAACGAATAACTCTACTCGAGAGTTAAACAACACACTAAAGGAGTGGGATAATGTCAAACAAAGAAGTCTATTCGAGATTTAAATAATAAACAGAAGGAGTAAGAGTATCACAAACGAAGAACACTACTTAAGAGTTGAAGAACACACATAAGGAGTGGGATAAACAACAAATGTAAAATTCTTCTGGGGAGTTAAACAACACAATAAAGGAGTGGGATAATTACAAATGGAGAAGGCAATTTGAGATTTAAACGACACACAGGAGGAGTAATAAAATACCGAACGAAGAACTCTACTTGAGAGTTAAACAAAACACAAAAGGTGTTGAATAAACAACAAACGAACAAATTTACTTGAGAGATATAAACAACAAACTTTGGAGATGGAAGATAAACAAACGAATAACTCTACTCGAGAGTTAAACAACACACTAAAGGAGTGGGATAATGTCAAACAAAGAAGTCTATTCGAGATTTAAATAATAAACAGAAGGAGTAAGAGTATCACAAACGAAGAACACTACTTAAGAGTTGAAGAACACACATAAGGAGTGGGATAAACAACAAATGTAAAATTCTTCTGGGGAGTTAAACAACACAATAAAGGAGTGGGATAATTACAAATGGAGAAGGCAATTTGAGATTTAAACGACACACAGGAGGAGTAATAAAATACCGAACGAAGAACTCTACTTGAGAGTTAAACAAAACACAAAAGGTGTTGAATAAACAACAAACGAACAAATTTACTTGAGAGATATAAACAACAAACTTTGGAGATGGAAGATAAACAAACGAATAACTCTACTCGAGAGTTAAACAACACACTAAAGGAGTGGGATAATGTCAAACAAAGAAGTCTATTCGAGATTTAAATAATAAACAGAAGGAGTAAGAGTATCACAAACGAAGAACACTACTTAAGAGTTGAAGAACACACATAAGGAGTGG